>OY292490.1:11490615-11669403 GCA_958496325.1 Nomophila noctuella | reverse complement strand
TACGGTCCAATGTGACGACACAGAACATCCTGCACGACCTGGTGCTGGCGTCCGTGGAGTGCGGCGCCAAATGTTAAACAACCGACCGCTGCCAATACTTACCTACGATATTGCAGGGGTTTAGTGAGTAGTGGGACGAATGAAACACTTCTGCAGCTATGACCAATAATCGGTTATCATCGTCATCAGCATCCATTGCTAAACGTAAGAACACTGTTATTTAAAAGGTAATTAAACCATTGCATTTCTTATTTCAGGAAGGAAAATCGGAGTACTTAGAAGGACTGCTCGAGGCGACGAAGGAATTATCACACATTGATAGATCCAATATCTTCTACCATCTCCTAATGACTTACTGCAAAGCTGACGAGACCGATAAAGCTCTAGGATTGTGGACGACCCTGCAAGAAGAAGGCGAGATCCCGACCAAACAGTTCCTCCTGTCACTTGGCAACCATCTTAAATTGAAGAACCGCGAGGTGCCTTTCGTTATGCCCGAGCAAGAAGCACGCAAGGAAGAGAAGAAGCAACCAAAACAACAAAAACTGGTGACGTCAAAACTGCCGACTAAAAACGAAATTTCTACAAAGCTTGAAACGTTGATAAAGGACGGAGACGCGGAGAAAGCTCTGAGTGAAGCGATGCGTTCGATCCAAACGGGGGTAGTGCCTAAAGCGCCGGTGTTGAAGTATTTGTTGAAAGTCTTAGCTGAGGCAGGAGATGTGGACAAGATAACGGAATTCGGAAAGATCCTGTCGGATGGTTTGAAGAAGCGGTTGACTTACGATGACAAGCTCACTCTGGCAACGTTCAACAAAGGCGCTGGCGATCAACATATCGATGGGCTACTTCAGGCAGCCGAGGCGGCGCATACGCCTAAGGAGTTTGAAGATGTCCTCCACAAGTTCCCGAGAAGCATTGCCTTGGCGTCTATACTAAATAATGATGCTGTAGTTACTAAGTGTAAGTATCCTGGAGAAATTCTCCCTTTATTAATATAATTAAAGTCAATACGGTATTTGACTGACAGGTCAAATCACCTACTTTTTTAAAATGTCAAAAACGTAACCTTGTAGGAATAAAAGTATGAAATATTGAATCGTGACGTCACAATGCTGTACTGTCAAATCAATACTATTTTAACTTCAATGAGCTGTAATAATTTGTTAAAAGCTCACTATTAACTGTGAGATAAAAAATTGTGCCTAATTTTTGATTTCGTCTTTAATCTAAAGAATGTCATAATTTATTTCGTATGCAGTCAAATACCCAATTTTGATGTTTATAAGATGTTCATTAATTTTGTTGTCAATAAAGAAAGCTTCAGTTACAATAGTCAAGTTTATCGGTCTTAACATACTACATACGTTAGTAATATACTAGTCGGGAGTTCGGGACACAAGCAAAGAATGGAAATCGAAAAATCTTGTATTCTCGCTGCACATTAGGATATATGTATATCCCAGCAATGTACAGCGAGAATACGTCTAGCGCCGGCTACAATTATAATTGAGAATTGTCAGGAGATACCTCCTTGTTAATACCTCTCATTAAAATAATGAAACTACAGTGACTGTTTTACCATAATAAGGTAAAAAAATATTAGGATAAAATCTTTTTTCCTTCCAGGTCGTAAAATAGCCGATATTGCCGCATCGAAAGGTTACCTGATACCCGCTAATCTGCTATGGATGGAGTACCTCCTCGCCGGCAAGGAGAAGGAAGCCAGCGACATCTGGAACCAATGGTTGCACAGCGCTCCCTCTATTCTCTTCAGAAGACTTCTCCAAGAAAGCCACCTCAGAAATAACTCCGGCTTAGTCGAGACACTTATCAAGATATTGAAGACAAACGAATCCTTGTCTAAAGGGTCACTGGGGAACGCCTATTCCCGACTTATTAGCATGCATCTGGTCAATAACAACTTGACCGAAGCTGAGGCGGCGTTGCGTAAAGCGATAGCAGATGGCGTAGGCTCCGAACATATTAATGCAACCAGTCTGAACAAGCTGAAAAGCGCCTTAGTTGAGTCAGGGAGGGAATTCAATTACTTTAATTAGATTATTATAAAATATTGCCACAAACCAGAAGAAGGGGTTACCAATTAAATAGGGATCCAAAAAGAACTGATTATTTGCAATGATTGTAGATTCGTTGTTTTAGATCTCAAGAGTTATAAACAAGTGATGTACATCCAATCATTTCATGCTACATTTTTATAATTTGTTTCAAGACACATCAAATCATTTTTTGATATTTGATCGCGGTGATATAGGTACCCCTTTTGCAGACAAGCCATCACTCCCTTATATTAAAATAATGCCAAATAATATTCGCAAAGATGTTTTTAATTTTTACTGCCTTATTTAATTCTTTGCACAGTTATTATGAGATCGCATTTCTACTTAATTTCCAAAACGAATTTGGATGTTTTATGCCTGTGTATGTTTTCTATAAAATTATATATCTATTCCCAAGATACTAATAAAAGCATTTAAAATACATCATCAAAATAGATCTTCAGACTTGCAATATTGTACAATGGTAATATCAAGAAACGGATTGTATTAATTATATCCTAGATTTAATAAGTTACTGTAATAAATTGTTAGTAATAGTTATTTCTTTCTTTCATTTTAAAATTAAGTATCGTTCTAACCTTAATAATATGTAATTCTCTTATAAGTTTTAGATTACATATTATTTTTGAAATTAAGGGGAACATTTTTTTTCATTAGACTATTGGCAGGCAGTTGCTGCTATTAAAAAACTTGACCGTCACTGGAAGCTTTATATTGAGAGAGCACTTCCGTTTCCGTCGATTTCCTACCCATTTTCAGTACTTTTAGTGACTTTGTTTCCGGCTCAGTGGCGCCACCTGGTGATTTCCCGCGCTTTTTTAGTTTACATAAAAAGTTAGCGGCATTCTTTCTTCATTGGCGTTCTGTTCACCGTCGAAGCAACTTGTGCAACAGTCCCGTCTTTGCACCGTGATAGTAAAGTGAATTAATATTTGGAGAATAAAGTGAAATTATAAACGCTAAGCTGTAAGTACTACCCAACTTTTTTAAAAATATAGTGAACTGTAAAAAATGTACAAAATTTTTAATGAATGTCTTTTCTTAGTGACGTTACTAATTTAATTTTAACGGTTTTTTCCGTTCGAAACATTTGTGATATTTTGTTTTCGGTTTTTTTCGTGCAGCAAGTGTTTAAACAATAGATTTTTATTTAAATAGAAATGAATTATCCTGAAACGAATCCCGCTGGTGAGCCTCGAGAGCCATCCCCGATGCCTGGCCCGAGCAGGACGACGAGCAAACGCAGCCGCAGCTCCAGCAGCAGCAGCTCCAGCAGCAGCGCTTCCAGCTCCTCGTCCTCGTCCGGCAAGCGAGGTAAGCGGCGGGCTCACCGCCGCCGCCATAAGACAAGTAAGCGTTCACGCTACTCAAACAAATTAGATAAATTGTTTCACGAAATGAATGAAATACGCAAACAGTTAGCTCCAAATGTCGAGGCTACCGACCAAATGTCGATATATTCCGGGGTTAGTGGAGAACTTTACCAAAATTTAATGGAGGAACAATGTTGTGAGTCTGATTGTCAAAATACAGCTCCTTTTGCGTTCGAAATAGAAACTAAGCTTAAGGAACCCGCGGTTCCGAAAACTCCCGATCTGTTTCTTAAGTGTCTTATGGATATCCAGCGTTTTGGAAATAGCTCCTGGTCAGAAGTTAGATACGCGGATACTCAGAAATTATATAATCATACCCCAGGTTTCATAGACCTGGAAACAAACGAGGAGGTAAAAATGTATGACAACCTGCGTCATTTCGCAAACTCCGAAAAGGCATACGCCGCTATGACCTACTGCTTATTAAAACAAAAAGAAGCGTTGCAGGAAAATATCCGTAACCTTCTAACGTGGGCAAAAAATTCTGATATCACTTATGATAATTTAAATAAAAAAATTGTAGATTTATTCCAAAAAGGAGAATTCCATAAAATATCTTCCGATCTGTTGCAATTAGTGTGTGGCCACCGGGCAGAAAGTATTGAAATGCGGCGTGAATCTATTACGAGTCAAGTTAAAGACCCACTAGTCAAAGCCGCCATGAACAGAATTCCTCCATCACATACTAATTTATTCGATTTAGAACCGTTCACCAAAATTTTAGAAAAAGCTGGTGGTGTACGCAAAGCTTTTTGGCCTCCAAAAAGCGAAAACTTGTCTGGCAATCAAGGTAACCGCCGCCCCTCGCGGGGGCTTGGCGCACGCAAACCAATAGTCCCATCGCGTGGGACTCAATATTCCTTTCACGAGACTCACTTTCCCACATATTATGCCTCTAACAATCCACCCTCGCGGGGTGGACACGTACAAGGCAACTTCCCTTCGCGAGGGCAGTCGACCAATTCTCGAGGTTCATACCACTATAAAGGTTCGAGACCAGAATATAGAAACAACCGAGGACGCTCTGATGCTCCGAAAAATGCCAAGGATCATACAAGAAGGCAAAAACAATGACTCGAAACAGTTTCGGGCAGGTCAGTTGGCACATTACCAATCGCATTGGAAGGAAATGAATGCACCCCATATAATTCTAAAGTTGATTCAAGGATACCGAATTCCTTTTCGTCAAATACCTCCACTTATCTACCCAGACGTGGTAAAAAGCCCGCTTCAAACACCTGTTTCCGACAACATGTCTTCAGTCGTTCAAAACATGAGAATGCAAGGTGTTCTAAAAAATGCTCACCAATCACCAAGCTTTATTTCCCCTCTATTTCTGGTGCCGAAACCCGACGGGTCGGCCAGACCTATTTTCAACCTAAAGGCTCTAAACAACTATGTGCTAATCGAACCTTTTCATTTGATCAACATGCATCGCATCCCAGATTTCCTCCAGCCGCAGGACTGGATGTGCAAAATCGACATTTCCCAAGCTTATTTTCATCTGAAAATAGCAAAATCTCACAGGCGCTTTCTACGCCTTATTTACAACGGAGAGTTACTGGAAATGACTTGCCTCCCATTCGGATTGAGTACAGCTCCCAAGACGTTCTCAACGTTGATAAATTGGGTGGCCCAGACCCTACGAGAAAAGTGGAATATAAGGATCGTAGTTTATTTAGACGATATTCTGATTGTACATCAAAATGCAGACATATTAGTCGAGCATGTCAACCACACAGTGCAAACGTTGCAATACCTAGGCTGGCAACTAAATTTCAAAAAGTCGATACTTTTCCCACAAAAGAATTTGATTTACCTAGGAATAATGTGGAAAACTTGGGTGAATCAAAAGTGCCTACCGGGAGAAAAAGTTTTGGCGCTCAAAAAACAATTAAATCATGTCCTCCAGCAAATGAAAATAACTGTAAAACAATTACAGAGAGTCATAGGATGTCTGAACTTCGCCAGTTTTGTAGTTCCAAGGGGTCGACTGAATCACCGACACCTAATGAGGTATCTAAACTCACTGCCAGATCAGCCAACGCAGTGTTTCCCCTTACCACCAAAGGTTTCCGAAGAACTGCAATGGTGGGTCCAGAATTGTCATCTACCAACAGCAATTCATCATCCTCCCCCGAGGTACTTTCTGACAACGGATGCTTCAGACCAGGGATGGGGAGGTCAGCTAAACAATTTAGCGATATCGGGGACATGGACGAGGGAAGAAAAAAGATTTCATTGCAACCTGAAAGAAATGTTGGCGATATTATACACAATTCAGGACCAGATACTCACTCTTCAACACAGTTCGATCCTTATACAGTGCGACAACCAGACGGCAGTGGCACATCTGCGAAAAGAAGGAGGTACCAAATCTTTACCCTTGTTAGAAATGACATATCGAATTCTACATCTATTAGATCGTCATCAGGTACACTTCAGAATACATCATATACCAGGCAAGTACAACAGCCAAGCCGACCATTTGTCACGCAATCGCAAACCTCCAGAATGGCATTTAATGCAACCGTGTCTCGAGATGGTGTTTGCAAAGTGGGGTCGTCCAGTAATAGACCTGTTCGCTTCGAAGAGGGCACACGTAGTCGACAACTATGTGACGTTAGACCTGACAGACCACCAAGCCCTGTTTCACGACGCGTTCAGTGTTCCATGGAGCTATCCCCTCGCATGGATTTTTGCGCCTCCCTTCCTAATACCCAGAGTTCTGGCCCACCTGAATCAATCGGTGGGGATTTTTCTGATGGTCGTTCCACGATGGACAAAGGTATTTTGGCGAGCGGACCTCAAAGCCAGAGCCACCGCGGCACCGTTCACATTGAGGCGCCTTCAGGAAAATCTCATCGACACATCGACCGGTCTACCACCACCTCGAGTCGAGGAAATAACACTAGAAGTCTGGAGATGTGGGGGTGGTCTGACGCAGTACAAACATGGAACAAGGAACAACTATGCTTGTTGAAAAATTCCTGGCGAAAATCCACTCTGAAGACTTACGAAGTGGCATGGAATCGTTGGTGTTCCTGGGCTAGGTCTAAAGGTATCAGTACTAACAACCCCACTGGTCCGCAATTGGCTCAGTTTTTATGCGATTTATATATAATTCATAACCTGTCCTATAGTACAATACTGTTACATAAGTCTGTAGTTTCTACCCTGTGTAGTGCCGAAATATCAGGTCAATTGAGTAATCACGTCATAGTAAAACATATTTTAAAATCTATTGCCCTGAAAAATCCACAGAAAACCAAACCGCCAGTTTGGGATGTTAGTGTACTAATTAACTATTTGACTCAATATAAAATCGATGGAAACAATATGTTTCAGACATCCCGTCATACGGCAATATTACTGCTACTTTGTTCTGGCCGACGCATACATGACCTTACCTTACTCAGAACTGATCCTGACAAATGCATTAAAACAAAGGAATATATAATTTTTTGGCCTGAATTTGGTTCAAAAACTGACAGTAGTAAACACATACAATCAGGTTGGAAATTACTGGCGAATGAAAACAATCATAATCTTAATCCACTTTATTGGATAGAAAGAACTATAGGGGCATTTCACGTCAAGCGGACAACAAAAAAAAAGTGAGGTCGTGGATTTTGTTTATTTTCTGGTCAATTATACTTTAAGTAGATGTAGATATGTATACACATTATTTTTTTCATATGATGCTTTTTTGCTGAGATATGAGCTTTTAAAATTTTACTAAGAGCGGAGCCGATCAATTTTAGACGATTATTATTTTTATTATTTTATTTATAAAAAAAAATAAAAGTTATGTTTTTTTATATTTGAAATGTTGAAGTTTTTAATTTTTTTATCGAATTCTAAATTTGAATTTTTTTTCGTGTAGTAAACAGGAAGTAAAAAATTAAAATCGATTTTTGGCTAACTTCGACCCTTTCTTTTTTAAATATTTCAGGCTCGTAATAAAGCCTAAAATGTACTTATCGTTCACAAAAAAAATTAAAACGTGATCTCCAACACTTCAAGACTTAGAGCATTTATAAGTCCTACGCATAGCTATACGCATACATAATCATACGCATAGCATTTTTTAAGCAATCAGTTTTATGCGCTTTACATGCTAAAATACGACGCTATCAGTATTATATTAATTTATTCTAATATGCAAAAACATAGAAATACACAATAATTCAAAATAAAAGCAAAACTCGAAGGAAAGTATTCAGCAAGAGTGAGATTTTCTGCGAGACCATTTTCTTCCGCTGTCACCATTCCAGGACCTAAGCAAATACATGCTTTTATTCCAACAAATGAAGGATTATATGTAAAGAGAACGAGTGCTAGTAAAATACAAAAAAAAAAAAATAAAAAAAAACTCTTTAACGGACACTGTTTTAATCTCAACTATTAAAACTATTGAAGACTTGCAACTATTGGCGATTAAATTTTTTTGTAAATAATTTTATAATATTTTTATAACTACGAAATGGTGTTACTGGTATGTTTTAATGTTGTATCATTGTTTTTCAAATTACACTTTTGCATGAACACTTGTTATTATAATAGATAAGTTTGTTTTATTGTATTTAAAAAGTTTTTTTTTTTAATTTGAAGTATTTTGTATTTCTATGTTTTTGCATATTAGAATAAATTAATATAATACTGATAGCGTCGTATTTTAGCATGTAAAGCGCATAAAACTGATTGCTTAAAAAATGCTATGCGTATGATTATGTATGCGTATAGCTATGCGTAGGACTTATAAATGCTCTAAGTCTTGAAGTGTTGGAGATCACGTTTTAATTTTTTTTGTGAACGATAAGTACATTTTAGGCTTTATTACGAGCCTGAAATATTTAAGAAAGAAAGGGTCGAAGTTAGCCAAAAATCGATTTTAATTTTTTACTTCCTGTTTACTACACGAAAAAAAATTCAAATTTAGAATTCGATAAAAAAATTAAAAACTTCAACATTTCAAATATAAAAAAACATAACTTTTATTTTTTTTTATAAATAAAATAATAAAAATAATAATCGTCTAAAATTGATCGGCTCCGCTCTTAGTAAAATTTTAAAAGCTCATATCTCAGCAAAAAAGCATCATATGAAAAAAATAATGTGTATACATATCTACATCTACTTAAAGTATAATTGACCAGAAAATAAACAAAATCCACGACCTCACTTTTTTTTTGTTGTCCGCTTGACGTGAAATGCCCCTATATTGTTATTAAATGAAAGACGAAAGGCATCAAAGTCATTTCATTTGTTCGTTTCAGTCCGTGGAACACCAAAACCTGCCTCACGCGCTGTTATTGCAGGATGGGTAAAAACACTTTTCAAGGAAGCAGGGATTATAGCTACTCCTGGAAGTGTAAGATCAGCAGTTGCATCTAAAAATTGGTTAAACAATCATTCTCTCGACGAAATCTTAGCTCGGGGGAATTGGCAATCGGCTAACACTTTCCGAAAATTCTATCAACGTGAAATTATTCAAAGTGTTGATTCAGAAGTAGTAACTCAATTGTTTAATCCAATTACATAATTGATTACAAAATAAATAAAAAGGTTCATTTTGTTAAACTGTACTAGTAATATACAAATTTATAAATATTATTTGTGAAGAAATATTGTTTTATGTACTAAACTTCATCACATTGGCGTTTTAGACTTAGTTACCAGTGGCGTCACCAGGCGATAACAAACAGGTCTCAATATAAAGCTTCCAGTGACGGTCAAGTTTTTTAATAGCAGCGTTTTACCCTGAAATAAAACGCATATTAAAATACTTACCTCACTGGAAGCTTTCACTTTATTTCTGCCTGGTGAAATTCAGCCAATGAAGAAAGAATGCCGCTAACTTTTTATGTAAACTAAAAAAGCGCGGGAAATCACCAGGTGGCGCCACTGAGCCGGAAACAAAGTCACTAAAAGTACTGAAAATGGGTAGGAAATCGACGGAAACGGAAGTGCTCTCTCAATATAAAGCTTCCAGTGAGGTAAGTATTTTAATATGCGTTTTATTTCAGGGTAAAACGCTGCTATTTTGCAATACCTTTGTCAATCTGACGCGACTCTAGAGAGATCAGGTACATGAAGCACCGAACTATGAGGTAAGGGAAAATTGAGTGTACCTGTGATTGCCCACTCACTTGTGCACTATAGAAACGAAAACGGCCGAAAGGATAATATCAAGGATAATTCATATTTTTCTGTATAATTTACAAATTATTATTAAACAACGCATTTTAGACCGCATTACGCGCGAAATATCTTTGATCCACGTCATAATGACATTTAGACGACTACAGTGGGGTGTCTGGTATCTTGCTTTATCACACGGGATTCATAATAAGGAGAAAAAGGACAGACAGTCTGTCAAATTATTCCCTTCATCTAGTACTTTCAAAATCTTTGAGTTTTGTCTTCAAAGATATTGGATTTGATTTTCGATTTGATTTGATTTGATTTTTCCAAGATCTTTGTTTGTCTTACTACTGACCGACTCGACTCGGTCGATTGTAATATTTAATATTTTACTGATCAAAATCCTTAAATTACTTAAAGACTGCAACAATAAATGTAACAATAAAACAGGATAAGTTTAAATAGGAATGACTTCAAATCTAAAATTATATACAGCAAAAACGTATAAGACATACTTAGTCTATATTATTATTTAGTTATTATTATATCATCGAAATCAATTGATTCAATTGATGTTTCACATCACTACGGCATTTGTTTTTGCGTTTGGCGCGAAAAGTGGCGTTCATTTTGATCACAGATTACTATAACTAGTCAGAGACAGATAGGACACTTAAAAGAGTAGAATTAGTTTTTCATTTACGACGCACAGCGCTAGTGTCGCTGTAGCTCGCTCGGCCAATGGTATGACGGTATTAGTGTAGTGCCAATATATTCCGGAGCTCGTTATCGACATATTAGTGTTGTGCTGTACGTAGTTGTATCGATATATCAAGGTTTATTAGATTTAATGTTTTTTAGTTCATATTATAGGTAAGGGTTAACATAAATACATTTCAAATAAATAGTAATGTCAAAATTAAACAAATTTTATAGCTAAAATCATTTATTTTTCATTTTTTTTACAAATTATTCTGTAACCTTAAAAAATCAGTCTTTATTGATATTTTGATAAACCACACAGTTGACACAGTCCAATATTTGTGGGAACCACAAAGCTAAGTCACAGTTTTCCTTAATTAACGTCCTTTGGAAGAAAGTGGAAAAGGCGTTGAGAACGATTGGTAGATTGGCAATCTCCAACACAGCATTTTCGCAAAGCCATGGCGTATATAAATGTAGCGTCTGTTGGTTATATAATGAGGAACGTATTGGCTTTAGTTTTGCGACTGAACTCAAGCTAAATAACGAGGAAAACTCAAAATAATACCGGCACTTTTTTCACTTTTTAAGGCGCTATCACAATATTCACAATGACATTACGTCAAAACAACAATGGCGGTGCTTAACCAATAACAGTTCAGTATGGAGCGGACCAATAGGGAATAAGCACACTAGCGCTTTACGTCGACAGTGGAACTAGAGTGTCACAGGCCTGATTTTGATTCTTTCTTTGCATTTTCGGCTGGCTATGTCGGAGTTTTAACTCTAATAAATTTATTAAAAAACAGAATAATATTGAACACAAGGCAACATGTTTTATCCAGTGGAATCTTTAAAGCGTGGTGGTAGGTTTTATATGTGCTGGGTTGCAGATTCATGGCCATTGAGATTTGCTACAATAACTCATAGGCAACTTTGGTCTCAAGATATTCGTAGAATCTGGTAAGTGTAATTTCTTCACTATTTTAAATATAACTTTATTGTATTATTACATCGGGTTATGGTCTTTAACCAGTACAATATATCAAAGATACACTTTACAAGAGTTTTAAGTCAATCAAAAACTTTTTGCTTATGAAGTTCGTGTTTCACAGTGATGATCTCTTGGAAGTGATGACCAATGAATCGGGTCGTCCAACAAACCGATTCTCTCTTCGTCTGAGCTCCCAGTTGATGAGAGGCGTGGTTCGATTGTATCAAAAGAAAGTCTCCGTGTTCCTAAGTAAGTGCAATCTTTTGTAAAAAGTTCGACATTCGTTGATACAATGTACCTTCTAATTCAATTATTTGGTGTTGTTGTTGTAGGTGATTTATGCATGATCAACGCTACTGTTACCAAGCATGTGAACAAAAAGTGAGTATGATAATATTATAATGCGAAGTTCATGCAGAAATAATAATGATTAAGTACCTAGGTACCTTTGTCTTTCCATTTATTAGGGAACTGTTCATATTCCTTAAATCAATGTGGCTAATTTGTGAAAATTATGCCTTGATTTAATTTGCAGGTAGGTATTTAAAGTTTTACTTTTTCACTAAGGGTAAACACAAACAAATACAAAATTCATTAAATAGCTAACACACCCACATCCCAATGCAATCCCTATGTTAACTATACATTAAATAATATAAAAAATATATTCCTTACCTTATATACACTGGTAGTGTGTGTTTGTAATTAATGTTTGTGAAACAAATGAAATGTTTTATGCAAATTAATATTTGATTTGAATTTGTATGAACATGGTTATATTACTTGCAAAATATGCAATGCAATGGACATAATCTTAAATCATTAAACACAGATGGAACATCCATGAGGTTGAAGTGGAAGCGGTGGACCGCAGACCGCTGCCACAGCTGGAGCTTGTACCACAGCCGGCGCAGGAAGAACCTGAGAATGAACGGAGAATTGAAGAGATTATTCAAGTATGACAATATTAACTTTCATATTTATCCCGCTTGGTGTAATGGTCAAGATGTTGCCTATTACGCAAGAGGTCGCGGGTTCGATCCCCGCACAGGACAAACATTTGTGTGCATGAACATGTCTGTTTGTCCTGGTCTGGGTGTTATATGTATCTATTTAAGTATATTTGTAATACCACTGTTGATTCTGATGTCTGTAACACAAGTGCTTAAGCTACTTAACACGGGGTCAGATCAATGTATGTGATGTTGTGAAATATTTATTTATTTATTTATTTATTTATTTATCTTTTGTAAGTACTAACCTACAATTTTAAAAAGTTAAGGAAGTTAAAAGAAACATTTGTTAAAGGTAACTAAGACACAGAGAATATATTAAAATTTTGTTTGCAGATATAAAGCTAAATTGTATTTTAGATACATTATATAATATCCCAGAAAAACCATCTTGTTCCCACTGGATACCATAGCCAGTAACAAAGTTGTAATGACTTTAACATCTTGTTTACAGAACAGTGGCAATCAAGTGGGGAATATTCGGGACATAACACTAAAAGAGGCTACAATACCTCAACTACAGCTACCAGTAAATGTAAGTTAATAAATGAATTCATACAAAATGAACAATAGTGGCTTACTGATCTGAATCAGAGGCATGGGTTGTGTAATGTAATAATAACCAAATAGAAATTATTATAATTTAAGTATTTGGAAAAGTATTTGAGTTTTCCGAGATGCCTTTGGAGTGGTATTATTACGAGCGTTCTTAGCAAGGCGACGTTAGTTAGCACCAGGCGGTCGTAGGATTTAGGGCGCCTTAAACGGGTCTAAGGGCAACCTAAGTAACATTAACCATTGTATTTTATTGCGTAGTCCAACTTTGAGGGTAGTCCAAAGGGTATTTTCCTACTTACTAAAGCGCAAAAATATGCATATTACCTTACCCGTCACACGCTAAAAAAAAGTTTTCGGGCTTAGATGAAACATATATACAACGAGTAGGTACTTTGCTTAGTCATATTATGCATTTTTCATATCATGAACGCCTCGATTGTCTAGTGGTTTAAGTACCGGGCATTGGTCTCGAGGTCCTGGGTTCGATTCCCGGGTCGGGCAAACTTTGTGTTGATTTTTCTGAACACAGCCCGGGTTTGTGATCACCAATCCGCATTTGGCAAGCGTGGTGATTAAGCTAAACCCATCTTTGTAACTAATCTTTGTAAAATCTCAAATCATGATTTCAAATGATGGAGGCCTTTGCCCTGCAGTGGGACATTAATAGTCTGATACTTGATTATGCATTTAAGGACGGTTTCGGCGAAGAAAATCCGGACCAGGCATTAGCTCTCCTCGCGAACCAGACAGTGGAGATGATGCTGGTGCAAGACGCGTCCGCTGTGCAGCATAGCGGCCTGGACCTGCTGCAGCTGGACACCACGGCCGACAGGTCGCACGACAAGTCGCGGGACAGGTCGCGCATGCTGGAGGTGCCCACTATGGAGAGGATTGATGAGCTTGATATGTCTCTGTTCAGGAAATGTAAGTACAATAGGGTACATAGGACAAAATAAGTAGGTACTTATTTTTTTTTTAAATTTTTATGGAGGGGAATGCTTTGACGCACCTTGTCGCCGTGGGCTAGCTAAGCCCGCGACCGTGTGTGGGGCTCGGGCGCAAGAATAAGCGCCCACTTCCCACTAAACCCCTCCAGTTTCCCCTTTTGCTCGCATCAGGACGGGTCGCTGCCAGCCGCCAGGTGGGCGGCTTATGTTTGACCCGTAAAATAAAAAGGTACTGGTATGTAACAAATGCTAAACTGCTGCCTCTGGATGCGAAAAGTCGCACAACAAGTAACTGAACTAATCTCACTAGTAGACACTAAACTAGTCGTATGTTTAGTCACGAGACGCTTGAGGATCGATGAGTTCGACGTCACCCTCTCCATAAAATGCAGGATAAGGTATTAAAAACATATTTAGAATTACAATACAATCACACTTGGGTACCTATTTATGCACCAAGCATTAGCTCTCCTCGAGAACCAGACAGTGATTGACACTATGGAGAGGATTGACGAGCTTGATATCTCGCTGTTCAGGAAATTTAAGTTATGCCACGCGGCGCACTCGCGCTCCCGAATGAACGGGCGTGGGCGGAATTTATAAAAATTATCGCTTGGTAATCATCATCATTCTCCTGCCCTTATCGCACACTAGGCGGGGTCGACGCAACATGTCTTCTCCTTCCTCACTCTCTCTCTCCTATCAGCCGTCAACTCTACATTCACTCCTTTCACGTCCATATCATACTTCACGCTTGGTAAATAATATCTAAGAATTCAATTTACTATTCTTAATTATTGGACGCGATCAATCTTGTTAATATGTGTGTAAATGTCTTGTTAAGTGCACGTGCGAAGACTGGGCAGGCCGCTTGTATTGACAAAAGTAATCTTTATTTTACAGCTACAACTGCTGAAGATCGTCTAACTATCGGAGAGTTGGAAAAAGGTATACTGACTTCCTAAAAAAACCATAATAAAGATTTAAAGTGTTTTTATTTTCCTTACCTTTACCTATTTCTCTACCATTACCTATTACATTCCTACAGATATCCCTGAAATTCCTGAAATCCCGCCTCTCAATTTGCCTGGTGAAACTACGGCTCCGTTAGTAGAATGTTTATTTTTTGTTATTATTTTTGTTTTATGGTGACTACACCACCGTGTTTCAAATTGTTTTATTTGTTGATTTTTTATATTTAAGTATCTACTCTTATTACTTACATTTAAGCACGATTATTTAATAGGTATCAGCCTAAACTTATTAATTTTGAAGAAAATTGAAAAAATTAAGGCTTTCGAAATGAATCTCTTATTGACCGAAATTAGATTAAAAAAATCATATAAAACATTTGTGTAAGGTAACTTTAGTCGTTTGAAATAAAGGTAAATAGTGTAGATAGTTATATATTAATATAACTATAGAATTACCGAGTTGACGAACAATTAATGTTTTAGACAAGTGATTCAAGAACCACAGATCGAAGTTATCCCTGCACCAGAACCAGAAATCCCCCAGCCACCTCAAGATACAGCTAAGGAGCAAGAGCTTTTAGAAATTG
The DNA here is from genome assembly GCA_958496325.1 of Nomophila noctuella. Lineage (NCBI taxonomy): Eukaryota > Metazoa > Arthropoda > Insecta > Lepidoptera > Crambidae > Nomophila > Nomophila noctuella. The sequence continues at coordinate 11,654,027 of OY292490.1, read as the reverse complement.
AATTAGAGGTAAACATAAACATCGACTGTGAAATAAAATTATTTTTGCGTAGACAACTTTAATATTGACTTTAGTAGGTGTCACTGACTGGCCCTTAGGTTTAGAGTTTAGTGGTTTGAGACCCTGACCAGAAAATCTTGGGTCCTAATCCCAATTTGTTTTCTGGTTAACATTACTGGTTATTTGTTATTATTTAAATTTTCAAATTTCTGTTCGCTCCCTAGCACAATATTATAACCTATTTAGCCTAAGCATAGTTAGGGGCAAGATTTGGTGTGTGTTGGTCCAAGATTTTTTTTATTTATCTCGTACCTAAGTTATGAAGTGTGGATATTCGTAAATTAATCCGAAACAACTGTTAAAATATTAGGTAATCTGGGAATTTAACATGTTTTCATTAAATTATCATAGGAGTTGGACGAAAATGCCGTAGTACCGAAAAGAAAACGGCCTAAGAAACTGATAGTGGATAAGAGAATCATGCTCTCCGCAGACTACCTTGTGACGCGCATTGAAAACCCAGAAGTCGAATTGAGATGTGAAGTGAGTGAATTTACCATAAACATAACAAATAATATTAATCAGAGTATGCGATTGCGATAATAATAATTATATTTTACAATTTAATAGTTGTCCACTAATAAAGCTGTAAATAGGAAGACATTTTAATTTTAACATTCACATTCACATACATAGGTACTCCTAATACTTATTTGTAATTGTTTCACTCATTCATTCGTGCGTGACTTACTTCAGTACAAATCCCGCTTTTCCAAGTAAATTTCAAACTACCCACAACGATACTCGTTCACAGAGGCATTTTTTTTTCTTTGGCTCTTGACGTAGCTTAAGTCGACGAAGACTTTTTCTGTTCCTCCAGGCGGGTTGTTTGAGATATTCAAACTCATTATTCAAATAGAATTACCTAATTCATAAAGTTAGAATTGATATAAAGGAGAAGGCTTTTATTTCAAGTAAAATACAAACTACCCTCAACATCTTTATAGGACAGCTCAGACGACATCATACCCATTCGCGTGCCAGTCGACATTTACTTACGAAGGCCAGCGCACGCAGGGCCTTTGTTCCGGCGACTCGGTGTCACCATCACGCGCTTGTTCGAGAGGAACCTCGGGGTCTATAATAGACAGGGTTTTGCTGACAGAGAAATGGAGGTGAGTGGGTCTCTCTTTCTCTCTCTCTCTCTCTCTCTCTTTTATAAGCAAATGGAGTGTTCGCGTGACTAGGACGTAAGTACCTTTACCCATTCGCGTGCCAGTCGACATTTACTTACGGAGGCCAGCGCACGCCGGGCCTTTGTTCCGGCGGCTTGGTGTCACCATCACGCGCTTGTTCGAGAGGAACCTCGGCGTCGTCAATAGACAGGGCTTTGCTGACAGAGAAATGGAGGTGAGTGGCACTCTCAATATTTGGTAATAATTGCGATGCAAGAGTGAAAGGGATGTAGTAGCTAGTGTGTAGAAGAAGAAGAATGAAAGATAGAGAGGATTTAAATATTCGAATTAAGACAGCACGGGATAGCCATCATTTGCTTGTAGAATAGATTTGCAAGATATGCGAGATTTGAATTTGGAAGCGGGCGTGAGTAAAAGAAACATTTATATTTCAAAATAAGAACGTTGATGATGCGAGTTGGGGCAAGCTTGGACGTTGCCTTATGGACGACGATTTCATCATAATCAGGTAAAAGATTATTGTCATCAATTTAATAAATAAATAAATAAATATAAATAAATAAATATTTCACAACATCACATAGGTACATTGATCTGACCCCGTGGTAAGTAGCTTAAGCACTTGTATTACAGACATCAGAATCAACAGTGGTATTACAAATATACTTAAATAGATACATATAACACCCAGACCAGGACAAACAGACATGTTCATGCACACAAATGTTTGTCCTGTGCGGGGATCGAACCCGCGACCTCTTGCGTAATAGGCAACTTCTTGACCATTACACCAAGCGGGTCGTCTTTTATATTCGTCTATTTAAGGGGTCGTCTATTTAATTACCTTCAATAATATTTTTTTGAAAGTTTTTTTTACAATGAATTAGGTACTTGTATGGTACCTTATGTGTGATGTAGGTCTTGTGATGTATGTCTGTGTGTCTTATTTTTTTTTAGTCGACTTCTTGTACAGTTGCTTGGCAATTGACAAAACTATTTTCTCTCCAGGAAGCAGTAGCCGAGCGCCCGCGTCGAGTTCGGACCAGATCGGTTCTCGAAAAGATTGAAGAAGAACGGGAACTCCTTATCGCGCACAAGTCGGCCCAAATAGAACCAATGCAAATAGAAACTAGAGAGTCTATTGAGGGTCAAAACGTAACGCTACCTCAGGAATTAAACACTGTTGAAGTTCCGGATGTGTCGATGGTACAAGAGCTTACGATGGCGCAGAGAATAGCAATGGCAGAGGACATAGCGGATCTGCCGACGCAGAAACTTGAAGAATTATCGCAGAGCAGGAAGCGTACCAGTGAATATGAAGTTTCTGTGAGTATATTTTTGTGACTAGTTTTAGAGCATAAATTTTATATAAGCTGGTATTAGGATATTTTAATAGGTTCAATATTTTCCTTACATTTTCCATATACATGACCCAAAATCTACCAAAACTTTAACTTACATATTTCGTAGTAATTTAAGCATTATTGTCTCCTTTGTACTACCTACTCTTCACAAAGAAAACAATAATTTGCGTGTATGTGAAATCAACTGAAACTCTTTTGTTTTGTAAGCTGGTTGATCACGTATTACATACCACACCCTTACTCCAATTATACAAATAATCAGGTCACTGAAGTGCCCCCGTAAAATTACAATAATACTTCACTTTTGCTTTTTAATGATGATAAAGTGGAAATGACTAATGAGCCGTAACTCTACGGTCGTAAAGTAGCGGTATTGTGACAGGATTAATGGATTTCGCGTGACGCAAACTCGACGTAAAGACAATACAATAAAAAACCACATAATTACTGAAACTTTTGTTATTTTTGTAATGCGTGTTTCATGCGACCTAATTCGACTACTGATTTAGTGTAATGGTTAGAAGTGAGTTAGACCAAGAGGTCGCAGGTTCGATCGAGAACACTGCAAACATTTGTATGCATACACATGTCTGTAATTTTAATTCTATATAAGTCCTTATATTTTTAATGTCAGATATTTATTATGAAATTGTTGCGCAGCCGAAGAGACAAAGGCTGATTGGCTACGTGTCTTTCCGGGAAAGCCAACAGGCAGCTAAGGAGGCTATCGATATTGGTACGTGTTAAAGTTTTAGAACATAGTACTTAGCCACATTGTTACAATTTTATTGTTTTAGTTCCTTGCTAAGAATTCGAAACAATGTTATTAGAAAAAAAAGGAGTAGAAATTGATAAGTGCATTTTTTTAACAGAAGCAGAAAAGGAAAACATAGCTAGCTCGGCTAACGTGCCCAGGGCTACAAGATCCCACCCTGACCAGGCACCTAGGACCACACGATCCCAACCACCCACCACTCAGTCTCCAGAGAAAAGCCTCACAGTAATGCTGCAAGAAGTGGGCTTAGCTGACTTTCCTACGAGGCCGGATGAACAAACTCAGGAACAAAGGAACAAGTCGGATGAACAAACTACCAGTCAGGAATATAGGGCTGATACGAGGCGAAGCGAGAGCGTTGAAACGCAACTAGGCAGCTTGGATAGGACCAAAGTGTCGCTTGGTGATTCTGACCAGACGACGGAGTCGAAGAGATTTATACGGTGAGTGAAATTAAAGTATTAATTCAGTAATTTGATTCACCCCACCAGCAGCTCCTTGACGTGAATAGCCTGTGTATAGAACAAAATGCTGGGTTTTCACTTTAAGCTATCCTGTGTGTTATCAGTTATCCTATCACTTACCATAATATAATACTGATACTACGGTCACTGTGGACAAAATCTTCGTTGCTCAGTCAGATAACTTCGATTCAGTCAAACCGCCTGCCTTAATTATGGTAACAGTCCAGTCATGGCGCCAATGGTATTGAAGCATTCGTGTTGAAAAATGTGAATGGCGATGTCCGTAACCATATTTAGGCGTTTTGACTGAACCGATCTTAATATTTTAAATGTGTCGACTTATTGAACGAAAATAATGTTGTCAACAAAAAACTTTGTACCGATAATATACTAGTTCTTACCCGAGCTTTCTTCTGCGGCAGCTACCAAGATTCCTTTTGTATCCCTTTGGAGCAATTGATCGGGATAAAAATATTCTATCACGGGCCCATACTTTGCTTGTAGGTATATCAAATTTCATCAAAATCCATTTAGTAGTTTTAGCGTGATTGACGGTAACAAACAGCACATTTATAAATTAGTAGATTTGGTTTAGGCCTATGTCCAGCAGTGGACTGTGATAGGCTGATAATGACTTGATTGTTTGGTTTATTTATTTGAGAACCCTGAGTTTCACTATCTTACGCTGCCTATATACAAGTCCATCCTGTTTGTCCAGCGACCAATGGGGCACGGAAGGCACGATGGTGAAGATCCTGGGCTGCGTACGCGCGGGGCGGCGGCCGCTCACCGTGCGCCGCCTCGTGGCGGGCGGGCCCGTCGTCGCCGGCTGCAAGGCCATCATCGCTGCGAGGTGCTTCACTTCTATACTCAGTGAGTTTCTTGTTTTATTTTACTTTAAATCAGTGGTTCCCAAACTTATTTTGTCTACTGCCCACTTTGAGAGTAAATATTTTTTTAGCGCTCCCTATATTCAATAAAATAGGACAGATATAAAATTATGAACTACGCGGAGAGAAATATAGAACCGTGTTTGAGCAATGTTTTAATTCATATTAGTTGATGTTCACAAGTCGTTGTTTAAGAGGCCTCCTAGATGAATATAATTACAAATCAACCCCCCCCCCCCACCCCGCCTCTACACAATGTCTCAATTTTCTTTCTGGGTCTCTTACCGCCCCCTAGAGACCTGTAGCGCCCACAAGGGGGCGTTATCACCCACTTTGGGAAAAACTGCTTTAAATAAATAAATATTTTACATCACATACATTGATCTGACCCCGTGTTAAGTAGCTTAAGCACTTGTGTTACCAACATCAGAATCAACAGTGGTATTACAAATATAGATACATATAACACCCAGACAAGGACAAACAGACATGTTCATGCACACAAATGTTTGTCCTTTGCGGAGATCGAACCCGCGACCTCTTGCGTAATAGGCAACAATTTGACCATTACACCAAGCGGGTCGTTTACTTACTCACTTACTTCCTCCTCTGGCTTAGCGACCCGAAGCGGATCTTGGCCTCCAACACGACACTGCGCCACCCTGTGTCGTGAGCAACTTCTTGCACATTTTTAGGACCGAGCAACTCGAACATGAGTTTCTTATTTAGAGTAGCTCGACAGCTAACCACTGGGTTAGCACGCTCGGCCTGCGATTGCCAAGTGAAGCAACTTTTGCAGAGGCCAGTCATTGGATGGGTGACCGAAAAAAATCATCTCGAGCTCCTCAGTGGTTCGGAAGGATCTATGAGAGTGAGCAACTCTCTCACTGAGACAATTTCTTTGCAGAATTGAAGCAGCACGGATTCGTTATCGTGACCAAAGACCCGGTGAGTTTAGAAATAATGGACATTGCTTTAGGTCCTAAGTTTGACCAAGTTCAATAAGTTTATTATGTAGTGTTGTTAATTCTGTAATATGTAAGTGTTCCGTACGATAAGTACTTGATGATATTTAGAAATATTTTTATTTTTGTTACTTATTTACTGTTGATTTTTGTTATGTGTTACACTATCTTGGTTAAATTTTGTTATGTTGATTGATATGATTACAAAGTAACTGATTTATTTGCAAGTTTGATTGGATTGCTCCTTTTTAGTACAATTATTATAAAATACGAGAGATTTGGATGAATACATAAATAAAAGACACTTAAGACCTATACAAGGATGGGTATTATTAAGTATCTTGTAAAACAATGATGGTTAGTATGTATTTAAAAACTGGTAAGTTAAAACTTGCTTTGATTATTTGAAATGAAAGGCCGTTTATTGATATGAACAATTTATTTGAATAATTTGTATATATTGATATGATTTCTGTACAACTCTACAACGATAGTCTTCAACTAGATTCAAGTCAACTAGATAATTTTATGAGTATCTTAATCGTAGCTAGGTAGTGGCTTAATAATTTACAAATACTTAGAGCGTGAATGTAAGCTGTACAATAAACAGTTGACTTAATTAATTAGCTATTTATTCCTAACTTATAAAAAATACAGTCATAGTCTATAGAATTGGAATTGTTATATATCATTATTAATTACATTAAAGGACCTTAATAGGCAATTAACTTTTTACATAGTAAGAAGCTTAGAAACAAATATACAATAAGGGCATCTAACTGGAGTTCCTCCCTTGGTATATGCATATCACTATAATTCATTAGATTTATACAAAATCAGTCTCCTACTATTTGTTACCGAGCTCTGTCGTGTGGAAACAATTGTAACGCTATTCAAACCAATACATTACGATAACCGAGGCAGTCTGAGCGACGCGCGTCGCACGAGGACGTTCGACGTTGGACGTTTGGATTAATTTCAACAATAGTATAATTATGTATAAATTTATTAGTCGTCACAATCATGGTGTACCTTGTGAACCATCGTATATTAACGCTAATTAACACTATTATTCTCCATCTAATTTACATCAGATACAACTTCAAGCACACATAAGTGTTCACAGCCTTGCTACAGTCGTTCCAAGCTCTCACTCATTATAAAATTAGTTACAGTCTGTCCTCATAGACTTAGGAATGACAAAATCAGGTTAAATAGCTACCATCTTCGGCACACATTCATAAAATGTCTATCTAGTACATTGGGCTAAGAGTGCTAAAATATTTCATTAATGATATTGTTACGTCGTGTGAGTGATAAAAAGAGAAATCATTTGCGAATCACCATTTACATGATAAAATAATAATTAAGATCAATAACATCAGTATTCATGAAATACAAGTTTTGAATAGTATATTTTATTACTTATTACATAACATCTCATTCATTACATTGCAAATTATATCTGGAATTAAAATCTGTAATTTACTTTATAGGTGATAAAATTAATTATGATCGTTCTATAGGATAATTCTAGCATATTCGGAAACACTAACAGTACATTACAATAAATATGGCCCTGGTCGATTCGACGCACACCACGACGAGGAAAGAACAAAGCGTGACATATCACAGTTCACTCGACACGCTCATCGGCGGGCCTCCAACGTGGAATGATCAGACTTGTGGAATCAAATGCGGAACGGGAGCCGTCGCCTTCGACGGCGGGAAGCATCGTCTTAACACAACCTAATCACGGGGGAGCGGAGTGCACCGCGTGGGGGAAGAAGTATTTATAAAGATGCCGGCAAACGTCCGGAGCTGCGGGTGACGTAGTCTATGAACGTGCACCTGTGGACAAATGGCACGCATGCAATGATAGGCCGAGGAGTCATACTCATCGGTCCGCGGGGGCAATCAATCTTCACTCGACAATCGAATTTCAGTTCATCGAACCTACGCGGAGAAGTCGTTTGCCGGCATCCACAAACGTGTCGAACGGGAGCCGCCGGCGACGTCGAAAACTAGAGGGGGGACCTCGCGAGGCGGGAGCGGCTACTCGAAGAAGATAAACCCGGGCCGGCCGAAGAGCAGCGCGGCCCGGTCCCCGTCCTACTGGGCGAGCGAGTCGACGTCGTAGTCGGGCGGGTCGGCGCCCTCGGCGGACGTGAGGCTGGCGAAGTACTGCTGCGGCTTGCCGTGCCACAGCGAGTCGGCGGTGGCGCTCTCGTAGAGCACGGAGCGCGTGAGCTCGGCGGCGAGGTTGTGCGGCGCGTAGGCGGGCAGCGCGGCCGGCAGCGGGCGCAGGCGCGGCAGCAGCGGCGCCAGGCGGCCGGCGCGCGCCACGTACTCGCGCACCAGCCACGCGCCCGACCCCGCCTCCTCCGCCGCCCGCGCCGGCTCCGACACCGGCGGGCTCTGTCGGTGGTTCTGTCGAAAGGTCCAGAGTCATTACGCGCTTCCGCGGCGGCGGCGGCCTCCTACGTGGGGTGAGTCGCTTCGATTTAGAATCGGTGAAAAGTAGCGATCTAGGTAAGCCTGTGGTGGAAACGCTCGCGGTGTGAAAATTCGCTACTTCGGCGGAGGTCGCGACCTCCCTCTACTATGATACGATTTCAACTTTATGAAGTTTTTGACTACAAAAATTATTTACCGAGTAGTCGTAGAGTAGTGTCGTGGTGCATCGTGGGTTATCTGGTGTCCTACCGGGGCCCGATATACTTTGACGGTGCACTCGGCCGTGGGGGAGCCGTCAGTTTTGCTAGTGATCGCTCGTAATCGATTTGCGGTTATGCCACTATGTCAAAAACAAAACTGAACAAAAAGTACCAAAATCAACGTAACGAACTCAAATTACTCTAAGCTAGTGGTGATCTCGTGTTCGGTGGCGACTGGTGATTAACTATTTAAATATTGAATAGTTTCACTTACCATATTGATTTCTTAAACTATGGTCTTATAATGTTATCACTTCACACAATTTTAGTGGTACAAAAAACATTGTTATCTTACAATGATTATTATGATGAATGAAATGTGCATGACATACATAAAGATTTCATACGTGGAACGTAATGCATAGGTAAAGATATAAAATAATGTTTCATAAAAATGCATTTCAAGGACACGTCCCATGTAAGAAAACTTTTACAATATGGTATTAATTAGTTGGAACACAAATTAGAAACGTCTGTGTGGCATAAAAATCTCATTATAAAGTGAAAAACTATTAAACATTTTAATAGTAATAAAATTACATGCAAGTAAAGTATTAAAACTAAATTACATCCGTTAGACAATATCATTGTCATGCTAGAGGAGTTAAGGTATAGATTTTACATATTCTTATAATCACCTCACACATATCACTCGGTACACGTACACGTCACATAGGATCCAACCTCTATCTACGGAGTATAGATTTTTTAGCCATCACAATATGAGTCGGTACATTAGTAACAAATTCAAAACGATCGTTAGTCGAGCATGCTCCTACGCTACGGGCCGGGGCCGGCCGGGCTACGAGTGAACGGAACCAAACTACGAACAGAGGAACCGAATCGAACGCAAGGTCGGAAGCAAAACAAATCAACTCGAAACCAAACTTACGATCGACATAATGGCATCGCCCTAGCCCCTACGCGCCGAGCGGCCGCGGCGAGGCCCGCCGCCGGCGCGCGCGCTTGACAACCAAAACCAAACATGAGCACGAGCACGGGCGAGCGGGCTCGGCCCGGGGCCTACGAGCCGGAGTCTTTAAAGAACCAGGAATTCCAGAAGGAGCGGGCGCGCACCTTGTTGTCGTGCGCGGACGGGGCGCGGCGCACGGGCACGGCGGACTTGGCGTCCTTGCGCGAGTGGCTGGCGGGCGCGGGGGAGGCGGGCGAGGCGGGCGCGGCGGAGGCGGGCCGCTCGCGCGCGGAGGCGGCGGAGCGCGCGGAGCGGGCGGACAGCGCGGAGGGCGGGCGCGGCGGCGCGGACGCGGGCGCGCGCGCCGCCGCCTTGTGCGCCGTGTGCAGCGGGATGCGCGACGGCCGGCGCCGCGGCGTCTCGCCGATGCTGGCGTCGCGCGACTCCGGCATGTGCAGCGGCTCCATGTCGCGCATGCTGCTGTGCGGGTCGTGCGACGCGGCGCGCCGGGAGGACGGGCCTCCGCCGCCGCCGCCGCCGCCGCTTCCGCCGCCCTCGAGCTGACGAACGCGCGCTCGAGCACCCTCGAGCTCGATGCTCTTTTCCTCTAGCTGGAAAGGACAAAATATACTCGGTTAGGAGAGACGTCGAACTGGATGGTACGAATGCACAACTCATTACCGCTTAATAACATTTTAATACGAGTTATAACAGAAGCACCTTCAATCGTGAATACCATTATACTGAAATGGAAAACAGTGAAGCGGCACTTTTTCACATTTGGAAATATTTTTGAATTATTGTGTTCCATGAACAGCGGTACTATGTTAGTGACATTATTGCTCGTTTTTATGCTCTTAAAATTTTATTTGACTTTTACTCTGTCAAGTTCCTTTTACTGTTAAATGCTCCAATAAATAAGATAAAATAGCTTACTCTAAATTTAAGGTCTTCATTCAGATCCCGGGCGCGCTCGAGCCTCTCCATGAGTAGCGTCCGCTGCGCCGCCGCACGCCTTAGTCGTTCACATAACACCTGGAAAACATAACATCAAATTAATATACTCCCATTTAAATTCATATCCGACTCAGAGACACCCATAAAATTAAAACATACTGTACAACACAATAAATAAGTAAACCATAGACTTCAGAATGGAATAATTTCGATTTTAAATACATAAATTCAAATCAAATTAACATTTTCATCTAATACGTCAAAAAAAACTGCAATATTTTAAAATAAATTGGCGACACCACTAAAGTTGCATGATCCAATAACGATAGCATAATTTTCGCGTAATGACCTCGTTTACAGAGCATTTTCATTGGGTAATATTAATTAAACCAAGAAAGCTAATGATATTTAATAGGTACCTGCGAATGGTGTTAGTGTTACAACAAGTAAGGCCAGCAATTAAAATGAAGGAAAATGCTTATATAAAGTAGGAGATGGAGTAGAGATTCTGATTACAGTTTGACGTTGTAAGACAGATAAACTACTTAGCTAAGCAATAATTGCAGCCCACACCGATCAAAGATGTATTTACATTTTGTACATCGTAGCAAAATAAAATTGTAGTATGTAATAACATTATATTTTGTATTTCTATTTACAAAGCTCTAAACGGCTCTACTAACGCATCCAAACCGATTTACCGTAAATAAAATAATTATTTTAAATGAATTCCTTGGACTTACACACCAATTGCCTAGTCAAACTAAGCTCGAAGCTTGTACTATGAAATATTAAAATACTATTTACATCCATGATTCGAATACAAATGCCGATGTTCCTTGCCTCTTGAGGGATGACCCTTGGTTTTGTAACTAGGGTCAGGGGATTGTTATTAGACCAACGGGCCTGTCGAAATAGAACGATAATGGATGCGTTAGTTTCGCTAAAACTGAAATAAGTACACAAACTAAGTTGAATAAAGAATTTAAAAAGTTTACCCACTCGTGGCCAGCTCAAGAATGCAAATATGGTATGTCCATAAACAGGAAATTAATAAACTTCCGAGTTAGACATAAAGTTATATGCCGCAATACTAAACAAAAATATTACCTGCCTATATGTTTTCTTGGAAGATTTTTTATTGAATAAGATTAGTATAAAAATAAAGTCTGTAACTAAACGACGACGTCAAAATAAGTATGATATACATTTGTTGCAAAGCCTCTTTTTTATTGTGGAGACATTATAATCAGTTAAATCGTGTACCAGGGTTTAAAATAACCCATTTCACCTTGTAATATGTGCTAGACAGACTAGATGATTTAGAAAATTACATACGATATAACTAATTGGCTTTTATAAAGTGATAAAAAACAATAATTGCATCGTCTTTGTCTTGAGTAGTGAAGTACTGTTACCACATCAGAGTCAATCATAGCGAAGGGAATAGGTACTGCTCCCATTAAAACAGAGTTTAATCGCGTTATGACCGTTCTTAAGCCGCAATAATAACGGAACCTGAAGTAGATAGTATATTCCGCCTACTCGTATGCAATGCATTCTTTTATTTTATTAACGTTCTTATATTGCTAGGTCAATTAAGGAAGCCCCGGTTATTATTCTACTCACGTGCAAAATTATATCCGTGTATCTAAATGCGTTAACTACATTGTACCTACTTGTACGATAATGTGAAAGATATTTTGGAAAATCTAAATACTTTAGGAGTGTAAATTACGATGGTGCGATGCTTCTGTTATTTCAAAGCATTTTAAAAAACGACCAAAATAAACTCGACTTTAGAATTCCTTTTTGAAAACTCTTTTGTCAAATCAAGTTATGTCTCACAGCAGTTTTTATTCATTACCAGCCGATAATGCTCCATTCGAATCGAATTGCAAAAAGATCAACATTTCCTGTCAGAAATCGTGATAAATGCAGATAATGCGTGATCAGTGATTAACGGTATGTTTCAATCAACACTGTCAGTGCAGCTGCGTTAATTGAATGGCTAATAGACCTTTCTAAAAACCAAGGCCAATAGTTCAAGCTTAAGGAAATACACTCGCTTCTGGTGCGTTAGTTAATCATCGTAGGCTTGTTTGTTAACGTAGCGTCACGCGCGTTATCTAAATATCAGCGCAAATATTTGATATATGCAAAAATATTTGGCCTTGACGTTGCGTGTTGGATATTATGGAACAGTTGAAGAAAGAAAAATAACGTAAACTTTTAAAGGCTGGGTTTTCAACAAGTTTATTTATGAATAAGGAAATGTACACGGTTTGCATCACGAGACGTCTATCAGAATAGGCCAAGGTAACCATGACGCATTAACTGATAGAAAATTGTTTTATTTGATCGATGCTTTTAGATGATACTGTAATTTGAGTCGGTGACGCAACAAAGCACTTGTGGGTAATAGACCAAGGACGCGAAACTCCGCAGCAACCATTAAATGACCATTCAAATTTGACAATAGAATTTGCCAAGGTTTCAGTGGCTGAAAAGCAAACGTGCCTACAATTATTCGAGTTCTGTGCGATACTAAAATCGCACATTATTGGTAGAGATTTTCCGTCTAAATAAGTAGAATTCAATTTATAATAAAGAGATTTTCTGATTCTATACGAATTCAATTTACAATGGACGGCAAAACCGTACCCACCGAGTAAAAAAGAAACAAAATTAGTTCCCGGTACTCGTAAAACAAAAAGTCCGTCCATTAGCTAAGGTAGAATAAAGTGTATTGTCTATGCGCCATTAAATTGGAAAACGTATCACGCGAAGGGTTGGGTTTCGTTGCAAGATCAACACGGTATAGCCAAGCCTTAGCCGCGGCCATTCGGTGTTGAACCAAATGGTCACTAGCCTTATTTACTTCGACTTCGCGTAATTTGCCGAAACCTCGGTTACGTCAACTGTCAACTCCAGCCTCGTTAGCAAGACGTTTTTCTCGCAACCAGCACGTATTTGTTACCTCACCTGTTCTGCAATTAGCCACCTCAGATGGCTTAAGGAGACAAAAAAAGGTAGCTCGATTTAGTAACATTGTAAGCCATTTGGCAATTGCAAGTGCTTACGTAGATAAGTAACAGTTTTTTAAATGAGGAAAGATAACAACCGTGCAAACTTTATTTTTAATTTTGAGCGAAGATGTCATGCTTCAGTTCACGACTAAACTCGTCATTGGTAACAACAAAAAAAATAATTTGTTGTCTAAATGAGATGCTCGTCTAAGTTTATTAATCTTGACTACCTTGAGAAATGTCAATTAAGTATTTAGTGTTATACATTTTCATGTAACGGCACTAATTGGAGCCACAACACTTCAGTGTGGCTTTTCTGTCAATTGCAATTTCATAACAAGTCGTTTGGCAACCAGCATGAGTCATGTTAAGATGTCGTGCAAAAGAGTTGACCCAAGCCTTGAGTATTACTTTGCGCGCGGTAAACATTTCAATTATCAAATGGGTCGAGACGGTGGCTCGTGAAACAATTTGCTCGTCTGTCGATACGCGACGGCGAACTAATTGATTGGACGAAATAGTGCTAGCCGACGAAAAGAATTGCACGTATCGTTGATATTGGAGTTGGCGTGCATCGTTTATTGTTGGTGGAACAGGCTTCGTAGAATTCATAAGTAAATTAAAAGCCAACATTTCTGGTATTTCACTAGAACGAGTCATTTGAAGTAAAGTCAACACCGTGTTATGGCCTTATACTAAGCTATTCTTTAAGATAAAATAAAACTAATTTCTGAAAACAGTTATCAATGATCATGCGGTCGCGAGTATCCATCGTATCGATTTGTCTTGTGGTTGAGATAATATTTCAAGACGTTTTCCAGTGCAAGAACAGTATACGTGTGTTTTTAGGGTTCCGTAGCCAAAATGGCAAAAAAACGGAACCCTTATAGATTCGTCATGTCTGTCTGTCTGTCTGTCTGTCTGTCTGTCCGCCAGTCTGTCACAGCCACTTTTTTCCGAAACTATAAGTACTATACTGTTGAAACTTAGTGAGTGGATGTATTCTGTAAACCGCAACAAGGTTTTCACACGAAAATAGAAAAAAAATAAAAATAGTGGGGGGTCCCCATAGTCAGAACTGAAACTGAAAATATTTTTTTTCATTGAAAATATACGTGTGGGGTATTTATGGATAGGTCTTTAAAAATTATATTAAGGTTTCTAATATCACTTTTTTCTATAGTGAATACTTTGCGTGACAGACCCTCCCAAAGTGGAAAAAAGTGTGTCCCCCCCCCCTCTAACTTCTAAAATACGAGGATGATAAAACTGAAATAATTATATAATGTACATTACCATAAAAACTACCAACGAAAATTAGTTCGAACGAAATCTATTCAGTAGTTTTTTTAATACGTCAAAAATAGAATTTGTACGGAACCCTCAGTGCGGGAGTCTGACTCGCACTTGGCCAATTTTTTTAGTGTATAGTTTTGTCTCAGCCGGTGGCTTAGGTGCTACTCTACCCAGAGGTGAATTAATTTACGACTACCTACATCGTCTCCAATTAATGAATGTTCTACAGTGAGGCAAATAAAGTGATGAGTGGGATACCTGCTGCAGCACCTCAGTGAGGGTGAGAGGGTTTATTACTACTCTATCACGATTGCCAAGAGACTATTTGTGTTTTCTTTTCACACAATGATCAAGACCTTCAGTAATGACGAATACGAATAAAGCAAAAGTCATCGAAAAATTGACTTCAAGTCTTCAACCGACTGCGACTGCAAACGGTCTGAGTACTCACCTGATTCTGAACGGTGGACGTCAAGAGCTGCCGCTGCAGTTCGACGGGATTGCTCTCGAGGAGAATCGCCGCGAACTTGGTTGAGTCTGGCGTGCGCACGGTGGGCGGGCGCTCGGGCGTGGCGAGCGCGGCGTCGAGACGGCCGAGGGGTGAGTGCGTCGCATGCAAGGTCTGCGCCTCGAGAGCCGCCGCCCGCGCCAGGAGCGCGTCCCGCTCGCAGCGCAGCCGCTGGATGTCGCCGCAATCGCCGCATCCGCCTGGAGCTATCGAAACGAGCGTACAGTCAGACTTAGGCTCGTATTAATAAATCGCTCTCAACTCCGAGATCGATCTTGAGAGCAATAGAGTTGCTGCTTTATATGAGAATGACATATCAATTATCAGTTCGCTCTCAAGATCGATCTCAGAGTTGAGTGCGATTTATCAATACGAGCCTAAGTGACGAAGGGCTAGTAGGTTAAAAAACTGACGTGCAAAAGAATTGCCTTGTAAATCACATTGCTGAATAAATATCTTAATCTTTACTAACCATACAATGACACATGCGAATGGTACCAAATGAAAATGGGACTGAAATACTGAATGCGAATGGGGGACCATTTTGGACTCGTGACCAAATGCTAATGGGACGGTATGCGTCAATCCCACGAAGGAAACCGGAGGAGTTAAGTGGCCTGGCTAGCCTTCAAAGAGAAGATTTGTGAAATCAATCACAAACCAGTAACAGTAACTTAAAGTTGTCCTTGAAGATTTGGAACGAACGAGGTTCCAAAAATAGCCTGATCAATTGCTAAACTATCAAAGCACTTACTTCGATTTAGTTGCAAGTCGCAACTGTCTTTACATGTCCATATAATTAACATCAAAACAATATTACTCACATTAATAATTTCAGACATGCTATTCCTAAATTGCAAGTGAACTTTTTTGGTAGTCAATCTATGTTGTTACACAACAATATAAGAAGTGAGCGCTGACAAAATTAAAGAGAGTAATTTTGTATACCTACTGGTATGCGTCCCAAAAAAGAGACTGGAATTGTAGTCCAAGGCAATACTTGGCAAGGTTTTACGACTGACTGAGTGAACTGACGAGTGGTTGAGATCAGCCAGAGGTCGCTACGCTTGCTTGTGGAGTTTTGAGTTTACTTTGTAATATCGCTCCATTCATAGAAACCTTAGTTGCATATTCTTACCTATCATTAGACTTTAATTACAATGAAAATAAGTCCCTTCAGCAAAGTTAAATGGTCAACAAAATTAGCATTCAACCGCTCAAGTACCACTTAGTTTGAATCGAAACTAGACCGCTGTGCAAGTATTCAAGGTCCACCTCAGAACCGGTACCATACCTGAGAGCGCCCTCGCAAACGACTCCTCCGCAGTGTCCCCGGAATGCCGCTCGTCGAGCTCGCCCCGGAGGAGCTCCGCCTCGTCGCGGAGGCGCACGCCCTTCCGCTGGATGACGTCGAGGAGAGCCCAGAGCTCGTCCTCGAGCGGGCGGGAGCGCGAGGCGGTGGCGGAGGCGGAGGCGGAGGACGAGTGCGCGTCCTTGCCGCAGGAGGTCTCGGTGCTGAAGCCGGAGTCCTGCACGGAGGGCTGCGGCTTGGCGCGCGCGGAGTCGCCGCCGCCGCCCGCCAGCTTGCGGCGCACGCGCACGCCGGGCTCCCAGTCGCGCCGCGCGCCGCTCGCCGGCGTCGACGGCGGCATCTTCGACCGCAGGTTCGGGAATGTCTCGATGACGAGATCGCGAAACTCGAGCAAGGCGCCGACCTCATTCTGGAGTTCCTGGCGATTAACATTTTTGCTCTGTTAGACAAATTGTTTTTTTAATACTAAAAGAAAATTGCACACCGTCATAACTCATTAAAATCGCGACTGTTAAACTACTATTGAACTGAGCTAGAAACTCACATACAAGAAGTTTTATTGTTCGTTCGCATCTATAAATGTTTACGAGCTTTGACTAGACTTTTACACTATTCCTTAGTCAGAAGCTCAATTTGAAGCATTCTGTATTTTAAAATAAACCATAGAAAAAGCTGTAGGTCAATGATATGTATTTGTTTATCGCTACTCCTCCCAGGGAGCGTTTTTACTATGTTAACTACAGATACTGTTTATAGTCGTTTATAGACGTTCTCCTCATAATAAATACTCTCACCTCACAATCTATTGAGAGAAATTTCACTAGAAATCTTCTAAATATCTTGAATCTCGTTCAAAATGTATACTAATACAATACACATATAAAGCTGAATCTATATGAATATACTATACTTTTTCTTAATATATAAAGCTGTAGAGTTAGTTTGTTTGTTTGTTTGAACGCGCTAATCTCAGGAACTACTGGTCCGACTTGAAAAAATATATTTGTGTTGGTTAGTTCATTTGACAAGGCTTTAGGCTATAGTATAATCCTACATATGTGTGCGGAAAACGAAAACCACGCGGACGGATTCGCGGGCGGCCGCTAGTTTGTTTATAAACACGTAGCTGCATAAACATTTTGCTTTGTTGCTGATAATACTCGTACTTTGCGGTCAACACTTGTATTGTTGATTTGGTCACGCGGAAGGAAAGCACTGCTGTAAATATTGTTTTCAGGAACTTTGATGTTGAGAAACAATGGTGTTGAGCAACAGTTAGGAAACAAATATTTACAATGAATACTCATACACTTCTGCACTCATGATTTTTGCAAAACAGGCGTCCGAACTTAATATGGAAGATGAAGGTGACAAAGCGTTAAAATAAAAAGACGTCAACAATGCACAGTTTTCTAGGTCGTTGAGACCTCAACAATTTGAATTTCGCAAAACTTTGCACCGAGGACGTCAAATATTATTAATCATAGTCGGCCGCAAGAGGGCGTTAATGGGAAAAGTTCGTTCGGAGATACGTGTTGAGTGATATTGGCCAAGGTTCAAGGTGATGGCAACGCAGTGAAGGCAATAAGGCATTAACACTTAATTGCCTAACAGAGCGATTGGCCATTACTAGTCATGAAATAAGGCATAATTAGCAAACGGCATGCCTTTTATGATTAATAACAGAACATGGCGTTTTTCGATCTACCTACATACCTATAATAACGTGGCTTGGAATCGGCACTTTGAAATTATCTTAAAAAACCTATGGGTTTGTAAGATTATTGTTATGGAAACAAAGCGCGTTACCATCGTTGAAGTAAATACAGTTAAATTATACACCAAAAATGTACATATTTGTAGCGTGGGTGACCTGGTTTTCCTTATCTCTGCCAAGCCCGTTACATGCATATAGGAAAAGGCAAGTAGAGTTAGAATTTTACTGTATGTGTATATTTGAATCTTTATACACATACAGTAAAATTCTCATATCTAGCTCATATTATTATTATCTTGCTGTTTATTCCAGTACAATTAGAGCCTAGAGCATTAATTTCTGACCACTCTATGTCTTTTTTCATTAATGCATGTAGTTGTCTTATAACGGACTAGATTTTAAATGCCCCACAACGGTAGTTGCCTGTTATTAAAACCCATACCTATCCTAAACCCATACCCATTGAAGGCGATACCAACATTAGCGCGCACATATTGCTGACTCTGATGTATGCGCGCTTATTAGGTTTCCGCAAAGTTTGCCTGCTTTGCTCATACTTCACTTACAACCGCAGAAACGCCCCAACGGCCGCTCTATACTTGTTTATTATCTTTGTGTCCAAAACTTATAAAACTTAAACACATGGACCGCCGTAATCATTTAAGAATTGTAGTTATAATAGATTTTTAATTAAAAAGCGGGCATTAAAACATTTTATCGATAGACCCTACGAAATCACTCCGGATCAAAGGCGATACTCGTACGCGTTCACAATATTCTCACCTGTAGAGCGACGAAGGACTTAGCCTGCTCCGAGATGAGGTAGTGGAAGGGTCCGGGCGGAGAGCGCAGCTGCAGGCACTCCATGCCCGACCCTCCCGAGCCGCCGCTTGCGCTGTCTGCACCGCCCGTCTGCAACAATAACAAACATCAACATTAATATATGGAAAACGTTAAACCAGTCCTTAAAACAAATAAATGTAACTTTTAAAAACACAAGTATCAAAATGTGTTTATTGCACGAGGTAAATCCAACGATATTTAGTCAAAAACATTTATTTCCAGAAACGTTATATCAGTCATTAAAACAAATACGCTGTTGAAAATATACATAAACTAAAAATTTACAATCTAACTAAAAAATATGCGAAAAATGCGACACGTGAGCTTGTTTGAAATGAAATTAGGCTCAATTTACTAATCATGAATGGATAGAAACTGCATAAACGATGATGAACAGCGTAGCTGCTGTTTTGCGTAAGCCATGAAATTAGATCCAATTCAAATTAAAGATTCCGTTATGAAAGTAGGTATTGTAAATAAAATTTATTTGACATGCATGTAAATTTTTCGTTAGATTACCTACTTCTTGTCGTCTATATTCGATTCACCTTGTGAATTAACCGGGCTAATAGTACCTATGTTCCTTAAGTATCCAGCAGTGTAACATTATTAGGGAAAACTATGTATTATCAAGGTTGTGTTCAATACGGTTGTGCGTGGGTGTTAAATGTTCGTTACTGCATTGATATCAGTATTATCTCGCTCGATAATCCTTAAGAGCATAATGGCACCGATTAGGCAGTGGTTGAGTACCGGTTTCGGTTCTTAACCTCGGCAGCCTCATTAAGATTTGGCATTTTACGAAGCTGTCTCGAGTTTGTGATTGGCAACCAAATGCAATGTAATTCAGGTGTAGTAAAAAATGTTCAAATAGATATTTTTTTATGCGTAATATGAATTATCTCACGAGTATAGGTACGACCGCCGCTAACCTAGAAAACTGACATAGAACTGGCATAGGTAATGAGGTTGTGTTCGTGACAACTGCCACTTCCAATGTAAAGTAATTTTCTGCAAATCCAATCAAATGATTAACTCGGGACGGCAACCTGTTGACCTGCCCAGCGAGCTACGCCGACATAAACAAGATAGACGATGACGGCATTAAGATTTACTGGAGGCTACAATGAAAATATAATGAAAAATGAAAAATTATTGCGAAGTAACTGGAGTTAATCAGCATTGTATTCCGACAACAGCAATTGTTTGACAACTTCAAATATTGCTTCAAAATTAGCGAAATGCTATTTATATGTATAATATACGAGTGTGCATAACGTGCATCTAAAATTGGTTTGCTTGTATTGAGGAAAAAGAAAAGTATAATAAACATTTCTGAACATCTCAGCTAAACTGTTGGATGGATCTATGATTCAATTGACCTGGTCCCTTTTCTAGTATGACCTCACGCTCATCTCAGATGAACGTAACAGCCACGTACCTACCTAATAACAGGAATTGCCAAATCTAGGGTCGTGGGTTAAACCGATTACATTGAAGCAAAGCGGTCGCGATTTTTTAACTGTACTCAGTTAGAAGACTTCATTGTCCCAGTTTTTTATGTGTCTAGACGAGATGTCGAGGACCTAGAGTAAATTTCCAGATTGGAGCGATATTGGTGTGTATTGCGATTAGGTTTGGGAACGCATTAAGCAAGTGTGGAGCTTAAAAAGGCCGTACCCATCATCGTAAAAGTGACATAACTTCAAGGACTCCACCATAATAAGTGAAACATTTAGGCTGATTAAATTGAACTTAATTGGTACGGATGCAGCAAGCAAGCAAAGCATGACAAGAGATCTTTCACTGTTTCAGTGAGGAATGTGTCAGTTCCATGGGCGTAACCACACTTGGGACAAGCTGGGGTGCTTGCCCCACCCTGGCTCTGGTCTATAAGGTGCCTTAATGAACCCATTTTTTAGGTAACAAAATAAATACTGGGAGATAGGGGCCAATAGGTTTACTGCTGGCCCACCCTGAGCCAAGGCAGTTCCAAATCATTCTTTGTTACTACATCGCCAGCCCTGTACCAGTGATACTAATATTTCCTCTACAGGTACTGGGTAGAACCAACGAGGTACCTACTTACGTACACAGTAAACACGGCACAAAACAGTGTCACAGAGTTCCTAAGCGGAAAATTGCGCCACGGCCGAGCGAGCGCGCCCAGTCTCTCTTCCTTCGGCCATTGTGCGATTTGTGCGTGTTGCATTATAAAACCTTATTGCTAAATAACTTTTTGTTGTTCCGTGGAAAACAAAAAACAGTTCATACTTCGTTGGTTCGATTGGTGTAGTTCAAGTTTTATGTCGCCCCGGTAAATACCGATCATAAAACGTTATGACCGTATGATTTTTTTTCTATTATATTGGTGAACGTTTAGTTTTTAAGTACAGTATGATATTTATTATAATTAATTAAGATAGGTCGTTGTTTTTCTATATTGTTTATAACTTGAACCACAGGTTTACCTAGATCAGTCATAATTCTAACCCGGGATTTATTTTATCTTGAGAAAATTCTTACGATGTTGTAAGAATTTTCAGCCACGTTTTATAAAAGCAGATACTTAATCTAGCATCATTCATCATTTATACTTCTTTTCAGTTGTATTTTATTATAAAGTATTTATCTTTTCATATGAAGTTATTTGTGTATTTGTATGTAGTATGTTGTATGTTAACTAGTTTATAAGTGTTTTTTTTAATTTTTATTTTTTATTTTAAGAGCACTACCTACCTACTCACTCTCTGTTTTGCCCTAAGGTTGACTGGTAGAGAATGCCATGAGGCATTAAGTCCGCCTTTTGTACTAATTTTATTTGTGCAATGAAGTGTAAATAAATAATAAATAAATATTTTGAGACTAAACTTACTTTGCATAATAGGTATTTGACTTAACAAAATATAAATCAGAAAACAATTCAATAGCCTTACATTTCAGGCCTCAAGTATTAAATGGTGCACAATTCTAAAACGGATTTACGTCATCTTTTCTTGCGCATTATATAAAAACTCACATCACCAGTAGATTAACTTTGAGTGTGTCTGTCACGCGCATTCGAATTCAATCGCAAACTTATTTTCGTGCGTAGGTTCAACAATGGATGCGTACGTGTAGTTATTAAGGCCAGCAGCTTCTATTGTGCTTCCATTCCTGTTACGTATTGATAGAAAATGAAAAATATAAATACTTTTATGGCGGCACTTAAGAGCCTTTCCATACTATAACCAAGAGTTAAATATGTTTTGAGGTAGGGAATTTTAATTAACACCATTAATTTTTAAAACATGAGTTAAAGTAACACCATTAATTAGGAATATGACCCGTAGACTGCATATAAAACTCATCGTGTTTATTATTGACTCTGCAACTCTCTCTAATATTGATAGCTGCTCTTGTCGATTTTATATCTTTTGAGATGATTAATATGTGAAACAATATTAAAAAGTTAGTTAGTAAGTAAAATAGGTTGCACTTAAACTATAAACCAAAATGGCACTAATGAGATTTCGCAACCGTGCAGAGCTTCACCCGTTATCGCATCTGCCTTTAAATGAATATATGCTGTGCTGTTAGTGCATGTCAACTCAAACCCACATCGTCATGATTCACGCGAATACGTTATACCCACACCTGCAGGTGTTCTCAACATTTTCAAACATACTCCACGCTGCATAATCACAATCGTAGGTGTCGCCAATCACGAGAATCACGATCCCTTCGATGAAGCAAGCTTTAATGACTACTTGTAATTTGTAGAAACGTTGTAAACTTAAACTATTGGAAGCTGAATAGCACAAACGGCAACCGTACTGCAACAGTTAATTTCACTTGTAAATTGAAAATCACCGCTATTATTGACACGATTGAGCTATAACGTTTATGCTGACTGGAGTAAGATTGCTAGTTATTTTACTTTCCATTTCTCGAACAGTTTCTTGGGCATTACGAGTGATTTGTTTCAGATGAATCACTTGGTTAACAAATTACGGATAATGATTTCATCGACTATGATAGACATGTATACAATTTCTTATATAAACCATTTTCTTTGCCAATGCGCGGTTTCCATTACGTTGTTCAGAGCTATAGTTATGTTGTCGAGAAAGAAATCATACTTATTTATCATATTAGTAGAATTCAACTTTTAGGATAAGTGACGCCTTTATTTTCTCTTAGCAACATAAGAAAGATACAATTATCTAGAAAATCCTTACATACCCACTTCAACATTCACACATTGTACTGATATTTTCTTCTTGTTTAAGTAAAATTTAGTTTTGTTCAGAGCATACAAGCATTACGAAATTTCCGTGTGTATTTTATGCAAGAATAAAAGTAGAAAGTTAGATTTTATTCTCTTCAAGTAATCCATAAACAATTCGTGTTACTCAACATTTAACACTTGCGAGAAAGCAAGCCTATTTGAAATACGCTAGATATCAGTTACAAACAGTCCATCGATCAATGTACCAACTAAATAATATTTACATTTGAGTCGTAATAAGATAATAGATTTAAACGTCAGATGATCCAGATGACTAATTGTGTTTCCCCTCTTGCTCATACAACAATTGTGTGCGTGCAGGAATGTCACATTGTCAATAAACCAAATCTTATCGACTTTGATAACGGTGAAGAGAAATGTCCATGTCGCTTCCTAAGTGCTGATAATTCGGTTGCCGTTCAATTTCAAGATAATGGGATTATTGCTTCATCGCAATCCAAAAACGAGCAAGGTGAAAACGAAATAAATATGTAGAATTACATGACATAAGGCAGTTTTGAAAACAATTGCGCAAAATTTATCAAACAATACTGATTGCAGACGGTGCGACGTCGATAAACAAACCCAGTGTTACTTTTAACATTTCATTCAAAAAAACTTTACGACGTCAACACAGTATAACAACCATATAACAAGTCACAAGAGTATTTCCTCATATCAATCAGTACCTCGTTTAAATTATGGATAATTCACAAACGATTACTTCTTACGAAATCTTAAAAACAGTGCAGAGTAGTTAACTTTATTAAATTACTACTATTAGCCCAGAGTCAAGGTAAGGCTTGTTATGTGATCTTTTAAAACAAAAGGTCATCCTAGTTGGATAATGCGAAAATGTTGTAAGTTTTTGCATGTTTTGTCATATATCATTTTATTGCCGTGAAACCTGCCTAACGTGCAAAAAGTTAAAGATAACGTACCTGTCAGTATGTTAGTATTCTTATGTAAACATTGCAAAATTCAAACTTGTATGCATTCGTATTCATAACATATTGTACGTGACTCTATTCATGTATGTATTTGTCTGAACACATGTTTTAAAACTAAAACATAAAGAGTTGCGTTATAGACAGTTTGGCGGCAGTATACAATGGTTGCTTGAATAGCGAAGCATCTAGGAAACTATGTGCGTATGCCATTGAAAACATTGTAAGAACACCTGCACATTATATACGGTATATTATTCTTGACGTAAATAAAGCGTTAATTGATGAAAAATAAGACAACCATAATATAGTTTCAAATGCTGAAATAATAACGACTTAAAATAATAGACTATCAAGATTCGTCACAGCCACTAAAACAGAAATTTGCAAAACAAAGCTCCAACGTTGCGCAAAATTATTCAACAAAACCGTCGTGTTTTTGTTAAGAGTTATCGTAAACGTCTTGGCTTTTACCTACATTCAGTCTGAATTCATGTTAGCGCCAATCGTACGCCAAGGAATCCAAGCACAACTGATTTATAGCATTCCAGCTCAAGGAATCTAGGATACAGAAAAAGTCACCCGGTTAGCGGAAAAACTCCTGACAGTTACGTGTTTCGCGGCAAATTATATTAAATTACCGGCTCCCGACGATTCGACTGTTAGCTGAAACTAGTTACAGCCACAATAGAGGTGGGCAGCGCTGTGGAGGTCCGAGAAAGCGCTGCCGCGGTAATTACCGCCTGTTTGCCGTTGACAAACCGCCGCAAAAAGCACACTTTTTACTCAACGACCCGACGTTTTGGTGGCGATTTCATGGTTTCACTTTCTTTAGAATTGCGTCACAGCAAGGCCGTGCATATCTCGTTAAACAGTGCTCATGTGTTATTATAAACGTCCACTAATGCGCTATGACATTAAGGTGGGAGTCGCTTGATGATTAGTCGCCGGGACTGCCGGATCTGCCAATTGTTTATTTTCACTCGGCGAGACGTAACAATATGTAAATAATGGGCGCATGCGCGATTGTATTCCGGACTGCGGACTCTCATTCATAACATAATGACACTTTCATAAACACGTTGTAATGGTGACTGTGGAAGGCTTGTTGGCTGAGCTCGGTGGAGACTGATCAGATTGCTGCAATATTGTAAATGGTAAATCATGGATTTCTAGAATGACTGTGCTTTTCTGTGAAATGCTTTCGGACCGTGTGGCTGTTGCACTTATATAATGAGTTAGGTATTTATTTGTCTTTACTCATTATTATCCGTTTTGGGTGCAGGTTTTTCTTTCTCCGATTTTTTGGTGCCGATAGAATTATCGCTTGGATTAATTGGACCATTGCAACTCTTCCACTTTGTTTTACTAACTCTACAATCGGTTCAGGTCTTTCATAATAATTTTATGTATAACAGCAGCAAAAATTAAATTCCTAGTGTCTTCTAGATTTCATGTGTTCAACTTATACATCATGTATATTGCGAAAGAGTTTTGCTCACAGAATATTAACCAACAAATATACAAAACGGAAAATAAACAACGTAACTTGACAGTATAATTGATATTATTCATTATCATCAAGCAATTTTCGTATCACGCATGAATCACTGTCGTCATTGTTTAAAAAAAAACGAAAGATTGGTATTATACAACAAATTGAAATGAACAAAAAGGTATACTGACAATACGGCATGTTTAAACCATTATGTCGAGTCAGCAACCCGTCACGCCGGACCTCTGCCTGACAACAATGATTGATAAATCACGCATAATAAAAAACCGAGACGTACGTTAATTCGACGTACGAGAACAATCATAGGTAGGGTCATTTCGCCTGTTTGCGTCCATTTAGTGCAGTTCCCAAGTTTGACGGTGAAAATAAAAATATCCCAGCAGTAGTATTTATCTCAAAATTATTTAATAAGTTCATTATATAGTCTATTTTAAGATAAAATTTCAAATTTGCTTAAAACACTTTGTATTTATTCCAAAAAAATTAAAATATCGGAATTTGGCGTTTTACCCAGTTTGCGTCCACAAAATATAGATTGCGTCCACCCATGGACCAGTTTGCGTCCACCAGCTTAGTAAAGGATAATAGGGGTTATATGAAGAAAAATGAAAAGAAAGATTGTATTCTATCAGTGTCTTTATTTAAGAATAAATATAAATATTAAAAATCAACATTGTAATCACTTTAAAAAAATAATTCGCTACAATTATTGAACTTAAAATAAGATAACTATGTAGTAGGAACCTAACCAGTGCTGGCACCTTTAAAGATAAAAATTATGAGTTCTGTTATGGGGCCGTCCATTTATCATGTGATGTTTTTTTGACCACACCCCTCCCCCTTGGTGAGGTTTAAGACGGGGGTCTTAAACCTCACCAAGGGGGAGGGGTGTGGTTACAACACTAGATGAACATAATCTTCTAAAGAATGTCTTCACATTACAGATTTAACGCTGATTTTTGGATAAGTATAGCATATTTGCCGGAAACAAAAAAAACATGATATACATATTACTACACCCCCTCCCCCCTTGTGACATTTCGTGATTTTTTAAGGACACCCTTCCAGGGCAATGGATGACTCCTAATTTTAATCTAAGATCAGTATTGATTAATAATAACGCGCTTCCTGCTTTTCCTTCCTAATACTTTCTTCATGCAGCAGAAGGTATGGTTGCTGGAGTACTGGGATTATCTTTTCCAGCATTGTAAAGAAATCCTGGTCAGCTGGTCAGCACCAGGTGGTGTTCAAATTAATCAGTAGTTCCCTTTTGTGTAGTGGCTGAAAATGGTTGTAATTAAGACCCTGAGGGTATAAAGATGGTAGCTATACAGTTGGTGCTGATGATGAAGTCAAAGGAATTTCTGGAGTAAGTTCCTTCACGAGAGTTTCTTTTTCATCACTTAATATTGGAGTTTGATGCTAATCTTCTAATGGTAGAATTCTTTTGTCGTCTAAGGACACCATAGAACCAACGTCGCTGTAACTTCCAGAATCAAAAAGTTGTTAGTGAACCCAAAATAAGATTAAAATAAATTTTGTCCACTTGTCATTTAAGAATTTAAGCATTTAAATTATTTTTACAAGAAAGTCAATTGCTTTTGACAAAAATACATAGTGGACGCAATTTGGTCTTTTATGTTTATAGTATGCGTCCACCCGGACGCAAAGTGGATATTTTGAAATATTGATGTAGTAATTCGCGTCCACCTTATTTTATTAGTTAAATATAAAAAAATAAACAAATTCATAATAACTATTATTCCTTTTTTCATTATAAAAGTTTAGAAACATTTAAGTTTACCAAAATACATATAAAACAATAAAATACTTACCATCGAACTCGCCGCTGCACACTATTTTTTTTCTTAAAATCCCGCGTTCGCGCACTTTTTGTTGAACGGCAAGGACAAATATTTTTTTCATTTTATTTTGGTTTGACGTACGGACCTTTTGTTTATATGTGCTAGCTTCTTAAATATATAGGTTTAAGTAGTAAAATTGTTCGTTTGATTGGTGTAGCAGTTTACTTATTTTCGAGGATTTAAAAATAAAGTGGACGCGAACTGGGCGATGGACGCGAACAGGCGAACTTACCCTACAGTCGGATGAAAACGGAAAGCTTTCACGAATTTTACGAGTTACCACTCTTTCTACAATTATGGTTTTGGAAACTCAGTTGTTCCCCACCACACCCAGATTTTGTGTTCTAGTCTTTGTATGAAAAGGTTAGTATTGGACATTTAGGTTAGTACACAAGGTTAGTATTGCACATTGGACATTAAATGTTCGATTAATTTAATATCTTCCGTGCCTTAAAAATATCGCGGTCGTAACAATGTAAATAGCTGTTTTCCTATCATGATCATGATTAGACTATATTTATGTATAACAACTTATAACAATTAAATTCCATACGTCTATTTGCTTTTATTGATGCTCCAGATTCCGAGACAAGAGCCGGCATTAAGTTACCGTTACAATATTCACGGGTACTCATATATTATGTTCATACATACGAGTATTTTTGTTTGTAACAACATGCGGTGCTTACCTACTATTGGCATATAAGTTAAAAGTTGAATGTGAACAATTTACATTTATCACTACTTATTTTGAAGTTATATTTATAAATGACAAAATAATTTTGTATAATCCTGTGAAAGAAAATAATTTGATTGATAACAATTTTTATTTTTATCGAAAAATCGTTTGCTTCTCTCTCTCGCATTTTATAGATGTTTTTAATAGTAAAGTATAAATGTACCTACCTCTGTAGGGCAAAGGTTTATATTATTGAAAACGTGTTATCGTTACAAAAATGAATCAGCAATTCAGCACTCATCTTTGGAATAATTACACGATAAGGATAATACCATTATTAATCACCACGCTTATCAAGTGTAAATTGGTTTGTTTACAAAAACCGCCACAACCTTTGCTCGATATCACCAAGAAAGTTTTTGACGTTATCATAGTCAGCATCATCATCATAGCGCCTCTCTCGGATGCATCCTCGGCCATTGCCTCGGAGTCAGGTACGCTACGACTGTGATCCTGAATTGACAAGCCTGGTTATTGAGGCGACTGTCGTCTGACCTCCGTTACCCTTACAAGGGGACCCAGAAAATTATGGATAAATATATGTACACTAATCGTAGTATACTCATGCCTTTGGAAAGGTTTATGTCTAGCAGAGGACTGCGATGGGCTGATGATGAAATCTTAGTATGGTCAATTAACTAATTCCAAACCTCACATAATTTGTATATGAACGGTAATTACCTGCGTACATATGTGAATAAGGACAAGGATACCGAACAATGTACCGGGAAATGTTTATCGAATATCCGGTTATTTTCCGGCGAGCAGACTCCGTTTGTCTTATATCACGCTTTAATTGCATGTAAAACATGCAATGCTAGTCACATTCTAAGTATAGTATGACTCTCAATATTGTTTACATGAACAAAATTATTATTTTATTATTTAGTAAGGATTCTAGACCGACATTTATCTTTAAAATATTATGATTTACATTGGCGTCAATAATTTTAGGAGAAGGTTGTTATGAAAGAAAATTTAACAGAAGTTGTGCAGAAAATATTAGATAATTTTACGGCCATATTTTATGTTACATACATACATACATTACTTTACGTAATTTGACATAACTGTAGTCACCTAGTAATTTACAGTCACAATCACAACATTTTTTTCTGTCAATGGATAATTTAACACTTCGCTTTCTTAACCTCAGCAGTGTGTTCGAAATGTAATCAAATTACAATAAGAGATAAAAAAGATAAGCAAATGGAAAGGAAATCAGGTTTTAGAATCGCTTTCTGCGTTCCTAGGAGTGCATTTTGGTGTTTAATTGAGCATATCGGAGACATTACGCGGCGTCTTCGCTAGACAAGACTTGGAACCGGTTAATTAGAAAACATTCCACCATCAGTTCTACAATACAACTCTCTATTGCTCACGGCTATATTACTGCAAAAGTGAAATAACTTACAAAGGAAAATCACGTCATACGATATCTTAAACAGGCTTCTAAATTGCTATTTCGTTAACGTTCAACTCCGGTTATACATAGAAAAGAAGGGATGCTTTTGGAAAGCTTTAATATGAATATTTCAAATTTTCAACCGACCTTCAATATTTTGTTTAAAGCTTATTATAATTCGATATCCTTCCTTTTTTGTGACCATACACACATACAAATATAACAATCGTGAATCATAAACTTATTAGAACACTTTTTTAATAAGAATGTAATTAATCAGAAATCAAATGTAAAAGAAATATAAATTAAACGAACAACAATTATGTGAAAAATTTTACTTATGGTGACTTTTGGACATTGTAATTGTATGCAACCACATTCAATGCGATTGCATTCGTGGGACAACAATCACACTAAACTTGCAACAGTCGATAATGTAAACAGTAACAAAGGTAAAAACATTGTGAAGTAATATCTACACGGTTACATACAACTTCTGACTAAATTTTGCCACGATTTCGTAACTTACATTTTAGGGTCACGTCACTCAAAAATATCTTCGATGCGCCAATCAAACATCACCGTTATGGACTATTTACTAATCCTATGTTGAGATTGTGAAAAAAAAAAACCATTACTGACACGACCCAAATGATTGTAATGTTCCGCATATCTTTTTGTTTGCTGATGATGTCTTAAAGCTTTTAATGTCGATTGCGGCTATCATACAAGCGTATCTCGAAACATTTGATTAATAAACATAAAATGTGCTTACACTCTATTTCGATCTAAAAAAAACACCTTCATATACCTAGTAGCTTAATCTGCGTAACATGACATAACCATCATAAGTATCAATTTGATACTGTGCAGAAGAACATTTTCCATGAAGACAAAACAAAAACATTTGTATCACATGTGTTGATTCCAAGAATAGTGATAAGAAGACGTGCTAATTGACTTGCTGACGGTTCATACAGTGCCACAATTGACAACAGTTAAAGAGATTATTGATTATGTATTATACAAGTGTGAGTACAAAATGTTGTTCATGTTAACTTCAAATTATGATGTTATTATTCAGCACATTCTCGCCAACGACAGTATTCGTGATCTTCATGTTAGCTAGGTGTGCAATTGTGCAATTCTTAACTTACTCTATCGCCCAGACTCTGGCTATTGATGAGACAATCAAATCTATAACAAAGTCGTCCATCTACTATCCATTCCTGAATCCCTGCACGCGTATGTTTAAGAGTAGTTTACATGCAAGAAGGTTATAATTTGTGAAGGGTCCAGTTACTACTGCAATGTGGACTTAATATTAATGGCATTAAATTAATACGGATATCAAATTATCATAGGCTTATTTATAACAGCAACCCGTGCATTTAACCAAGTTAATTTAAATAAACTACGGCAGGTGTAATTATGCGGTAATAAACACATTTGAAAATGGACATTTAATTTGTTATTACATCACTGGCCAAGTGTTCGCCGACATGTTACAATTACAATAAACGCGGTTATCAAACTGACGACTATAGTGAAAAAAAATTAGGAAACACATTATGTCCGACCGTGTAAATAACGAAAAAAACTAAATAGATCTACGAGCGCGGGAGCAAAAAGCAAATTGCCATACAATTTGAGCTAATAAGAGTACGAAGGCTCTGCGAAAATAACGCATGATTGAGGGTCACACAAAAACATTTTAAATATATCTGATTTAATTGAAGTTCATTACGGTCACAAAAAGCCATTCAGCGTCCTCTGTGGAAAATACGCTTTATACCTGAAAGGGGTGGTTGGATATTTCCATTGGGTGATCAAAAGACCGAATTGTTTCTTTCTGTACATAATTCCTATAGTCCGGTAAACTTTTTCTATTCTGTCTGTGTTCCGCTTTTATGTGAAGTTTTCTTAGGAACTGATCGTTTATCAACTCTAAGGGCATAGAAAAGTAATCATAAAATAAATGCAATCATGATAACGTTATTACGATGGGAAATTGTTAACATCTTAACAAAGAACCGCTGCTTGTATTCTCGAATGATATTGTTTAAAAATTCTGTTATTTCATATGTTAATGTATTTTAAGCATAAATTATATTTCGCATAAAATCACGAATTAAATAACGGAATCCATAAAATACGTTTACGTAAAATCTAATATGCACACGAGTTTAATAGGGACCTTTACTTAACAATAAAATGTAGGTACTCTTCGCATCTTTGGTTATTTATAATGTATAACGAGTACTCATTTTAAAATTAATATAGTAGACTTTCGTCTATAATAAATTGCAAGAACAAATCATAATAATTGAAAAATCTGCTGTCTCTTACATTAAGATTGCACAACGTTGCGATATTATACAGACTTGTAGATACAATACAAGCTTCGCAGTCATGGTTGTAACTCATAAAGGAAGACCACATTACATTTACGGCAATACAACATCACTGCAATGGTGGTGAAACAGAAGGCGAGATCGCCGCGTGAGTTAAAAGCGTGAGAAGAAAAACTACATAACAGGCACATACATACATACAAATATGTACATCTACATAAAATTATGCGTCAGATATATGAACAATTTACAGTCGTCCTTTTGTAAGCAATGGCAGTTAAAAAATGAAATATAATCTATTAGACCAAAAGATGTTTAGGTACTTGCCAATAATCAAGGTTCATGTGATGAAGAAAGATGCTTACTTTGCGCAAAGATACATTATGTGCAAGATCCTTTTGTGATTTATTTAGTGGCCAATTTAGTCGAACGAATGAATTAATCAGTACCTAAACATAATTAATCTCTTAATTTGATCCAGTGTTAAGCTAGATACTGAAAAGTCAAATTTAGAGGCTCCAATACATTCATTTCATATCCTGAGAGAAATACAAGTCAGCAGTGTTCAATTAAAAAATCAAACAACAATTTAAATTTTAAACTAATCTATAAATTAATATTCTTGTAAATTTGCAAAATTATGTTAATTAATTTGTCAATTCCGCTATTAGTCTGCATATATCATGCATACATTATGATAATCATTTGAACTCCATTAAAAATATGTTCAACGAATCCAACGAATAGAGTCGAGTGAAGAGAAATCTATCGGAGAAATCTTTTCTAACACATTTTCTTTATCACAGCAACAAGTGAAAGCAATTACTTATTTACTGCAATAAGACAATAATTCAACTAGTTTTTTCGCGTATTAAAAGATAAAGAGATAAATAAATATGAAAACACTAGTTAGTGCGTGATTATAGTGATCCGCCGCCAATAAAGTGATTTCACGAAAAAGGTGTTTGTTTTGTATAAAGCAATCAGAAATAGCAAAGAATTGAATTTTTACAGGATTTTTACTGAATTCATAAAATCAAATAGGCACTGATAAGCGCCCAAATACCCATTACATGCCATAGGTAGTTCGTATTACAAAACAATATCCATGCCAAAGTATTTTTAACTGTAATGGGATCGATAAGACTATTATACTATAGTTTTAGTATTATTATTTCATTGATTGTTAAAAGATACAACCAATATCATCATTTGTTTACTGGCAAATCGTGATGACACTGCCTCCAATGAAACGATGTCGGTCAACGATGCGACTTTGCGCCGACCCGTATAACTTGACGAGTGCAGTGTACTACAAACCTTGGCCTACGTTATTAAATGTATTAATCAATATAAACGTAAGTAGTGTGGGATGCCCTGTGTCCTCAATCGGAGTTATTACCAGAGTAGGCATTTGGACGCGAGAACTAGGGATCGCTAATGTCTAGCACAGTCTTTCCCAAAGTGGGCGATAACGCCCCCTTGTGGGCGCTACAGGTCTCAAGGGGGGCGGCAAGAGACCCAGAAAGGAAATGGGGGCATTATGTAGAGGCGGGGGGGGGGGACAGTTCATATATCTGTCCTATTTTATTGAATATAGGGGGCGCTATAAAATATTTATTCACAAAGGGGGCAGTACACAAAATAAGTTTGGGAACCACTGCTAGTAATAGTAAGAGTCGAGTTATAACTGGTCTTAGTTGTCGATAAGACTGAAAATTATCATGACACGTTGAGATGAACTTCGGGTTTTGATGGAATGAAAGAGCCACAACTTTTATTTTCGAGTTGTTAGTGAGAGGAAAAATAGACATTTTACAGATAGGCAACCAATCATAATGAAAACGATGTTATTAAAATATGGTTGCATTCAGAATACAAAAAGCAAAAGTAACGGGTACTCGTACTCCAATACATAGTTTCATCATTTTTGGAAAGCTACGCCGAAGTGTTGCTCAATTTTATAATACTTTTTCTTATCCACTATGTTTTGAGGCCAAATGCAGAAAAAGTACAGTAAGTTAAACTTCATGTTTAAGTTTTGTTTGTTACTTTAAAAAGTAAAAAGTCGCAGACGACGTGCTCGGTTGAAGTGTCACCGGCTTTCACTCTCCGATTTGCTCATTAATATTAGGGTTCATTTTCTATTAAAATTCGTCTGAAGGTAATTTCACTATCGCTGTCGGAACTATCCGACTCAATACGATTCTGTGGGCGATGTTATAATCTATGTATAGGCAAATATTATTTATGGCATAGATGATATTACATAATACATATTAGTTATAAGGATGTAAAAGCACAATAAATACAGTTTTAATTTTATTTCTGCAATAGATTGTTGCGGAATTAATATCAATTCGTGCGATTTTCTGGGGACGTTTGAGTTTGTTGAGTTTATTGTGATTTTATGTAGGTATATAGCAAGAAATGTTTAACGAGTGAATTTAAAGTTCCAATTAAAACATATGTGATGCTATAAAAAGTCATAACTACATTTCAATCGTATAAAATACTTTTAAAATTACATACATTTTAAACTAGTAAGTCAATTATGTGCATTGCATGAATACGTATCATTACTTTACGATGAATGAAATTGGCAGTTGCAACGACTCCGGTATACACGTAGAAAATTACCTACTTCCACAGTAAAATATTGCACCACATCCTGTACTGGACACTCGGCAACTTTGTTGCCTTGAAAACTTAACTTCGGTACATATTTTTTTACATTTAAACTACCGAAGATACACAAATATAAACCTTATCACTTCTTCATAAGACCACTGGAGTTAACATACTCTTATTGCAGGGACTACACACGCCCCAATGCATGGGCACAATTCTTGATTAGCATTTTTAGTTTGTTTACATTTGCATAATATAAATATTAGTTACAGTTTTGACTACGAAGGCAGTTCTTTGAGCGAATTAATTCGTAACCATGGTATGTTGCAACAGTACATTGTACATACTCGTATGTTGATGTTTATCTTGATGTTGGTGAATGAATTAGTATTTTTGTTTCAACGAAATAAGACCAGGTCAGAGGAAACGATATGAATGAATAAAATTTGACATTTTACTGAATTTAATATATGGCTTTCTCTGCTTACCATTAAAAAAAACTTACGAAAAAAAAAATACAATTTTAAAATCGAGATTTCGATTCCTTTGCGGCAATCGAGATTACGAAACGGACTGAAAATAATTTTACGTTCACACGATTTTTTTAACAAAAATACGAAATTCATTGCTATAAATGTTTTCAAAGCGTATGTAGGATACAAACACGTGCACCGGTGTTTGTCTGGTGTTAAATTGCTCGTGTTTACTGGTCGAAACTAGAACACGCACACGGAAGCGCAGCATGCTAACAACATGGTATGCGTTTCGAGGACCGCCCAAATCCGCGTTCGCATAACCAGACATACAATTATTCGTATTTGCCACGAAAAAGTTTTTATGCTTTTTATCGAATGTGTCTACCTTTCAATTTACTTATTATGCTTTCTTAGAAATTCGATTAACTTTAACTTTTTCAAGCGTGTCTTCTTTTTTTGCAGGTCTGACATCGGAACTTTCCGATTTATGTATTTTTTTAATCAATTCGTGCATTTCACACTTTTCACAGATTCTTTTTAATTAATTTTATTAGTTTTTTTTTACTCATATATAAATGTCGTTTACACATGAATAAAATCCAAAGCTGTAGGAAGTGACAGTGTTAGTAGAGAGATGGTTATTCTTGTGATCGACTGTGTCCTGCCCGTTATCCAAGACATCGTTAACTTCTCCCTGCTTGTTGGTGAGTTCCCTGATTGTTGGCGAAAAGCATATGTTATTCCTTTGCCTAAAATTTCCTCTCCCAAGGAACTTAGAAACTTCCGACCAATATCCATTCTTCCCTTCCTATCCAAAGTCCTTGAAGCTGTCGCACATAAACAAGTCTCCTCTTTTATTTACTCTCATTCCCTTATTACACCTTATCAGTCAGGGTTCCGCCCGGGTCACAGTACATCTACGGCTCTACTTAAGGTCACCGAGGATATTAGGCTTGGCATGGAAAGTCAAATGGTCACCATAATAGTTCTGATTGATTTCTCCAATGCTTTCAATATGGTTGATCATGACATTTTACTTGCCATCCTTATGTCTTTGCAGTTCTCGTCATCTTCGCAGGATTGGTTTTCCTCATATCTGCGTGGCCGCCAGCAGGCTGTTCGTGTTGGACGCAGTGTGTCACAGTGGATTGATTTGTCTGCTGGTGTCCCGCAGGGTGGAATATTATCTCCACTACTATTTTCTATTTTTATTAATTATCTTTCATTCTCGCTTAGTTGTTCTTACCATTTCTACGCGGATGATTTGCAGATTTACGCGCAGACGACAGCTGGGGATGCTAATTCAGCAATTGCCTTGCTTAATCGTGATCTTCAGAGTATCAGTGAATGGTCCAAAAGTTTTGGGATTCCTGTCAATCCTGATAAGTGTCAAGCAATTGTTGTTGGTAGTTCTAAGCAGATTGCGAAGGTTGGGGTTGGTTCGCTCTCGCCTGTCGTGTTTGGAGACTCTATTATCCCTTTTAGCATCAGCGTTAAGAACCTTGGGCTCTTCATGGACTCGACTCTTAGTTGGTCCTCACAGGTCGCTGAGGTTAGTCGTCGCGTCACATTTTCGTTGCGATTGTTAAATCGATTCAGGAATTTCTTGCCCACCAATACTAAAGTGTTACTTGTCACTTCTCTTATTTTTCCTCTCATTGATTATGCTGATGTCTGTTATCCTGATCTCAATGAAGACCTTTTGAACAAGTTGGACCGTCTCTTAAATAATTGTATTCGTTTCATTTTCTGTCTCCGTAAATTTGATCATGTGTCTTCTTACCGGTCTGAACTTAATTGGCTCACTATACGTCAGCGCAGGCAGCTAAGACTGCTCTGTACACTCTTTTCTATTCTTTTTAACCCTAAATCTCCCGATTATTTGAAAAGTAAATTTCAATTTCTCTGTGATTCTCATGACCGTCAACTTCGATCTGCTGACTCATTAGCGCTCTCTACTCCCCTCTTTCGTACGGGCTTTATGTCCGACTCCTTTACTCTTAACTCTATACGACTCTGGAATAGTCTCCCTGACAGTATTAGGAAAGCTCCAAGTAAGTTTGCATTTAAAAGGAAGGTACGTGAGTTTCTGTTGAAAGCCTGAAAACTCAATACCACAGTATTGAGTTTTATTCCCTTCATCTGATTCATTATTGAGGACATCATCATCAATATTATATGTATGTATGTTTATGTATTTATTCTTTTATAATATAAGTTTGTATTTGTGTATGTTTATTATTAGATAATCTTATGTTTGGTTTAATGTATTTTTAAAATTATTTTCTAATTTGCTCTTTGCCGCGATTAACATTTCGTTTTTCCTAAAGGTTGACTGGCAGAGAACGCTTTCAGCGTTAAGTCCGCCTTTTGTACCTGCTTTTTGTGTGGTCAATAAAGTTTTATAAATAAATAAATAAATAAATAATGCAACTAGTTTTTTCGCGTATTAAAAGATAAAGACGATAAATAAATATTAAAACCTAGTTAGTGTATGATCATATTGATCCGCCGCAAATTAAGTAATTTTACGGAAAAGGTGTTTGTTTTGAATTGAGCAATCAGAAATAGCAAATAATTGATTTTTTATTTTACTGAATTCAGAAAATCAAAGGCACTGATAAGCGCCCAAATACCCATTACATGCCATAGGTTATTCGTATCACAAAACGATTTCCGTACCAAAGTAGTTTTAACTGTTATGGGTTATATTGATAAGACTATTATACTATAGTTTTAGTATTATTATTTCATTGATTGTTAAAGATACAATATCATCAGTTATTTACTGGCAAATCGTGATGAAACTGCCTCCAATTAAACGATGTCGGTCAACGATGCGACTTTGCGCCGAGCCGTGTATAACTTGACGAGTGCAGTGTACTACAAACCTTGGCCTACGTTATTAAATGTATTAATCAATATAAACGTAAGTAGTGTGGGATGCCCTGTGTCCTCAATCGGAGTTATTACCAACTTAGGCACCTGGGACGCGAGAACTAGGGATCGCTAATGTTTAGCAATAGTAAGAGTCGAGTTTTAACTGGTCTTAGTTGTCGATAAGACTGAAAATTCTCATGACACGTTTAGATGAACTTCTAGTTCTCTTGATGAATGAAAGAGCCACAACTTTTATTTTCAAACTGTTAGTGAGAGAAAAAATTGAAATTTTACAGATAGGCAACCGATCATAATGAAAATGATCTTAATTAAAATATGGTTGGTTGCATTAAAAATACAAAAATCAAAAGTAACGCGTACTCTCGTACTCCAATACATAGTTTCTACGAGTATTTCATCATTTTTGGAAAGCTACGCCGAAGTGTTGCTCAATTTTAATACTTTTTCTTATGCACTATGTTTTGAGGCCAAATGCAGAAAAAGTACAGTAAGTTAAACTTCATGTTTAAGTTTTGTTTGTTATTTTTAAAAAGTAAAAAGTCGCAGACGACGTGCTCGGTTGAAGTGTCACCAGCTTTCACTCTCCGATTTGCTCATTAATATCAGGGTTCATTTTCTATTAAAATTCGTCTGAAGGTAATTTCACTATCGCTGTCGGAACTATCTGTCTCAATACGATTCCGTGGGCGTTGTTATAAACTATGTATAGGCATAAATAAATATTATTTATGGCATAGATGATATGAGATAATACATATTAGTTATGCGTATGTAAAAGCATAATAAATACAGTTCAAATTTTATTTCTGCAATAGATTGTTGCGGAATTAATATTATTCGAGTGAATTTCCAGGAGATTTTTGAGTTTGTTGATTGTATGGTGATGTGATGCACCGAAGTTTATTATTGTATATAACAAGAAAAACAGACTGGTGAACATAATTTATTTTTTGGAAGATTACGGTTGAATTATATTTGCATGTGCATTAATGCTGCCGACGTGGCAAAATGAGGTAATGTGCTTTGAGATTGTGACGTCTTCTGATTCTGACACTAGGTGCGTTATTTTAACGTTTCGTTCGCTTTCCATTTAATGCGAAGTATATTGCGGAAATCCTTATTGCTCAAAATAAAAATATATTATTCTTATTATTTTTTGGCGGTCCTCATATCGAACACTTTTTTTATTCCATATAATAATCTTATTTTGTTTTTCTTATATAAATCTAAGTATTGACCTTTTTCTTCGCATTTTTTATTGTTTTCTTATATAAATCTAAGTATTGACCTTTTTCTTCGCATTATTTATTGAGCTATGTATTTATTTATCAATATCTTTATATATGTATATATAATATGTTATGTTATATGCCTTAAACGCCACTCCAAACAGGTCCTGCCAGAACAACAGCGTTGCTGCGGTGGTATACTAAGCCGCCGTAGTAACTTATGCTGAGGTACGGACCTGATTGGTATACCACGCACACACACACAAACACACACACACCTGTGCTGATTGATTTTTGTTATTTTAAGAACTGTTTTTTTATTTTTTATTTGTTATGTTTTTGTGAGTGTTTGGTTATGCCAATAAATGTATTTTCTTTCTTTCTTTCTTTTCTTATGGTTTCAAGTAAAACATATGTGATGCTATAAAAAGACATAACTACATTTCAATCGTATAAAATACTTTTTAAATAACATACATTTTAAAACTAGTACCTAAGTCAATTATGTGCATTGCATGAATACGTATCATTACTTTACGATGAATGAAATTGGCAGTTGCAACGACTCCGGTATACGCGTAGAAAATTACCTACTTCCACAGTAAAATATTGCACCACATCCTGTACTGGACACTTGGCAACTTTGTTGCCTTGAAAACTTAACTTCGGTACATAATTGTTATATTTAAACTACCGAAGACATACAAATATATACCTTATCATTTGTTCATAAGACCACTGGAGTTAACATACTCTTATCGAGGGACTACACACGCCCCAATGCATGGGCACAATTCTTGATTAGCATTTTTAGTTTGTTTACATTTGCATAATATAAATATTAGTTACAGTTTTGACTACGAAGGCAGTTCTTTGAGCGAATTAATTCGTAACCATGGTATGTTGCAACAGAACATTGTACATTCTCGTACGTTGATGTTTATCTTGATGTCGGTGAATGAATTAGTATTTTTGTTTCAACGAAATAGGACCAGGTCAGGGGAAACGAATATGAATGAATAAAATTTGACGTTTTACTGAATTTAATACATGGCTTTCTCTGCTTACCATTAAAAAAAACTTACGAAAAAAAAATTACAATTTTAAAATCGAGATTTCGTTTCCTTTGCCGCAATCGAGATGACGAAACGGACTGAAAATAATTTTACGTTCACACGATTTTTTTAACAAAAATACGAAATTCATTGCTATAAAAAGTTTTCAAAGCGTATGTAGGATACAAACACGTGCACCGGTGTTTGTCTGGTGTTAAATTGCTCGTGTTTACTGGTCGAAACTAGAACACGCACACGGAAGCACAGCATGCTAACAACATGGTATGCGTTTCGAGGACCGCCCAAATCCGCGTTCGCATAACCAGACATACAATTATTCGTATTTGCCACGAAAAAGTTTTTATGCTTTTTATCGAATGTGTCTACCTTTCAATTTACTTATTATGCTTTCTTAGAAATTCGATTAACTTTAACTTTTTCAAGCGTGTCTTCTTTTTTTGCAGGTCTGACATCGGAACTTTCCGATTTATGTATTTTTTTAATCAATTCGTGCATTTCACACTTTTCACAGATTCTTTTTAATTAATTTTATTAGTTTTTTTTTTACTCATATATAAATGTCGTTTACACATGAATAAAAAGTAATACACTCGTAATTATGTACGCGTACAAGCTTTATTCCTTACAATTGCATCATTAATATAATGTTTAAAATATTGATTAAATAAATCGAAATCGCACTAAAAACATGATCAAGGTATGATATTTGTTCGAGGTGAATTCGATATTTTCCATTTCAATTTCATTCAACATTGACATACTTTTTATAACCACCTAAAAAGGAGACAGAAACGCACAGTGAGCTGTTGCTATGCCCCAAGGAATCAACAATTACAGCTGAAGACATTATTATAATTCTTCTACTTTTATATTTTTGCGTTAATAAAATCTTTTTGCCATGTGAACGAAAAAGTTTAAGTAGTGAACAATTAATTCAGCTATTAGATTTAACAAGTGTCAAGTTTAAAGATATCAAGATAAGAAATGAATTCGATTTGCTCACTGCCCTTGTCCAATCGAAAAGGCAACCACGCATAATACAATCATGACTGCCGTCATAAAGACTTACTCGTACTACCGCGTTAAGTTAATTAACTCTTAAAACCAGTCGCATTCAAATTCTAATCAAGCATGATCATAAAGCACCTGTCAAAACATAATGGTTTCTCCTTGAACGTACGCCCCATCACGTTTGTAATTCACGTTTATAGGTACGCAGGCACGTACGCAAAACTATCTTCCTATGTTTCTAATATAGACTCTAACCAATCTAATTATGTACTAATTATACTTGTTAAAGTAGTACTAACATAGATAATCTCCTGTACCCACATGTCGAAACTCCATTGACATTTTCCAAAGGTTAAAACTGAGTCTAACTTCAATTAATGTAGTATTAGTATGCACAATTACACATGCTACTTTGTTTCTTAGGAATTGCGGAAAAGGTAAATTTGATGTACCAAGCAGGATCTGTGAATACTTTTGATAATATTTATTTAATGTGATTTTATTGTTGAGCTAATGCCAGGTAAGCCGTTTGTTCCGACAATGATCCAAATTGTCTGGTTTGCCTTGCAAGGGTTAAGCAGGTCAGACGACAGTCGCTTTGAAATAACCAGGCTGGTCAATTCAAGATCATAGTCGTAGTGCACCTCGAGCTCCGAGGCAATGACCAAGGATGCAACCGGGATAAGCGCAAGGATGATGATGAATTGTATAAGCTTATCTGGGATTCCTTGTTTGAAGAGTATCGTATATCGGATCTATGACGTAAGTATTGTGTAGAAATGCATGCCAACTAACGAATGGTGATTGTCCTGAAAACTTTTCATTAATCAATACACGTGGCGGAATTTATTCATAATCAATTGTTTCTATACCTCCTGGCAGCTAGCGTTATAAAAGCGTAAGCGAAAATTCCAATCATTAGTTTCATGCTTCTGAGTTAATGGATGCCTTACCGACCAGTTATGAGGATAAGCTTGGGAGAGAAACGATCAAAACGTTGTAGCTAGTCAAATCATAGGATTAACAAAGATACTATTATGTTTCTTTGTAATTATCAACGAATTTTATACGTTAAGTGCATTAAGGAATTAACATCACACTGAACACTATTCCTAACCTATAAAATGGAAAGACGTCGTTTTAAAGATCATCTAAAAAGGCTATTTTAACGAGACGTGTCACTTCAAATGGTATTATAGTCCAATTGTTTACTAAGCCACATTGAATCAATAAAACCATTCATTGTACCAAACAAAGGCATTGTACGATTCTCTCCCACAATAACACTAATATCTTATTATGTTCATGAACAAAGATCAATACTAGTTACAAACAGTAATTTAAGATGGTTAGGTTGTTTGTAGGAGTCAGGATGATACTGCGTATGCCAAACATGGCGATGGCTTAGTGGTTCATTGGTTGTATTGTTACGAGCTGCGTGGGTGACCCGGTGTTGCACCCACCATCCGCTGATGAATTGCAGCGTGCGAAACAAATTAATCCCAATTAGACGCAGACAATGAAACGGAAACGCCTCGTGGACGAAGAGATGATCGTCAACGCAAAGGGCTGTGGTATAATTGACACAAAATAACAAATAATTATTATTTTTGCCGTAATATTTAATCCATTCCTATAGACACTTACCTTGGTTGAAAAATTACTTAAGTCATCATATGAGAACATCGAATAAAACATGCATTCTTCAAAGTTTAGCAATTTTCTCGAGTTAAGAGTTCAGTCAAAAGTACTGAAAAATAAATACAGTGTAGCTAATTATAAAAGTGATTTGCTTCGCATTGTAAAAGTGGAAAACGATAAAACTAAAAATAGAATAAGCATAGGTATGTTTACAACACAGTACATGATAAAGACGAATAAACATTTACTAGTCCATTAAAGAAACAAGTTGTTAAGTACCTATTCATTGCTGAGACAATTCAAACTACGTTTCCTCGGCAATTCTCCAGCAGTCATAACTTCATAACACAAAAAGATTTCGCAAACTAGTTCATTATATTTCACAATAGCCCGAAACAAAACGTATTAGTTCGACCAAATAACACGAAATTTCGACGGGGAATTTACGTAGCAAGTAGAGTTTACGATAGCTGTATAATTGTAGGAAATTGATTGCTCGACAGAGCTCGGGGCGGCCAGAGTATGCAAATGAAACGAAATAGTTCCGGGTTGCACAATGCAGCTACTGGTGTACGCAAAAACACACAATTATAAGCCAATTAAAATTATAACAAAGTGGATCACATTTAACTGAGGAAGGGCCTACATAAGTCATTCAAAAGCTAATGTTCGTTCTCGTTTTTTTCTGTGAATAGAGAACGGCTTCGATGAATGCAGTCGACAGACATCTGTCAGACTCCGAAAAGGCATTGTGTTGCTTAATAGCCCCTGATGTGGCGCACATAATATCGCCTAATTGTAACCGAACGAGACTACGACTGAGTACCTTTTTTACGATTTCCTTATTACATTGGCATATTTTAGAATGTTTTATGACTGCAATCATTAATAAATCTTCCACCATATTTATAATTTGCAACATCCTCATTTTGAAATACCATAGAGTTCAAGTCTGATTCATATCAACAATATTTTGTTTAACTTCTAAAATCAAAACTCATCTGTTACTCCAAGCATGATCTCCGATAACCATAATTTTCAATTCAACTTACTACATCAATCACCACATAAGTTGTTATTAAGAACATCATCATGACAATGATACTAATTGCTATGCAAACAGCCAGAATGATACAACGTACGATAGAAGATAATTATAATGTTCTATAAAAAACGTTAGGATAGAAATTAACCATTTGATAAATTAGTCAATTGATTGATTCAATATACGCACGATTTCGCACCCAGGGTGCAGTTATGCACCATTGGCAATATAGATCAGTAATTTTATGCAAATCGCATCATGAATTACGTAAAGGAATTCTACCACTTTACACATGCAATGAAAGAATGCTTTGATGATTAATGAAAGTAATTAGTCCAATAACCGAAATATTGATGGAAGTAAAAAAGTCTTTGAAATAAAAGATCTCCAAAATGTGTATATAGCAATTATATATTACGCTGGGGGTAACAATGAATGAAAAAAACCATCCGATAGTGAAGTTGTATTTCTTTATTCTAAATAAACATTTACTTCAACGAAGAAACAGTTTCTCAGGAGAAACTTGTCAACGTGAATTCTGCCATCAATCATGGAGCCGAGACCGACTTACCTATTTCCCCATAAATCGCAAATAGCAGCCATCAACGCACAAAGCT
This sequence comes from Nomophila noctuella, assembly GCA_958496325.1. Classification (NCBI taxonomy): domain Eukaryota; kingdom Metazoa; phylum Arthropoda; class Insecta; order Lepidoptera; family Crambidae; genus Nomophila; species Nomophila noctuella. The sequence goes on along the minus strand of OY292490.1, from coordinate 11,609,358 downwards.
GGCCGGAAAAGAGACGTAATAAATATGACGACATTTTAAACTAAATAGTTAAAATTTCAACATAATATGAGTGCATAAATAGTGGGTCAGTACCGGTAAAAATTACATCCAACGACACACTACAGACATACCATGTGGTTGAGTCTATTCACAGTCGGTAGGCTTTGGAAACATTAAATGTTTTGAGTGTAACGGCTGTTTTGCAATCACCGGACATTTAATGTTACTCACGGAACGGAACAAAAGCAGTTACTTCTGTTATATATTATAGTAATGCATTTAAATAGTAATTATTTTTCAGAGCAGTAAAATTATGTAATTTTCCCATGAACAATGGAGTTATAAACCCGACCAAGTTTCATTATCATTATTTTCAAGTGCTTTGAGATTTTAACATCGCTAATGAATGCTTAATAACCTCTTATAATGATAATAAATTATCTTATCATGATATGTTAGGCGCCATAGGCAGTGCCTTGTTTATGCTTATGACCAGTTCGACTGGATCTTTTATGTACCTCAAACGAGTTATATTCAACGTCTCACTACTTTAAGACTTTCCACATTAAGGTCTAAGGCAGTATTTTCTTTAAGAATCTAGTTGTCTAGTACATTGCTTAATACAATTTATTGAATTTCGCCCGAATAGCATAATGATCACTCCAAAAACAATAGGTATTTCATTCAACCTATTCGTGCTGGCAACTCCAATTAACTTATTAAAATCATATTTTAGAGGCAGCTCTATTGTTTAAATGGGAGAGGAGGAATAGATGGGGTCTTTATATTTCCGAAATTCGGAGGAATATTCAAATATTTGAGATGGTACTATGAGAAATAATTAGTACATTTTGGTGAATGCACCGACCTAATTTAAAGGCAATGCAAAGTCAGTTATTTTTATAACTTAATGTTTTCTTCCCTTATACTTTAATATTATACCTTATATAATTTTTATGCATATTTAGTTATATCGTCATACATTAATGGAAGAACTAGTCCTCTGCAGAACCTTGTAAAGTCTGTTATTGCAAATGAGTAACCATACTTAATGTATTCAAGGCAGGCAAAATGAATACTAGAAAGGCTGTATTGCCAACATAACATAATATGCTTACACATGACTTATTGTATTGTCTTGAAGCCAAAAACAAATCAGGGTTATTCATCAGTGTACCGCAGCAAACGGCGCATCTGACCGCAAAGTGCGCGCGCGCATACAGACGTGCCGTGATGCACGTGAACGCCCGCGTGGATATTTAGTGCATCAACACGCAGAATGCACATTTCACGCTTAATTATATAATATAAGTGAACTGGTGTCATCATTCTTATACTTTTAAAGTCTTAAATATAGTTCCTTAATTAATAATAATTAGGATTTATCTTATCGACGGTCGACGGATCAACGCAATGCGAAAACCAGACCCGTTCAGACAAACCAGTGAACTAATTGTTTAAGTGTATGTAATATGTAGTTGTAATGCCTACTAATAACTTTAATATAAAAATAACTAGAACTTACACTTGACGGTTACGAATTAACATTTGTACAAGGAGCAGAAGAATAATAAAATGTTCATCGACTTTACTTATCTAATTCACAAAGAAAGCGGCCGTCGAGGAAACGAGAAGCGTAACATTAGTTACTCAACATTCAGATTGCGATCTTCCACAAAGCTCAAGCCAAGCGGCTAGATACATACGTGACGTATCCACCATCACTGCGATTGTAAACCATGGTTCTTACATACGTGTACAATTGTACATAGATAACAACACATTCTTTTTTAATTGTCCGGTAACAATACATGTATTATCCGGTTTAGACCTCCTATGTGCGCCAATTTCCGCTACTCGTTACATTGATATACCTAACATCGTCTAGGTATACAAAAACACAAAATGTTGAATCGAACTGTATTTTTTTCATATACTCGTAGAGCCAATACAAAATAACGTAGTATCGTCATGGTCATTCCATTTGACATGCAACAGGAAAGAAGGACCATGTTATCAAATCGTACTAATATTAAGAGTCTAGATATTCGAATGGTTGCGTGATTAATGTTTTCCCTTGGAGCGATACAAGGCTACTCATATTTTCTCAGCCTGGACAAGATTACTACCAAATGTACCACAAGGTCTGTTATTACACGAACGAAATGCTCCGACGACACCCAGACAGATAAGAGTAATTGGTATAATTGATGTTAGAACTCGGTGAACGACTCATAAGTGCCGTCAATAACCCGGCGCCCAAACGTAGTACGTGCGCCTTGTGACCAGATCTTACGGGCCAAAAAGAGACTATCATTACATTATGCAAATTAAATTAGTAATTTTATGTTTGTACGAGTGCTATAACCGGTTGCCATAGCATCATTAGCGGAAAAGTAAGTAGAAAAGTTAATAGAAATCTTAGAGAACCTCTTCACTTATTTTTTTATAGCTCATTATAGTCAATCAGCAAGGTGACCTTTTCAATCATGGGAACCATCTTATAAAGTCATCATTATCTAATGTTGATGTAATAAAATGTTTGCCCGCCATTACACAACAGTTAATCGATTTTTTGACATTAAAGTCCGGAAAGTCCCATATACAAATGTTTATATGGTATGTATAATGTATGAATCATGCATGATGCCTACTTAGATGCTTTAATGGTGTCTGGACTGCGACCGGAGGTCTCGAGAAGCATTCTAATGACCGAGGCGCTTATTTGACTTGACGAAACAGCTCACCCGAATCCGTATTGCAGTCAATGTCACCGCGAATCCGTTAGGCGCGATGCAATTGTGTTTTGAACGGAGCCGGAGTCACAATCGACGCCCACGTTGCTTTGCGCTCTGCGAGACTTGCGAAGAAATATTGTTTCGACATTAATGAATGTTCAAGTGCATATACCTAGTCGTGTAGTGTACATCAACTGTAAATATTTTGGTTTGATACAAGTTTCGTAGGGGAATTCTTCATGAAGTTATTTGTAATAATAACAATGTCACAGAACATAGTCAAATCAAAATAACATAAATTCCAGGAATTTTTCAGACTATGTAAATACTGAGAAAACTTATTGCTTTCGAAGTATTCATGAAGCAAAATGTGTCAAGAACACTTCGTATCACTAAGTGTGTATCTAAGTAAAAGTAAAACATATGGTGTTGATCATCGACACTCAAACTTTTGCGTACGAAAACTTTTCATGTTCTAAGTCGTTAAGAAACTTTTACAAGTCAAGCTGTGGACGTGTTTTTGCCCAAGACAAAAGCGGAGATTCTCAATCTGAAGCTTATGAGGCAATAAACCATTTCTACGATGTTACAATATTGCAGTATGTAAGAATGTCTATTTCCATGTACAAAACAAGTTACACAATTCAGTACAATGACTGCCCACCATAGAACATAACGACTATGATAATGTTAATTTTATGAGACGTTACGCTTGAAAATAGTTGTGTTAACGAGTATGAAACAGTTCTTAAAGGAGTCAGAAGGTGGATAGAGTACGGAAATACTTTACGGAATACTAACAATTGTCGGTGTCAGATTCGTAATAAGTGACTTATTCATTAATGATCATTGTTAATTAATGCTGTGATAAGAAACATATTAGGTACGGACGTCGACGCAACGACTTAATTTGCATCTTTAATCAGTACATATATACACATGTATAAACTGTGAGTCACATTGTCTGCTAGTAATGTTTGAGAAGCGTCGTCCTAGAGACAAGAGAGTTAAATTGTAGGCGTGAACAATATGTGAATCATCACTGCCGTGAATGAAGACTGTATTGGGCAGTGGGTCGGTGCACCCGAAACCATAAATAGATTTCGTTGTATACGTCAACCTTAGACGGAAGAGAACGTTTAGTTGGGTCCGGCCGTTATGCCCCCATTCCGGGTTGCACCCGGCCGGTTTGCACCCACATTGAAAAATTCGTTTTTCCGGTTTGCACCCGGCCGCGTTGCCCCCACAGTTGTCATGACGTCGATTCAGTACAGTTGAGTAGACAATTGTTATTAAGAGATAATTAAAGTTGAAATAAATTATATTATCAAACTTTTGGTACACGACATTGGCATTGAGTAGATGGTTTATGTGAAGTTCTAAATTAATCTTAATATTAGACTGATGATGACGATTTTTTTTAAATTTTTAAAAACATTGCATATTAGTTTTTAATAAATTTAAACTTTTCTTTCTATAAAGGTCCTTATTGGGTTTACGGATTTCTTGAATAAAACTTCTTGTTAAATAAAAGAAAATGATTGTATTCTTCGTACTGTACATTTTCACCGGCAAGAACATAAATTTTTATATCTAATAGTCCTCGAAAAAATCAGCCGAAATGTTTCTGTCATCTATTTACTTTAGACTTATTTATTGTAGATAATATAATTTACAAGAAGAGACGAATTTCAAAATTTGCATTCAAACAATTAAACTTTTCCAACAACCTTTCCACAGATAAGTATCAATGTCAGTCTTTATGGCTTTTTTTTTTAATTTTTAGCTCCGGTCCCCAGATATTGGCGATGCAAAGATAACGCGCCCGCCTCTAGCGGCGAAATTTAGAAGCTGTCTCAGAATGACACTTAGTTTGTTTCTTTGTTGAGGTTCACGATTATACGGAAACCTGTTGCAATCTACCTAAATCATTCCAAAAACACCTATAAAATACAAGAATTTTAATATTTATGTTTTTTCTTGTGATAACTGTAAGGAAAACTGTCAAAGTGTCGTTCTTAGACAGCTTCACAATTTTGTCACTAGGGGCGCTAGTTAGAATCTGCATCGCCAATAATTTTTCCAGGATTGCAGTGGCAGTTTCTCTGTTTATCTTTTTCTTTTGTTGACATTTAGAATAAAAATTTCTGAGCAGTGTTCCAGTTTTGTCGACTTAAACATTGTTTGTATTAAAATTTTAGTTTCGTTATATTTCAAGTTTCTAACAATTTTAAGTTTCTAATATACACTTGTTTATCCAAAATTTTGAGTTCCTATCATTTTAAGTTTCTAGAGACACATTTGTTTTACTAAGTGCCGATTTTTCAATCCTCAGATAACAGGTCAAGTAGTTACCTCAAGAATAAAATTATTCGGTCGTATAAACGTGACATAAGGACTGGTGAATTTTTCAATTGTAATTTATTCCTAACGTTAACTATCTGACCGATTTTTTTTACTCTGGCAATTCGCATTTCAGCGAGTTGAAACAAATATATCAAATATGCTAGTGCTAGAGCAAGACAGACTATTTTCTGTCTGTCAAAGTCAACGTCTGAATATATAAAGGTTAGTTTTATTTCTTTTTTTTTTTCAATTTTTACTGTTTAGAATCGAAGTTTAATGAAAATTAAAAAAACAAACACTTTTGTTCTCAACAGTTTCTGGTCAAGAGTTTTGTTAAAAAAAATAATGGGGGCAACGCGGCCGGGTGCAAACCGGAATAACAAATTTTTCAATGTGGGTGCAAACCGGCCGGGTGCAACCCGGAATGGGGGCATAACGGCCGGACCCGTTTAGTTAACCAACCTTTCAGAGATTTGATGTAACAAAAATAAGCATTCACAGAAACATAATAGATTTACTCTTTTAACAGCTGTTAATATGAATTAAGTCAATATGGAGCGAGGTTTATTTCGAATGTAACTAAAATCATAGATCAAAAAGATTTTCGAAAATATCTTGTTGAAAAATGTTTGGAAGAAAAATATTTTAAACGTTTGATAGCTTTTTGGATCTTTAATTAGTTTCTACAAAACTATGTACTAAACCTACTTACTTTATCTTCGTAAATCAAAACGAAGACATTCTCCACGCAAACACATACATTATAAGGAAACATTCTACTCCATGCATGTTGTGTACACTGCTCTTAATACTAAATTCTAGTGTGACTCACAAGCACTGGGGGATGCCCTAGTTTCAACCGCATTAGAATATACAGGAGCTGGTTTTATGTTTACGTATGAACAGAAACACACATGGCTAACACATTCCTAAAGAAAATTTTTAAGTAACAAGCGTTTCAGAGACACTCAGTCTTAATGGGAATCTATAATATAAAGACTTAATGAATAGAGATTTTGGTTCTTAAGCCAACGCGAAATATCTTTGAAACAAGCCGACATTCCTTTAATCCTTAGCTCACCCAACCAGATAGAACACGTAAGCATTTGACAGATAAACAAAAACATTTTGTCCCGTTACTTGATCCTGCGACCCTCCGTTCGAAAGGCGATTTACTTGAACGATTACTAAGCCTAATTGGGTGGTCGGTCGTCGAAGATAAAAGAGAACGCAATAAACCGTATACGAATTATACTAACACGACGCAACATATAAATAAACAAGGGAACATTCTGGCGCCAACAATCTGGGTCGACAGTAAACTTTTTACCATAACTCTCTCACCTCCCACAATCAACGTCCACACAGCATATTGTAAAACATAGATTTAAATCGTTAAATATGGCTCGAAACCAGAAAAAAATGACATTATTTGTTTTGACATGACGTAGGTACGTACGTTTCAACATGCACTACGATATTTGACTGAGAGGTCAAATCAACTACTTTTATTAAATGTCAAAAACGTAACTTAGTAAAAACTCTATCAAATACTGAGTTGTGTCGTCACATTTCTGTATTGTCAAATCACTACTATTTTAGTTTAAATTAGCTGTAATCATTTTTAAAAAGCTCAACAGTAACTGTGGGATAACAAATTTTGCTTGTTTTTGATTTCATATTTAATGTTAGAATATCATAATTTATTTTGTACGCAGTTTAATACCCAATTAAAAGTGTCCGCATCAAATTTTAGTGCCAATTTCAAAAAGGGTCGTAGTATGGCAACGGCATATCCAACGATATAAATCTTTGTCGTAAACTCGGATCCCGTACACAACATGTGGACGGTATATTTCTGGTGCACGGCGCCCGTTAAATTTAAATACACGCGTACAAATTTAAATACCCGCGTATATAGGGCTGATGTTTGTAATAACATAAAACTTTAAGAGCAAAAGCAAAACATTCGTTATGGTTATAAACTACAATATCTTTGAAGGAGCTGATGACAACTAACTTCCTGCACTGTCGCTTCGTTATTTACAAAAGCATCTTCAGTTAGGAACTAAGTTCACTATGTTATATCATATCCAGGAAGGATAAACCAAAGGAGTCAAATGACCAACTATGTATGCAATAAATGTAAAATTATTTGTTTCATTTACAGACGTGTCTGAGTCAGTCAGTTAAATCGGAAATAATAATTTTGTAGTATTTTTGGATGTTCATATACTTCCTATATTATAAAGAAGATACTACAGATAATAATGATTATTTACAGATATTGCCCACAGCCCTAGACCGGCATTCACGCTTCAAGTCGTTCCGCCTATGAAAGTCTGGGCACGGGTAGGTGTTGCGACACCGCAGGAAGGCTGCGATATCTATCATACGTCTTAGTGACACTTCAAAGAGCGAGAATCGATTGTTCTGCCAGTGGGACACTTTCACTATAAAGCTCAACCTCACGCCCGTTTAATTCAAACCTATGTGATCTAGTTCTATCGTCGCGTGGATTAAATCGGCCGGCGATATTTTTAATTTAAATGCATGCCACGGTTCATAAAGGTTACTTCGCTGCATTGTTCGACACCACTTTCTATTCGTCGGGTCCAATTCGACGCCCCATTTCTATGCAAACGTTGCAAAATGAAATCGGTCGACTTTTTTGCAAACATGTGTGTTACAAACTATAGTTATTAATAGTAATCAGTTGCTATTAATACCGCATGCCAACAGCAAAAACAAGTCTCGTAAACTAATTGGGGGCCATCCATAAAGTACGTCACACGTAAAGGGGGGGGGAGGGGGTCGACAAAGTGTGACATGGTGTGACAAGGGGTGGGAGGGGTCCTAAGTTTCGTGACATCACATTTCAAAATCTAGAGGTACTAATCGCGTTGGATGAAAAAGATGTTGACACCACAAATGTTCCTGACGTGAAAAACGAAGTGAACTGTGAAGTGACTGCCATGCCAGTTATAAATAATTTAAAGGACTGGGTTCAAAGTCCATGGACTGAAGATGATTGAGTTTCTTTTTCTTCTTTTTCTTTATATTCATTAGTTTATTTTTTTGTTATTGTTTCAAATATTTGATACTAGCGGCCGCCCGCGACTCCGTCCGCGTGGACTTCTTTTTTTCGAAATAAAAAGTAGCCTATGTTCTGTCTCAGGGTCTAAAGATTGTCTGTACCAAATTTCATCAAAATCAGTTGCGAGGTTTAAGCGGGAAAGCGTAACAGACAGACAGACAGACAGAGTTACTTTCGCATTTATAATATTAGTTGGGACTATGTTGATTTCATAAAAAATTACTTAATTTAAATCGTAATAAAACTAATTTCGGAACTGCAGTTTTAATTTAATAATTTTTCGATGTTAAATTGCAAAACATGTGACGTCACACTAGGGAGGGGGGGGTCTCAGAAATGTGACCACCTGTGACAAGGACGGGGGAGGGCTCAAAAACTCATGGAATTAGTGTGACGTACTTTATGGATGGCCCCTTGTAACGTTAACGTCACACATGGAAAATGATTTAATTATGCTCATTAGCATTACAAAGCCAATTGTAGCTGTGTGTTAGCGATAATAATTAGACAAAAGAAATGACAATTCACTTTAGAAATTGAAGAAATAAAAACACAGCATTATGGATAAAAATTAGGGAGGGACAGAACAATAGAGGAATTGTTTTTAAATAATTACCATTTAATTGTGTTAACAAGATGTCATATGTATTTGTATCGTTCATTACAGTAATTATAACAAGATCTATCCTAACCGCTACCTGATACTAAAGGCACCTAGTCAATTTCACGGTTTTATTAATTTTTGTGGCAAAATCAATATCTTTACAAAAAATGACAACATTTCAGACTTCCATCGATAGAAAGCCCTGATCCCACCACGGCAACAGCAGTCAGACTGCACAAACATCCGCAAACGGTAATCCAACTTAGCCGTCTCAACGAACAAGCAAAGCAGGCTCTCTACGCACTAATTAAAGTGCACGACGAAATCCGATAACTCGGTGTCGTGTGGCAATATGTCACTGGAAACTGCGAGCATCGGCGATGTGTGCGCGGCTTCGATTACCTGCGGTTGCCTCATGTCGATCGGATTGATTTTCCGCAAGTACTAAGCCGCTCTTTGTAGTGATTCGCGAGGAATCAACGTTAATCCAGTAACACTAACTGGGAATCAACGTGATGTTTATAAATACTACTACTTAGAGTTGAATTAGTTAGCTTGAGTCCACGGCTGTTGTAACACAACAAATACCTAAGTCAAACAGTAAGAAATATACGTACTTGTAACTTACGATATTACTTTATTATTTACCAGTGCAAAATAAACAAACAGCGGAAAATTAAAATAATCGAAAATTGTCAAGTCTTAGTATTTTAGTCCAATGGCAATTTCAAAATGAGGCAAAATTTAATGGCACACCTTGTCTTACCGATCCAAGCAGCAGCAATTGTAAAGTGCTGATTAAATTTAACACCATATTTAGGGTCTCGATTGCAAGCAGTTCCAAACTAGTTGTTTTCTCAAAGGATAAATGCAGCGAATGACGGCATAGCAGCTGACGTAAGCATTCGGAGATCCGGTACCCAGGAATTTGTAAAGTACCTTGTTACAAATCCAATTAAATATGTTTACGTAGGTATTAGAATGTATCAATTTACAAAATTCTTATAACAAAAGTGTCAATGTTGATTCACTAATATTTTTCAAATTGTTTAGGCTATCAGGACGGGTTCCTTTCGATTGAGATCATTTCACTTTGAGTCTTAAATATTTAAAACTGACCAAACGCAGCTCAAAGACTATTTCGAAAAAGTTCGTCAGATTTGTTCGATTGTGATCATAACTTTTTCAAGACGTAATTATCTTCGAAAACTTCATTACAATCTATATTTTCTATGAATAGTTTCACAGATATCATGCAATATCGCCTCCGCCTGGCTCCATAAACGGATTCAAACTTGATAGTGGAGTGCCGTAAGGCATAAAAATGGTCAAACCTCGGAACCCAGAGCCAGTCAATGAATCTTAATTTAAACTTTGAAAATATGTTTTTAATAGTATAAAGAAAAATGCTAAAAAAATTTTTTTCGCGCTCTCAATTTTTTTTAATTTTTTTAAACAATTATTAGTTTTTTGGAGTTTTTGTTAGCTCTAAGGCTAATTATTTGCATATATCCACGTTCAGGACGCACAGGGGCCTTGTTTAAATGAAGATATTTATTAAAATATAACTAGCGGCCGCCCGCGACTTCGTCCGCGTGGATGTCGGTTTTCATTATACAAATGTTTTTTCCCGCTAACTCCCGTTCCCGTGGGAATTTCGCAATATCCTTTTGCAATTAAGCATCAAGTTTACTAAGGGACCTGCATGCCAAATTTCAAGCGTCTAACTCAAGTAGTTTAGATTTTCCATACAAACTTCCACCCCCCCATTTCGGGGAAGTGGGGGGTTGGAATGGGTCAAAAAGTAGCCATGTTACTCTCCATCCCTTCAACTATCTCCACTTAAAAAATCACGGTCGTTCCGTTTTGCCGTGAAAGAATTAATTTTTCTTTATACTATTAAAAACATATTTTCAAAGTTTAAATTAAGATTCATTGACTGGCCCTGGATTCCGAGGTATAAACCTTACGGCACTCGACTATGATTCCTACATACAAAACTAGGTTAAGACAGCGGCGGCGACAAACGGTCTACGTTTGCCCTAAATGTACCACACCAATAACACTTAATAAACCACAATTAACACGCATTACTGGCGAACAAGCACGACATTCAGCAGTCATTAGCCCAACTACCGAGTGTTGTGCAAGTGCATGTCCATGTCCAACCCAGTGGTATAGTGTGTGTATGCACACAACACACATGCATATATTAGCAACGTTTCCAGAACCATTAGCCACGGCAGTTAAAGCGAGGAAGGAGAAAACTGTTCAATCATTGATACAGTTACGTGCTACGTGCGTAACTCTGTGTTTACTACGGTCTTCAATGGAGATCGGATGAGGCCAGCACTTGATTATGTAACGAGAGAGTAATACGTACTGAACGTAAAATACTGTAAAGAAAATGTAAGAAAACTGCCGTAACTCCACTGCGGTCGCGACATAAATGTTCGTCATAAAACATGTCGTAACGCGTCCATGTGGTAATGAATTATGTCGTAGGCGCCCGTAAACTTGAAACCAACGGCTCTAGGATCAGAAGAGGTGATAGCATAATAAGTAAAGCTGTCTGGTAACAAACAAATCATACTACCAACGTTTTACTATTTGAATTCTACTACATGCCACTGAGAAAAACATCAAATGGGAAAGAACAAACATCCTAAAATAATTCTGATAGAAACGTTAATAACATACTTTATTGCCGATTCTACAGTGCATAACACTGAATCAGATAAGGTTAAAAATCCGACGAATCTAATTTTAAATTCAAGAACAAGGCTATTATTATAATAATGTCACAAAATATCAACAACCAAAAGTCTGGCAAAAATAATTACCATAAACATTTTATTCACCAACCGTTACATAACTTAAGATGCTTTAACAGGTTTCTGGCCAATTTCTAGCAACGGGTTTTGCTAACTGCAAGGTGAAAACCACGAGGCCATTGTAAAACGCCTAGACATTTGATTGTTAAGCCGTAAAGATAGAGTCAAATAATTTAACGTACGTAAGAGGGAAGCATACGAGCAAGAAGTTTTGATGATGGTAGGTAATCAAATAACCGCCACTGGACATCAACAACTTCACAACACAATCAGTCAGTTCTTGAGATAGCTATTTGTGTAACACATTCAAAACGTCAAGCAGTATGTTGTGGACATGAACTACATACATCATGCATATCGCGTTTATTGTCAGTCATACATAGTCATTATCTTCAAGGATAGTATTGCCCACCTTTGAAACCCCGCTTTTTCCCAAATTATTAAATTTTTCTTCTATGATTCATAATTCCATGAAATGTTACTTCAGTGGTCTTCGGTGGAATTGCTTCTCCAAACAAGCGGTCCATTCGATTGGAAGTTCCACTAAACTCCAACAAACGGTTACGAAATGCAAAACAAAATTTAGTTTAACCAGTTCACATAATTTGTGGTGGAAGGCGGAAACGGCGACGGAAGCCGCGTCGCGGTCCACGGCGCGCGCGAGCACTATGACGTGACGTCACTAGCCGTGTCCGGGGACACGCTGCCCTACGTACAATCTGCGCCAGATAATAAAGTAAAGAAAAGTATCAGCCTATTAATGTCCCACAGCAGGGCAAAGGCCTCCATCATTTGAAATATAGTTTCGTTACAAAGACAGGTTTAGGCTTTGATCACTACGCTTGCCAAATGCAGGTTGGTGATCTCAAACCCGGACTGTGTTCAGGAACTCGAGACCATGGCCGGTACTTCAACCACTAGACCATCGATAGATAGGTTTACAGATACGGTTACGCAAAATAAGCTCGAAATTCGTCGTACTATGGAAGCTAGGGAACGGATAGACATACTCAAATTCTTTGATAAACATCCATGACTCTAGTACAAATGCCGATTGTTATGACACAAACATTTGCATCTAGAGAACAAATTAAATTATTGTGGACGTTACAGTGTACCGAAATAATTATGTCCCAAGCACTAGAGAAATATTACAATGCAGCCAACTTTATTCACGCTTACTGTACCGAGTTCTACAGCCAGAAAAACGACCACAATTCATCCACTTCCTAAAACTCACCCGTCGTAAATAATTATACATAATGCATGTTGTTTAAACGTGAATCCGGACCCACCCATCCAATTCATGACTGAGCCCATTTAGTGGTTTAGGTTTACTGGGGATATTCCGTTAGCCTGCAGGGCGGACCATTGTGCGCGAGATAAGACATTTATTATTCAGGTACACGAATCTAGGTTTTACTTTATAATAAAAAATAAATAAACACTTATATTTCATTCAACTCAGAATCAGACCCGTCCAAAATATTATTCATGCGGGGATATTTTATGAAATTCGTAAGATACGTGAAAAATTACTAACTTATTTCCTTTGTTAAAATTGTAATTCAACGCCAAAATCTAGGTATTACCTTGTAATACAAATATACCAACTGTCGGGCAGACTAGAAATAAAATACTCTTGGTATCACCTTCGTCAAATCATAACAAGAGTATCAGGTGACGTTTCAAGGCGATTACGGCTTTGATACTAGAGATAAAATATCTTTTTATTCTAGATACCTATCAGGTTCGTGAAAACAAGTCGATATTGAAGACGAATACAATGAAATGGCGCACCGGCTGGGCACTTATTTTTATAGAGCATAAAAACAAGCATTTGCATTTAGAATACTTTTTTAATTTGTTTCTAGAACTTTCGTGTTTGTTTTCTGAATGTATTTTACATGGAGTAATATGAAAGATGAAATGATAACATGAATGATATTGCTGGTGATGATGAGTGCTGATATTAAGTTCATACTAGGAATCTATTCAAGTATATTCTTAATACCACTGTTGATTCTTATGTCTGTAACACAAGTGTTTAAGCTGCTGAAAACGGAGTCAGATCAATGTATGTGATGTTATGAAATATAAATTAATATTAATTTGTAAACTTTAATAAAGACCTAAGATGACAACAAAATATTTTTTTGCGGTTTACAAGTATTTGTTGCATATCCATTATCAATTTAACGCATAAAACCATCATAAAACGTACAGTTTTTGTAATTGTTTAATTTACAAGTAAACCGTGTTTGAAAGTAAACAAAATAATAATTTCGCGCATGTCCAATTGATCGGTCACAGTGCTGCGCCGGTGTAACGTCAACGGATCCAGTAATCAAGTTTTTGCGAGCGGCTCACAACCCCGTGACGTTCGCCACGACTGTCATCATTGTCTTGTTTGGGCAAAAAATTAACAATGCCGTGATTAACAGTACAAAAAGTGTAAGCTACAACGACAAACCTGCCGACATGTGTATGTAAAATATTGTTAACATGTTTTTAGGGAACAATAATCCTAGGCTGAAAAAATCAAGCGCAAGTCGGGCTCGCGCTCTGAGGGTTCCGTACAAATTATATTTATGACGTATTAAAAAACTACTTACTAGATTTCGTTTAATTCAATTTTCGTTGGTAGATTTTATAGTAAAGTATTTTTTTTTTTAGATTTATCATCCTCTTATTTTAGAAGTTAGGGGGGGGGGGAACTCATTTTACCACTTTGGAAGTATTTTTGCGAGCGGCTCACAACCCCGTGACGTTCGCCACGACTGTCATCATTGTCTTGTTTGGGCAAAAAATTAACAATGCCTTGATTAACAATACAAAAAGTATAAGCTACAACGACAAACCTGCCGACGTGTGTAGGAAAAATATTGTTAACATGTTTCAGGTAACAAACAACCTTAACCGAAAAAAAAACATGTTTGCTAAAGCTGCGTATAACTTAATGTTGTGGATTTTTCAACAATGGGTTTATTGTTGTAAATTCAACATCATTAAATTGTACGGAAACTCATATTCATTGTTATTAAAGAAACGTTTTCATTAAAAAGTATAAGCATTACATTACAATTACTTTATGTTTTCATTGTGATCTCTTGTTATTTAAATCCTAATGTCGAATACGGTAAACTGCATTATTTTGGTATCTAATTGTTTTATACATACTATCACATATTCTGGTTACTAGTAAGTATACCTATATAGTACCTATAACGGTCTTTGTTTCACAGTGAAATTGCTGATCTAGGTTTTGTAACTAGGTCAGATTAGTTTCAAACCAAGTCGCACTAAATTGTAAAATAAAAGTAAAACTACGTAGCTTTAACACAGCAAAAGTTTTACCGATTTGGAAAATTTCCAAAGAAATACATTGATTTTAGACTGCGACGCTATCTGTCTGTAGAAGGAAAAATCGGAACTGATGAATTATTCAGGTGAGCATGACCATAAAATACCTACAACAAATTACATGCCAGGCCGTTAGTATAAAAAAAAATTCAATTTTTAGACACATAAACCACAGATTACGTTCGATGAAACAAACAGATATCACTAAAACTGTATCAAGCTCCCTTGCTCATGCTTTTCAACAACTATGTACCTACATCAACGATAAAAGATCAAAATTATGCACATCTTTGCATAACATTTTCCAAGATCATGTAAAAGAAGAAAGTTCTTTCATCAATTCGAGAGTGTGATCCGATGCGTAGTATTGGAATCGTGATGGCGATCCACACGATGCACACATCAGACATTACACACATCACACTGCGCGTACGCACGCAAAGTCGCGAAAAACGATATCGTGAGATGCATCACTTCAGAACGTTACACGTAACGTTATAATATCGTTATCGTTGTAAATTAAATAGGCTATTGCACAATTATAATTGTCGCAACTTTCACGATACGCAATAAACTTAACATCCGGCATCTAGACAACACAATAAATCTTGTAACATATTGAGTCTATAATAACAACATTGCAACTTAATCGATCTCAAAACTGATCGGGCTCGGATTTGTCAACCAGACTTTGAAGATACTCGTAGAGAAAAAGGTGCAATCAGCACGGCATAATTCCAGTAATGGTTGTAGTAGAACAAAACTAATTTAATCATATTGCGTCTGAAGCTGAAACAACCAAATAAATTCTTGAACTATAAACAAAATTTTCACCTATTTAGTTTACATAATAAACAGTAATTTATAAAAGAAAAATAAGAAATAAAATTGAATAAAATATTGACAATCTTTATGCACTTCTGAATTCACCTGTTAAAAGGTTCTTAAAAATATAACTTTCGATCAAAAGTGAACGCGTTACAAATAATTCAGAGAATAAAATAACAAAGATATAGTTGTATCACCGCATCATTCAAAGTGGCCAACAATAAATATCACTTACAATGATGAATAGCCCCGTGAATTGGTTGACAGTGCCGGCTTCCGCTCGGTATTAAAAAGACCAGCCCACAATTTGAATAGACTGTTTCATTTTTAACAAACTTGTTTACGAACATGATGAATGGCCGTTCAGTTGAAGTATCTGTTAGAAAGCGCTTTTGCATACCCGTATGACTCAGTGAAATTATTTCGCCGAAATCATTTGGTCGTAAAGAACAAGTCTTCTCGTCATTGCTATATTTAGTTCCGGCAAGAGAATCATCTATCAACATAACTGTTTAAAAGTGTTTTATCATAAGATAACGTATGGTTACAGCCATTTTACTGTGTTAAAAGTTTTAAAAGTATTCACAGCAACGTCAAATAAAATCCTTATTAGAATCGAAATACCAAACAAAGCGTTGCGAATGAAAATACATTTGTAAATATACAGGGACTACCGCAATGTTTCGAGATAAGGGCTATTACCCACGTCATGGTAAAGGCCCACACATGTTTGTAATTAAGTTATCGGCACAATAGGGGGTGGCTTGAACCAGGCTAATTAAATGAGTAGTGAACAGTTTATTCGAGTCAACCAAGAGTCATAAATGGTGAGATGTATGAATTGTATGATACATTTTGTTTCTACCACAATTGCATAGTCCAATCTGTTGAGGCGGTCGATAATTTTAAAAGAATTTCCTTTCATATTTTACAAGAAACTAAATATCTGAGTAATTTATATGATTTTTAAATAATGACCAATAAAATAGTATCCTAAGACTACGTCAAGCGAAATGGTATTACGTAAAAATGATTCATCGTAAAACAACAGTGCGTCAGACTGAACCACCAATTGCATCAATTCACAAAACATCCACACAAGAATTGACCGCTCAAATCAGTGGGGGAAACGTGGGCTTGGCAGTATCACCGGTTGAGCTGAACGGACAGACAATAGAGCGGCAGTAGTCCAGGAATGTGAGGCTTAATACAGGTTAATTAAATGAGAATTCGTAAAAACAATCAGAGCCGGCAAAGTCACAAATGGCAAGACGACACATTTTATTCTGCAGTAATATATTGAAAAGTCGAATCAATTGAGACGGTCCAAATTTATAACTTCCTTTAATATTTTACAGCAAACTAAATATCTGATTTATTTATAATCGATCAACAAAATAGCCAAGGTCTTTTACAGTAATAGTATAACTTAAAAACATTCATCGTAAAACAACAGTTCGTCAGACTGACTGACTGAGACTGAACTACCAATTGCATCAATTCACAAAGCGTACACACAAGAATTGACCGCTCAAATCAGTGGAGGAAACGTGGGTCCGTAGTATCACCGTTTGAGCTGAACGGACAGACAATAGAACGGTAGTACTTAGCAGTAATTTGAGGAGGCTTGAAGAGGTAATCCAAGCCAGCAAAGTCAGAAAAGGCAGGGCGATAATTTTTATAAATTAAGGCGGACCAAATTTATAATTTTCTTTAATATTTTACGGCAAACTAAATATCTAATTTATTTATTATTGATCAACAAAATATCCTAATCTATTACGGTAATAGTCTTACGTAAAAAAATATTCATCGTAAAACAGAGGACCAGCAATTACATCAATTCACAAAGCGTACACACAAGAATTGACCGCTCAAATCAGTGGAGGAAACGTGGGTCCGCAGTATCACCGTTTGAGCTGAACGGACAGACAATAGAACGGCAGTAGTCCAGTAATGTGATAATGACGTGTACCGTGGTCCGTAGCTGGGAAGCCGGGCCACTAACCCATTTATAAGCGAGGGCGGTAATTCGATTACTCTCCGCTATGACGCCACTGAATGCTGTACAGTCGACTGCAATACGTATACATACACCTTGACTCTTATGCTCAAGCAGTAAAATTCAGATTTGAATGAGACTGTATACATTATATTAGTACACAGACTGTTCGGGTGTTCAAGCATAGATAACCAATGTCTCGTCGCGTTTACTTTATTTAGTTACAATATGAAAGTCTGTCTGCTACAAAAAAGATAAATAAACATTAGTTCGGGTTCGAGTAAAGATTTCATAAACCAAAATACCAACTGTATTATTCTTAACCTAGTACCTTTACTGCTTTAGAAATAATACGACTGCGTATAAAAAAATAAAACGTTTAGATATGAACTACGTGCAAATGACTGTCAGATGATAAAGATCATTTATTGGTCAATCAATATCATCTTTTTCCTTTTCCAGACTAATATTGATATTTGTAATTGCCTTATACTTACATCATTAAAATGATTAATTCTAATTATGTATGTGTATATGACGTCAAGGAAACGACATACTACCTACTTAAATACTGATTTGATTATCTATTATCATTTATAACGATTATAACAATCACGAATAACAGATTTTTTTATTTAGAGACGTAGTTACCTGGTAATTCAATAAGAAAATTAACGAATATCTATCAGCTTATGAAATTGCGAAAGGGTTTACCTTCTACCGAGGGTGGTAATTAGATTATGTTCCACTATGACGTCCCTGATTTATTAAGCTACAACGTTTTACAATCCATGTTAGGTGCAAGGCTTAAAGGGAATATCAGTTTATAATTAAAGGAGACGACCGATTTTGGGCCTGATTGTGCAATTTGTGCATGGATAAATTATATACCAGAAAAATTGTATATTTTTGTTAATTAACCTCTTTAAATAACAACGAAATAGGCTTTGGCCAACTTAAGTGAATTCCATAATTGTATATTTTTCATTATCAAACACACTTTATAAACGACATTGCACTATATTTTTTAATTTTTAACTGTCTTAAAAAACGCACCTAAAAATTCATAATGGTTTTACGTCATACGTCAATGTCAGTCCTGTCTCTTGATGTCATTCGCTTTAAGTTTATCGTAAGTGAATGTTACTTTGGATTTTCTGGATGTTGTTTTTAAGACTTGTGATCGAATACCGGACTCCGACTTCGATTCCTTTCTGGCTGACCGTTTGAATACTCGACACTGTACCTGCTTCTCATTCCTTTGGCGCTAATACCGGCACACACCATATATATACGGCAACAATTATGAATATTTATGCATGATTTTAAGATATTTGGCCATTGTATTCAGCTATAAAAATTTGGCAAATGTAATCTTTTGCAGTGTTATAATTGGTGACCAATTTCTAGCCGTGCACATCCAGGCCCCAGTTTGTATGAGAAACGGATTTCTCCTTTAAAATTGGAATATTGAAGGGTTAATAAATACTCATTAAACAATAACATAAGACTTTCTTAAAAAAAAAACTTACGTAACATACCGCATTATATTTCATTGGTCAAGATCGGAACAGATGCTTACCTGTAAATAAAATAAAAACAACATATTAGAACACCATTCAGTATAATACGCGTAGGTAGAAGAATATAAAAGTTTAATAGTATATCTAGTCATCATTACGAAACCAAATAGAAAGCACACTACAACAATAATGAAGAATCATCATCACAAAAATGCTGAGTGGGTTGTAAATCGTTTTTACTAATTATGACTTCGATTGCAAAATGACAAACACAAGTTTAAAGAAATATATTTGGCTGGGTGGAGAAAAAGTGCAATTTTAATAAGACATCGCAGTACTTTATTTTCTACCAGATTATTAAAAAAACAGTTTCTGTCATATGCGAGTCCTCGACTACAGTTTGTTTTTTTAATAGTAATATCTGACGATAAATTCACAACGTCACAACGTTATTAATATTTGTTCCTTCAGGAATTTTACGACTGATCCTGCAATATTTATCGTAATATTTTTCTTCGATAAAGTATCAGCCTTTTAATCAAGTAATCGTTGCAATGATATGCATGAATTTAATGTTCTTTATTATATGCTTCATTTATACAAGTTGTTGGAAAACAATGTACCATGAATATTCACAGCTCGTTGAAGAAAGACAACATTAAACAGTTGTACTGTTTTCAATGAAATACATTGAGACAAGGCTGATAACACTACATATTCATTTATTTCACTATACTGTTAATATAAAATTAAACATTTCTTGATATGGTTTCAGACCTATCGTTCTCTCAAAGTAAAAGCCAATAAAACAACCATAAAACCAAAACTAGATGGAAATAGGCATTCACAATTTGGTCCGAGCAGTTTATTATGGTAAAAAACGGATCGGTCAAAGAGGACGTTTAAAGACAAACATCAGAAATATGGTGCTGTGAGTGGGACTGTAGCCAAATCGACTCGCCAAACTTTAGTCTGCATTAAGCAAATTAGATAATAAAGTGTTAGCAAACGGTAAATTACGTCATGTTTACGTAAATAATTTTATTCGTTTTATTTCTTATATCCGCTGGGGTTTTAATCAATATTATCGACCGCGTCATCAAAATTATAAGACATAATTGCGTAGACAAGTTTGACTTTAAACGAAATCACGAGAAATCCATTTACATAGACACAAAAGGTAAGTAAGCTAGTAGGTATACATACATGAAAAAGGTGAAAACAACAGCTGTACACGGACAAGATTATTCCATAGAATCAAAACAAGTTTTATCACGAACTATTATCCGCAATTGGAAGATGACAAAAATATCAAATCGAATGTAACATTCTAGGATTCATTGGAGAATCTACACCCCTAACACGAACTTACGACTGTAAATTTATCTGATTCCTTAGACAGTTGTGTTACCTGGCTTCTGCAACGTGACTAATGCACGCATACCAATGCGCATTTGCATCGCAACGCAACGGCATTTGAAAGTATTTAACGCTCCTATGCTTCTCCGTTTATTTACGCCCCGATGCTTCTTTATATTCCATCTTCCGATGGTAAGTGATCATCAATCCACGTAAAAAGTAAACAACTAAACTGCAGGGTAGAATGGATGCGTGCTAAATCGCTATATTTTGCAACACTGCCAATTTTAAACTAATTATTATGCATTTTCTGTTCGTAACTGGTTAATTTGTTTTATAATCTGCCACGAGAGTTCGCAATTATTCAGCAGTTAAGCTTGCTTATTTATAATTTTGCTGTATTTATTCGGATTGAGAACTTATTTTAAACAACTTTTCTTGTACCATTTGTACCCAGGTATTTTTAGCATGTTACCAATGCGTAAGGAACTATGTATAATAAATTGTTAACTAAAATTACGCCACGTTTATGATAATTAAGTTTACATAATTATATAAAACTATTAATATTAAAGCGCTTGAGTTCCTTCCGAGAGTGATTATAAAGGAAGACTTATTTAATTATGTAATCAAGTTAGCATTGACGTCTCTATAAGTGGCATTAAATGAACGGTTAGAGTACGTATCGATAGTTGATTTGAACTTCGTTTATGCAATTAGACAAAGCGATACTCGTTTATGTACTTGTAGAAAAGACGAGAATTGCCTATGGCGTATTACTCGGCAAAGAAAGTTCAACGTCCGATTTGACGAAGCGGAGAAGTGCGTATTATGAACATACAAGAACATATGTAATATACAAACTTAATATGATTTATAAGACTGGGGCTTTCATTACGTCAAATAAATTTATCATAC
This sequence comes from Nomophila noctuella, assembly GCA_958496325.1. Taxonomy (NCBI): domain Eukaryota; kingdom Metazoa; phylum Arthropoda; class Insecta; order Lepidoptera; family Crambidae; genus Nomophila; species Nomophila noctuella. The sequence continues at coordinate 11,587,746 of OY292490.1, read as the reverse complement.
ATAAAAGAATTGGCTTAGTCCCAAAATACAAACTTTTTGTTTCGGGGTCTTTTTAATAACATTCTCAGATTACTCGTATAAGATTACCAATTTTTCTGCTAAGACGAGCAACTTGCCAAAGTTATTAATAACTCTATTGTAATCCCACAAATCGTAGGCTTGATTCTTACAAAATACAATCATGAAAATATGAATGTAGTAAAGATTTTAAGGAGGTCTGAATAAACTATGGCTTAAGACTAGAAAAAAAAATTACTTAAACTGTTGGCAAGACAGTATACGTGCAATTAATTGCTTAATTTGAGACAAGGACTAGTTCAGTACGGACTACAGATATGATTGCGTAGTGACATCTTTCGAGAGCAGACAGGCCATGATTTTAGTTCACTCTGAGTACCTACTGTCGTCCAATTGCTTATGATATTGACCAATAACTGTCGGAGCGTCGCAGGCAGCCCATCACTGTCGTTTGCACTGACATCCAACAGCGTGTGGTATTGAGCAATACAGTAAGTGCAAAATAAGCTGGCCGGTCTGGCGGCCGGATTTTGGGACACAAAAATGTTCAGGTGAACTTTAAACATGCTCATTAACTTACTTTTGTAATTAAAATGTTATGAAATCATCCTCATTCCCTAGTGCCGGTCACATAGTGACTTCCTAAAGAGTGTGGAATAGAACGCTTCACGAAAGATAACCAAAAATGGCGAAATCTGCACTAATGTGTTTGTTGTATAATTATGAGGGTCGATGTTGTAGCTACGATGATTTTAGTAAAATTTTAATGTGTGTAAATGTTAACGCTAGCCTTGACTAATTCCGCCCTGTAAGATCTTTAATGAGGCTCATCAGTGTACGTATTATGCGCAATGGTCAATTTACATGAACATTACACCGCGGCGGGCGTATGTTATTGAGCAATAACTGCCCCTCCGACAGCTGTCATCCAACCGCCGCACTGGCGACGGTTCTGCATGAGCGGCATCCTCAGCTTGCGCAACGGGACGGGACCCGGCCGAGAATGTTCCAATGTTCAAATGTCCCTTCACGGAAATGCAGGACCCCAGGGAACGCTGCGAATACGATCCTGGTTTGACCAACCTAGTTATAAAATTGGAACGACTTCCATCTGGCCATTGCATGGAAAACCAGGCAATTTTTGATCGCGGAATTTGAACCAACGACCTCCGAGGATAAAGAGCTCAACCTTCTTAACACTTCACCAAGGAGGCAGTAACGCGACTGTGTGAGGTATTGAGCAATAACTGCGTCGACGTCTCGTTGACAGCTGTCATGCAACCGCCGAGTCGGCGACGGTTCTGCATGAGCGGCATCCTCGGCTCGCGCAACGGAACGTGACCCGGCCGAGAATGTTCCAATGTTCCAAACTCCCTTCACGACGGAAATCATTAGTTTCATAGTTTGCAATGTGCAATACCGAATTACTTAATGCGGGACCGGACAAGGCACGCGGTGCCTCCGGCGGTACGTCAATCGATTAGCTGATAATCGTAAACTTGATGACATTTACCGTCGTAGCAACTAAAGGTTAAAATTTCAACTTTAGATTAAGAGTGCGATTCTGTGACGCTGACATCAAGAAAAGAAGCGCTGGAGTTTAGATGTAAAATTATACATTACTAGCGGCCCGTCACGCGGTTTCACCCGCGTCCCGGGGGAACTACTTCCCGTACCGGGATAAAATATAGCCTATGTTACTCTGGGTGAATGTAGCTTTCCAACAGTGAAAGAATTTTTCAAATCTGCCAAGTAGTTTCGGAGCCTATTCAATTCATACAAACAAACAAAAAATCAAACCTTTCCTCTTTATAATATTAGTATAGATAACTGCCCAGGGGGGAAAAAACCATGAGGCGTGAATAATTTCGGGGTCCTTAAAAATACCATTACGAACGGATCAAATTCAGCGCGCTCGCAAAAAATATTTGTTGAGCCCTCTTATATAATCAAATATTTGAAAAAGTTTATGGAATGTCTTCTAAAACGTCTTGGTAATTAAACTTAAAAGCACGTGCACCAAATCACAAAGTAAACTGTCTTATAAGGCGTAAAGAACATTAAGCAGTCGAGCAATCGCGCCTACCACCGCATGCAAACAAAACGACGAATACAAACATTGCTTTAACCCAATCAGACGTAATTGGGAAGTTACGAACAGTCGGTAATTTATTCAGTGCACATTCAAGGAATACCGAGCGTTTGACACTTTCTATTTATAAGCAACGAAGTGTCAGCCGGCCGTAACTGGCTCATTATGGGCTCGAAGCAATGACATAATTCAAATGCTTTGGGATTGTATTCGTTTCCTACTAATTGTACATTATGCAAAAACATTACTGGCCTAGATTCGGAAACAGTTACAATTGTATAATTGTTTGTTTCAACGAATAGGGTCATTTGTTAAGCAATTACATGTTCAGGACACATAATTTACAACCACAAACAGTTCTTTTAGTAATCATAGTTCTGTATATTAAACAGGCGCACTGAAATTTTAATGTTATTTCTACTGAAATATAGTATTAGTATGCTATGGTAATAATTCCAAGTCGATTGATGTGATACGAATAATATGCATCAACAATTCAACATCTCATCTGCAACCGATGATCAATTACAGGTAGACTATTATGAATAGGTCAATTTGTCATTTCAGAATGCACAAAACCAATATTAAACTAATAACTTTACGCAAATGTCAGGTCGATGTCCTTTCAAGAAGACGCAACCTAGATGGCAAACAACCGCAGCACTTCGCATGCGGTTGTCTGACATTAGTGTCCCAAGAAATCGCGATAGCGCATAACGCTAACTTCGACCGAGACTGCCAATCCAACATCGAGTAGTTTTACTTCTCCGCGACCGTGCAAAACTCGTTTAGAACTGGAAGTTTCAGTCCGCTCTCTAGTCCTGGATCTGATAAATCAACCGCTGATACCTAGCGATAACGTCACCAGCAGTTGACCCAGAAAGGGACGAAGTGTTAGGAAGCAACGAGCCGTTTAATCGGATTATTTGCTTTACAGCTTTAAGTCGAATCAACTAATCCCTAATCGCGGCGGCATCAGCTACCGAGACGAAAGAGGCGCGGCCGGTGGCGATCTGGAGATAACAGATAGAAAGCGCCGTTGAAACAACACCAACCGCGTTACGCGGCGCTGAGCAAACTCCGAACGGAACCCGACTCCACTACAAATAAGGCGGGCACCCGTTAACATTTGTTCGCGACTTGTGCAACCTACAGCGCCCTAATTGCCTACATGTACCAAAATTTATTCGGAACATAAAACCCGAGATCGTTAATGTAGGTTTTAATTTGGTCTGGAAATGGTATTGAGTATTCCATTTGTTGGATCTAATCGGCGTTTATCGCATAATAATAGGCGATTAGGCGGAGTCGACTCACGCTATATGATCATTGCGGCAGTTGCGCGGGCGCAGAGGTTGCAGAATTCATGGAGCCGTTTGTCTCGGCGAGGAATAAAATGCTGCGATTCGAAATCGACGCCCAATGTCAGACGGCACAAGGTCGCCGCTCACGATAAACGCCTCTGCGAAACATTCAACAAAGCCAACAAAAGTAAAACTACGATAATATCACGCTTACAGCGGTACTAGTCACCAGTGTGCGCTTTACTTGAAAGTCTTCATAAGGAAATGTTATTGTTAGCTGTAATACGTTTTTAAGTACTGCCATTTATTTTGTATGGACCGTAATGACAGTCTGAAATGTTATGGATAGTAGGAGTGTTCATATTTGGACTCAACAAGCCTTAGTCGTACAAAAGCTAGAGGTGAACGTCTCTAGCATAGCTAAAGGGTAACCCACACAGCACATTTACGGATTTCCCGGTTAACTGCAAAATATGTATTAAGTAATATACCGAATCGGATAACAAGCGTGTTCGGTAAGTTGTGAATAATCGATCACGTTCCGCGATAGGGCCCGGGGGCTTATCGCTTGCAGTTGCAACGGTGCACGAGTCTGCCTCCACGTGTCAATGATTCCCAACTTCACGCGGTTGCATAAAGATTTTGGCAAAATACTTTTTCATTGCGTGATTAATATCTGACTTTAATTCGTTCTAACTATGAGAAAGGCATTGGAAGTATCCGTATCAGAAGTGTGTACATATAAAACAAAAAAATTAGCACGTAGATTGTTTGATCATTGCCGTAAACGGAACAAAATGTTATTTATAGTAATAAAAAATACACATGTTTAAATTGAATAAATGTGATGATACCTACATGTAATATGATCCGATAGTCGATAGTGATTTTCATACGAAGTAAAATTAAGTTAACATTGGAAAAAAGATTCTTCGGTAGAAAAATTGCCGGGTGAATAAGGACAGTTATTTTTGTCCATTTATATAAAAGAACTTAATTATTTATTTCTGAAATATTCAATTCTCACAAAATCTTGAAACTAATGGCAAACTTAAATATGATACCTACCTATATAAATAAAATCAAACATTTGGATTGAAAGCAATCTTAAGAAGAAAATAAAACTCCGAGCTGTGTTCTCAATTTTGTCGTCACGATAGAAAAGCATCGCATTACCTGGTTTCAGAAATATAAAAGTGTATCGAGATTACAAAAAAAAAGTGATAAGAATGGCTGTCTGTCATTTCCAACAGTAAACCTGAATCTGAATTATTTGTTTACAATAAAATAATAATGACTTGAGTCTGGTAATCTAATTTAAAATTTTATGTCAATGAAGTTATTGCTTACTTAAACTAACCACTTGCGAGGCATTTGTTTTTCAAATGATGTTAGCATATGAAAATAGTATTTACACTTATAGTGAACCTTCCTTGTATAAAAAGTATATGTGCAAATTATACAAAAATAAATAATAAACTCCTTATTTAAACTTATTTCAGGTAAAAATAATGTAATATCGTTTAAAAATGGAAATTAATTTATTCAACTTCAATTTGTTTCGCATATCATGATCGTCTTGGATTGGCCTCTTGGCCCACTATCTTGTGTATTTAAAACTCTTCCACCGGATATTGTTTATTTTTTGAGTCAGCAGATGGCGCCCGAGACAGATTACAAAGGAAAAGGAGACAGCTGACAGTCGGACCATTGATAAATGCACTGCTTTGATGAAAGGAACTCATTACCTTCATCTACGGTTCATCATTTAGCTGTTATATTTTCTTATTAAGATAAAAAAAGGATTCCAAGACCTTGTTAACCAAACCGATTCTTGTACATGAAAAAGTATGTCGTGATATATTCTATATGTCTGACATATATATATTATGTACATCAAAACCAAATTAAATAAGGATCTGTTTGATCGGTTAATGCACCTTTAACTATTGTATAGCTAGCAGGTGTGCGAACATTTGCCTACGTACGTAAAATATTATGTACCGAAGTGTCATTTGAATTTCACTCAATTTTAGTCGAAAAATAGGTTATCATCACTTCGCTACTCCGTCACTTCAAAATATGCTCTTTATCTCAAATGATTTTATTTGAAGAATTGTGCCTGCAAGTAGTTGATAACATTTACTTATTTGTTAGGCAAGGGGCACTTTTTTCCATTGTTATTGAGCTGAGTTGTCAAATGATATCTAATCATTGTAACTGATCTGCTTGTTGACATCGATCAGTACATCTTGATTCTAGATGTTGTTTCAAACAAGATGAATTGCAACATTGTTGGTTCACTTTAGTTTGTTAACATTTTTTAAGTCCTCTTATTGGTGTATTCATTTATTTATTTTAATTGTCTTAGCCTTCATATCAACAAATTATTTTATAGTTAAGTTAATTATAATTTTTTCAATATGTAAATAATCATGATTTATTAGTAGGAGACAAAACAATTCACGCGTGAATTTAAAAAGCAATACATACGTATCAAAGAAAGTTTTTATCTTATAAAAACCCCGCATATCGGCGTACAAATATTGTTCTTCACAAAAGGTAAAGCACTAATTGATATCATTATCTTATCGTAGAATAACCAATCTCTTTTGCAAATAAGATTTAATTAATTGAATAGAAAAGCAAGCCTCCTCTTTCCAAATATTCCAACATACTTAAACTGAACTGAGATATGTACCATGATTTAGCTGATTATTATTATTTATACAAAGCTTTTGATTAAGATAACTAAACTATGAAATTAAAAAAAAATACAACCTACATGTATTTTGCAAACGAATATGGCACTTACCATTAATTTGCTTAAAAACTACATATATAATTCTCAAAGTAAGCACAAGAAACTGACCAACAAAAAGTATTTTTTGCCATCTTCAAGGCTTCGTAGGGTGATTCAACAACAAAGCCATAGCTCGATAAAAAATGTTACCAATATTTCCGCGTTGGTAAAATTATGATTGACGTGAATAATTGCTGTACATTCATTTCTGACGCTCACAAAGTTGATGGATATAGACTAACACTGTAATACATGCAACATAACCAATTGAACTACCACTGAAAAATATACTTAAACTAGCGAAGGGATTGGCAAGAAGGTAACATAATATGTATTTTAAGCAAATAACAAAAAATGTAACCTTTTCAAATCAGACACCTACTGGCCGAAAACGAAAGTGTCAAAATATGAACAAAAAACCTCAAGACCACTACTTTTTAGGGTTCCGTAGCCAAAATGGCAAAAAAACGGAACCCTTATAGATTCGTCATGTCTGTCTGTCTGTCTGTCCGCCAGTCTGTCACAGCCACTTTTTTCCGAAACTATAAGGACTATACTGTTGAAACTTTGTGAGTGGATGTATTCTGTGAACCGCAACAAGGTTTTTACCCAAAAATAAAAAATAAATAAAAAAAGTGGGGGGTCCCCATAGTCACAACTGAAACTCGAAATATTTTTTTTCATTGAACATATACGTGTGGGGTATGTATGGATAGGTCTTTAAAAATTATATTAAGGTTTCTAAAATCACTTTTTTCTAAAGTGAATACTTTGCGTGACAGACCCTTCCAAAGTGGAAAAAAGAGTGTCCCCCCCCCCTCTAACTTCTAAAATAAGAGGATGATAAAACTGAAATAATTATATAATGTACATTACTATAAAAACTACCAACGAAAATTGGTTCGAACGAAATCTATTCAGTAGTTTTTTTAATACGTCAAAAAAGAATTTGTACGGAACCCTCAGTGCGGGAGTCCGACTCGCACTTGGCCAATTTTTCAAATGATCATGATGAAGTCAAGGGCGTTAAAATACAGATGAGAACATTAAATACAAAACGTGATCCCTGTAATGAGCTGATCGAGAAGTAATAAGCACCTTTGGAACCAGTTATACCGTGTTACACCTGGCCGTATTTTTATACCCATGCATCAATTCTTTTTTATACACATTGTTGGTATATTAGCTCAGTTATTTCTTAAACGAACCATTGTCTATTTTTAATTCTATAGGAAAAGATGGTGGTAGTATGTTGCATATTTTTTATCATTAACTCTGAATGCTTGAAGTTGCTTGAACTGGTAATGGAGCATGGAGCGTTTAATGTAAAACGATTATTTCTGACGGTGTGCCTATTGAAATGAGGTGTGGTAACAACCAAGAATTTAATTTCGGGAGAATGGTGCATATGGGCCTATAAATGTTTAAAGCAATACAAAATTTAACAGTACATAATGCTACTCCAACCATACTAGTTAGTTGAAATTGTGATGAAAACAAGTTTCAAATCCTCAAATTTCATAGCCATCAGTGACGGAACATTTTGATATGTATCAGATGTACAATATTTGAAGATGATTGAATTTCACTTTTAATAAAAAGTTGAGGTGAAAAAAATCAATGTAAGCAGCATACTTAAATATCGCATATTCATAAGAGATTTTATTAGCGCATACTATAATATGACCGATCTATAATGAATCCGAATTATAAATGAGCTAGTAAATATCTGCAAATAAAACTTTCTAGACAAGATGAGTCATCGAAATAAAACGGAATTGATAGCGACACTAATGTTGATGTCTTTAATTTAATACTTTAACGGGGTCATTATTAAATCATCTTACACTAGTAACTGTCGTTTACAAGACATTTTTGATCTATTAGTTCGCAGGAAATAAATATTTAACGTCTCTAGTCATTTAGTTAACGACTAATAGCTCCTTGATACTCGTTACATTTCATCGACATCTAAAACCGATGCAAGTCGATTAGAAAGCAGCAACAACGTTTAAAAATACAGGTTAGTCAAGTGGACAGCTAGTAAATAGTTATCAAACTCGTGAAATTGGTTTATTGGGATCAAATTAACACGCAAACGCAAAACTATATTTGCATTATGACGTAATCCACCGCTGATTTGAGTTTAACACACATCAAAATTATTACTTTAGTCTAGTTGCTTAATGCTAATCCCTTCACAATTCGCCTTGACGTTGGCCTGTAAGTTTGGCGCAAGCTTATGAGCTTACTATTGAAAACATTGTCAACGAGAATGTTTTAGTACAAACAATCCAATTAAAGTTTTAATTGAAGTAAACAGAGCGAGCATTTTCGCACCTTGTAAGCTACCCACCTTAGTATACGCCACAAGTTTTCTCCGCGGAAAATAGTGGCGTAGCAATTGGAACGGTTTTCGCCATAGAAATGGATCCTATTTGGACATCCTTGACATCGACACCAAGTCCAAAATATTATGTAGAGTTTAGGGAATGTTTAGCGAACCTGTGGTGCAAGCACAGCCTCCGCTGCTGCAGTCGCCGTTTTGCCGGTGTTGGGGGCCACTAGTCGCAACCACGCGGGCCCGCATGACGCCCACTGAGGCCCACCTTCACCCTCACACAATCCTCCATCAGTCACTGCTCTTCCGATTGAAATTTTACCGCAAGCTGCAACTCAACACTAAGGACACTCGAGACAGGGGCCCGACTCACTGGGCCGTATCCGATACACGCACTCACTCAATTGTTGCCGCTCCCTACTCTACATATCGACAGAGTCACTGCACTGTTTCTTCGGGTGACATGACGACAAACCGAATGTTTTGGAAACAATAGCGACGTTACTGCAAATCTGATCGCTCGATTTCTCGCACGATAAACGAGGAAATGTCCGCGTATCTAATACTTCCTTTGAAATTACAAAAGCAATCACTCGTCCAATTCCAAACTATATTTTTTTAAATGAGAATTCGTAACAGATTACGTCGTAAACAATTCGGTGTAATCGACAGCGGGTCCGGCGGGATCGACAAACGACGTGACAGTCCGTATCTTTCGACCGCTATTACAATACTGGTCGGAGGCAGCTGTGCGAGACTGAGAAAAAAAGAGAAAGAACTATAGTGTGACGTTTCGGAACTGGAAGCCCGTAACTGCTGCAGGTAGTCGCTGGAAAGTGTATCATGCGGCGTTAGGGATAGAGTGCAATATTCGAGTGACGGTGGCTGTAGTAGAACACAGCTGAGTCAGTTTCCTCGAACATTGCGTGTGGAAATTCGAGACGGGTCGAGCAGCGCAGTCATTGAGTGCGAGCGAGACGGGGAAGCCGCCGAGCGGCGGCGGGGCAGACCGAACGTAGACCGACCGCCAAGGCCGGCTCACGTCACGTTTCGCGAAGACTAGACGTGCCTCCTATGTACAACCAGTATATGCGCTTGATTGTAGTTTATTGCACTTTGTTTAGGCACTCGATACATGCAACATGCACCACTTCAAGGACTTCCTTAATTTCGAGTTAATCAATTAATTAATACAAAATACCTCGTAGGAAAATATATATTTTTGCACTTCCAACTAACTACTCGTAAAATTTAGAAAACGTAAAGAATAACTTTAATTGTTTAAGCAAATTACATAAATGTAAACTTTCATATTGGATAATAATATTGCGGATAAATGGAATTTCTTTGGAAATACGATTACAGTATAAACAAAAGATAACCCCTTTGACTGATAAGAATAGATTAGTTAAACACCAACATGCATGACAAACAACTAAAAATAGAGATAGGTAATTACATTAATACAATGCATTTTAATGCCAATCCTACTGTAACAATCGAGAAAATTACTGCAATATGTGCATTAGAAACATAACTAACAAAACTATACTATACACATAAGTAGGTATCTGGCTTTGACGTCAACTTTGTAGACAGATACTTTTACGACCAACGTGTACATAAGTTGCTTACAAGATGTTAACCATAGCAGATTACCGACAACTATATAAATAATGTTGGGCTTCATTACAAATTAATCAATCTTTAAAATACCATTGATAGGGAAAAAAATCCCCATTTATAGCCCCATATAAAAACCGAACAATAAAAATACTAAGTAAAATACATATACACTATACACGTTCATACACGTTCAAATAGTATACATACACAATCATTTATTGCTGACCAACAATAGTCACTAAATATTTTTGAATTAAAAGTAAATTACTTGTTATTGACCAAAGTCAAAACTATAAAATTAATTATATGTGTCATGCAGTAAATTGTTGTTTACTGTAACAGTCAACCATAAGTGAGTGACGGTAATAAATAAATTATCATAAATACTGTGCACAATAACCAGTTAATACTTTAGTCCGTGACGATGACATTGACACATTACTCCAGTTGTCACATTTGACAGAAGCGAATTTGACTACGTGGTAAAATAATGGGTACGGTGTCAGTAGTCTGTTTAAGTTGTTAACATGATTCATCGTTGAGCTTAAAAATAAATTTGATACTGACGCATACATCTAAAATTAACGGGTCCGAATTGGGGAAACCCGGAACGATTTCTGATGAATGACGAGCTGAGAAATTATTTTTCTTTCGGTACCTTATACTCAGCAATACTCAGTAACTAATAGTAGTATTATTTATAGATAGGTATCAACATAGAACTAAATATGAATATATGAGCAACATTAAATAAGCAAAAAGCATTTTTGGGTAGCTAAGAATATGTAAAAAATATTCACATAATTATAGTCAACGTTATAGTAAGTATTTCACAATTTAATTGTATGTTTGTGTTTTGTGTTTATTACTTGTAATGTAAAATAATAAGTACATAAAGCAAATAACCTATTTGTGCGAGTTAACACTGCAGAACAGCTGTGACCATAGTCGTAAAACACACAATGTCTAATGTACAATCTACGATTGCAAATATGTGACCGCGATAATGAAGGTACTGTTATTTTTCAATTTAAAAACAAAACAAATGTATTTATTCATTAATTGAAAATTAGTAAGTAAGTTAGTAAGTTTTTTGCAAGCAATACAAAACCGAGAAGGCTTAATCATTTGACAAGTGCAAGTGCAACCTATGCAAAGAAATTTATTTTTGTTTGAAAGGTAATTTCCTCAGCAAGGACGGATATACTCGTAAAATCCATAAACTAAGTGCATCATTTGTGTACATAAATTTCTTATTTTAAATAGGTATGTATCAGCCTTAATTTAAAAAAAGTGTTTTTTATGCGAGGTTGCGTTTTAATCGGTTTGGAAGACAATCAATACGAATGACTATAAAGGTTCACTTAATTAGGAAGTTCCATACCGTATTTTAAGTGTAGTGGTGCCCGCCTGATATTATTGTTGAAATATAGCCAAAGCTATAACGCTGATACAATTTATTAGTTAGAGGGATGAGAACATATTCTAGTCCAGACTTAAAGTTCTTGTCAACAACAGGCTCTATGTAGTGACAAACCCCTCGCTGGTTAGCGTATTAAATACTGGCGGCCGCCCGCGACTCCGCCCGCGTGGATTTCTTTTTTTTCGAAATAAAAAGTAACCTATGTTCTGTCTCAGGGTCTAAAGATTGTCTGTACCAAATTTCATCAAAATCGGTTGCGAGGTTTAAGCGGGAAAGCGTAACAGACAGACAGACAGACAGACAGACAGAGTTACTTTCGCATTTATAATATTAGTTGGGATTATTTGTTACCACAATGGTATAGTATTAGCTGTAATAATAATGTCCTCTCAGTAGAGTTCCGGCTGTGGCCGCCAATCTTTACGATCAGCCAACCACGCAGGATATACATATTATACACAAGTGAGTGCGCAAGCACAGGTGCACTCTCTATTCCTCATAGCTCGGTGGGAAAGCAATCGGATAATAGTTAGACGTATGCTTTTTTTAAACGGTTAATGCATAATCTCTCTTAAATTTATATTCAAAACACAGACAGTGAGATCGCGACGTTTAGTAAAATTACCTCTTCCATAATGTTAACGATCCGTACGCGGATATATTATGTATTACTGGACAAACATTCTGAATTTCTCCAGCATCCGCCGCTGAAACGTACGTGACACGCAAACATGAAAGTAATGCCGATTTACATTGCCTACTGTTGTTAAAAATTTCACAAGCAGATATTATTCTAAACAAAAAAGTTTTAATAAGATATCTTTGCGAAACAAACTCATGGGCAGAAATAAAGACTTCAACTTAAGTAAAGAAAAAGCCGAGAAATATTTTTGGGCACTGTGGGAGTTGTGGATCATTAATTAAAAAATATATAGCTCAGTGTGTTTCCACACTGTCGCCTCCTTTATTTATCTTCGAGCCCTCATTACAATCTTAAGTAAGCATCAGTAGGTATTTTTAAATGTATATATATGAAGGTTTCAAATTGTTATTTTTCTTTCATTTAAGAATGATGACAATTGCCAAATTGATTTATAGCCAATGATGACATATTCGAGGGAACTGAAAATTAATAATGACAAACGTAAACACCATGACGAATTAAGATAGGTGACCTTATCAAAACAAACTATATCATCTAACTAAACATAAAGAAACACACCACAAAAACAACAAAAGGTCATCCTGACAGATCATAATGACAAATTAACAACCGACGACAATGTCACGAAAACATTCCGGGAAAAAACAATACAAAAAACAACTACCTAAATCTTTTTTTAATCCCACGAATGAGGAACTAGAAAACCACTATCTGCAAAGTTTACTATGCAATCAGTATTTCAACTTGCTTTCATTTCGTTGTTTTTGTTTATTCAGTCCCAGCTTTCAAGCGGTAGCAAGGGGCACTGATACATAGCGCACGAAATATCACCGACACATTGGGGACATTGTAACACAAGAAAACCTACGATCTAATTATTCTATTCCATCCCTCGAATGATAAATTAAAATCAGTCTCTGCCAAAGTTTAAAAACTTTAAACGTGATTCCATTTCGTAGTATTTATTTATTCAGTCCCAGCTTCCAAGCGCTAGCTGGGCTGGGAGCCCTTGATCGATACACAGCGCGTAGGCGGGCAGGTGAATGGACCGCCCAGGTTTTGCTCCCAATCCTACTAAACTTTACTGGGATCTTCCTTTGTTTGTTGAATTGTTTACTTTCGTACGCGACCTTTCAAATAACAACTAACACGAATATAATATTCATCTTGTACGTTTTACCTTTGACGACCTTTTGGTGCGTATCCAAGAGAATTTTACCCCCTTTGATAATGTTATTTGAATACGTAAAGTTTCACTTTGCGTTACAGACCTTATGTTTATCTTGTTATTCACTAAAACTCAAAACATTTAGACAATAGATTTAAACAACACCTTTCTTCTGCTTAGAAAGCTTTTTCGTCATTTTATTGCTATCAATATCATGTTTTACGATCATAAAGGTTATTAGGAATTTGGGCATTATTGATGATCGTAACGATCACGAAGTAATTTAACTTCATGCATTGTATGGTAAAACGATCGTTTGTAATGTTACTGCTCCCGACCAATCTACCAATTGAATCTCATTGTACTTGATCGATTGAGAGCTCGTACTTGCATATCGAACTTGAAATAAACTTTTTGCTCACATTAGACGGGGTTTAGAAAACACAACTTTGTTGACAGATATACCGGCGCTGGCGCCCGCCATCTACTTTCTTTTCACATCCCAGAGGCAGAAGTGAGTCGTCCAGTTTGTTAACATAATGTAAATGTCAATGAATGTCGTCGAACCGGTTGAGATGAAAAAAAAACAACGATTGGTAACCGCTCCGGGTGTCAGTTTGAAAGCTGCAAATTATTTTTAGCGCGTGCATCTTGCCTTATTAACTTTTCTTTTAGCATCGTAACCTTTTAACAGTGTTCAATAATAATGAAACAGATGATGAATTGCAGTTCGCCCCGACCTATTCGTAATGTGCAATAAGTTTCATCAGTGAAATAAAGTAAAAAAAAGCTTTATGGAAAACCGTGGGCGTGGAGTCAGGCGACAAAAGAGTTTTAACATTTTCCCGGCATCAAATAACTTATTTCAGTTACAACACACCGTCTCAACGGCAAGAAATTTGAGCAGAAATTAATCTTGTCTGATGGGTACGGGGCAACACTAACTATCTCTGGCTTCGTGAATTAAAAATCGATACTCGACTGAGCTGCAATTATTTACAATTCCAATGTGGGCACAGTTATCAGCTCGCACTGAATACACGCTAAAGTATTCAGCAGCATCGCACATAACGCCCCGAATGCATAAATTAAAAAACGGATTCCAAGTCAACTCCTCGGGGCGGTACAAAATAACTCATTTTAAAGTATGCGTGATAGATAAATGTTGTCCATATCGTATAATCGAATCCGCGGCTTAGAAACGTTGCATGACTGCGCTCACGTTCGCGAGAATAATTTTGTCGAAACGTTTAAAGGCATAGATTTAAATCTTTAGTTATACTTCGTTGTAGCATCCTAGGAGATTTAATAATAACGTATAGTATGTTTCCAACGTACTGCATCATCACACGAATTTTAGACATAATAAATAAAAAATTAAATCGTTCTATTGACTACCGCGCCTAGCACCTCAACCTGCCGACAGGGGGCGATCATTCGTTTTCTGTGTGTTGCATCATCCGCGTGCGCGCCGTTTTAAAACCTAAGTTTTATTTAAATTTAAGCAAATTTTGTGTGTTTGTGCTAGTGAAAATGGGGAAAAAGACGAAAACCAAAACAGAGGCTAACATCAGTGTAAAAATAAGCTTCTGGAGAAGAAGTTTTCTCGACAAACGTTCACGGATACCCGGCGTTTTTTGTTCAAATGAAGGTTTGGACTTATTTGTGTAGAAATACATAAAGTTAAGGTCAGTAAAGTGTTTTTTCTAAGTATTTACGTAATAACTTAGGAATCCAGGGATTTTGTTGATGATAGATAATACCACAGCCATCTTCTATATTAACAGAATGGGAGAAATTCCCATATTTAAAGGTTATTTCCAGTGAGAAATGGCAGTGGTGTACAAATAAGAATATTTATATTTGTGGGAACGGCTTCAATCTTGTTTTCAAAAAATAGTGAACATATTCTAGTAACTGGAAATAGACTTATTTACATCATGCATTAAAAACAAATGTCCATGTTTTGTTTTCGGGAAACGACACCCGGATATGATATTGGTTCATTCACGTTAAGTTATAATAATTACATTATTGGTTTCTATGCAATTCCTCCACTAACCGGTAATACTTAAGTTTATTTGAAAAATAATATATGTAATTGATGAACCGACTGGAATTATTGTCCTCAATATCGGCCAAACCAGCCTTGTTACCCAATTTTGTTGTCATTTACTGTTCCGGAAAGTTTGTATTTTGAAAAAGTGTTACCTACTTACACCGCCGCATCACTTGTGGTCCATACACTGGTGGGCGCAAGCAGGCTAGCGTTCGCGTGTCAGTCATTGGATACTTAGTGAGACTATTTTGGTGCTGCTACATTTGTTGTCTCAAAGTGCCTTGGCACATTATAAATACGGCGTATAAAAATTGGTATAATTTACACAAGTCAAATAATTTAAATATGTTCTAGGTGCTATTCTGACTAACATAAATTTTATCTGATCATTGTTTCAAAAAATTAATGAGACCTGTACTAGGAAGTCAACTCAAATAGAGACATAGATAGACAGTTGTTGTGCACATCTAAAAACCAGGTTTCATGTTCAAATACTGTGACAGTGGTTGTAAACACTTTCAATAAGTTAAGTTTCATTATAAGTAATGAAATAATATTTTCTGCCAAGTGAAATTTGAATTTTTTTAGAGTTTAAGCTTTATTCATTGTACATGACTTTAGAATTGCCAACAGATAAACGTCATAAAACTTATGAAATGGTGGCTGATACGTCTTCTAGACACTCGGTTAAGGGAATTTGTTTCCTTTTTGGGCACCTTAACCGCAGCTCTTAAGGCTGGCTGTAGGCACACTAAACTCCTTGAGAGAGAAATATTAATCCTTGCCACACTAGAAAAGCTACATAACTAATATGAAAAGCCTTTACAACAGGATAACATTTATGACGGAGAAATAAAATTGAATTTATTAATAAAGCAATAAGTCCTCGGGCTGCATTTGGAAATATTTTTCCTACGCCTCTTTATCAGGCTAGAAAGTTTTTTGTTAAGGAGCAACTATGGAAATTGGTCTTTGTAAGAGACATATTAATTAATTTTGTATAATAAGGCAGCCTTTATAGGATAAAATTCTATTGCAAGTATTTCTAAGTGGTGGCACGAGTTGTCATCCGAAAAGTATTCAACATGTACTTCACTTGAGTTCGACGATGGAACAACATACGTACGACCAGTAGTATTTCCTCAGTGGTAGCACGAGATGTTATCCGGAAATACAAGTTAACTTTTCTAAGTGGTGGCACGAGATGTCATCCGAAAAGTATTTAAACTGTACTTCACTCGAGTTCGACGATGGAACAACATACGTACGACCAGTAGTATTTCCTCAGTGGTAGCACGAGATGTTATCCGGAAATACAAGTTTGCTTTTCTAAGTGGTGGCACGAGATGTCATCCGAAAAGTATTCAAAATGTACCGACTTCACTTGAGTTCGACGATGGAACAACACACTACCAGTAGGTAGTAACAGATTTCCTCAGTGGTAGCACGAGATGTTATCCGGAAATACAAGTTTGCTTTTCTTAGTGGTGGCACGAGATGTCATCCGAAAAGTATTCAAAATGTACAGACTTCACTTGAGTTCGACAATGGAACAACACACTACCAGTAGGTAGTAATGGATTTCCTCAGTGGTAGCACGAGATGTTATCCGGAAATACAAATTTGCTTTTCTAAGTGGTGCCACAAGATGTCATCCGGTAAGTATTCAAAAGGACTTCACTCGAGTTCGACGATGGAACTACATACTACCAGTAGTAATTGATTTCCTCAATGGTAGCACGAGATGTTATCCGGAAATAAAGTATCTAAAAATGGGGATCAAATGATATAATTGTAACCTTTATTTCATAAGTGATGGCACGAGATGTCATCTGGAAATAAAATAAAATCAAATAAAATCAAATATTTTAATTGCGATTGTAGGTACATTATGATCTTAAAACTAGCTCTCACTTCAGCTACAATTTGCCAATTTGCTGGCATGCAATATTATTAGTTCCATCATTAAAAACTTAAAATGTTATATATTTGTTAATCAAATACAAATATCTGTTCATAAAACAGGTGGGTTTTACATTTCTATGTTGCGATCGAGGATTTCTTTTAAGTAAATAAATACTTGTGGTAGAATATCCTCCCTTTCCATATTTATTATAGTTTAAAACTTTACTTTTTTAAGTGGTGGCACGAGATGTCATCCGAAAAGTATTCAAAAGGAGGTAGTTGTACCTACAGATACCTAACATTGATCCATTTTAAAACAGATATGGACATTATTGGGAAGGAATTTATTGGGAGCAGGTACGCAGGCATAGCCAATCTCACCGTAGACTTAAACCAGAATGAATTTTTTAATTCTGATTCCAAAGAGTAATCAATAGTTCGTATTGATTTATTCTAAATTCGAAGCACTATATATTTACTTTAATATACATTTTAAACATGAACATTCAAGCAGCCAATAAGTTATGACTCAAAACTCTTAAATGGCTACAATTGCTCTGACTTAGGATTATTAATGAGTGTGTCAGACGATTTTTAAATAGTGCGTTTAGGGCTAGACCGAATCTTCCCAAATACCTATGTAACGCAGATATTGTACTATCTCATATTTGTAAGCTATTTCCTAGGGAATCATTAGATCTGGATGTAATAAGCTTATTAAACTTGTTGAGACGTTAAGACTTATTAACAGTAACAACATAGTATTTAACAAACCTAGTACTATTATTATTATTATAGATGACCTCGTTAAAACATCGACGTCCTATCAGGCGAATCTAAAACTGTCCTTTCATATTACACTAATAATAATTCTATAATTCTTCCAGCGAATGCCTTATAAAGCAGGTGAGAGGTGCTAGTGCGCATAAGGTAAGCCGCTGGATAAAGCAAGTGCTGGGAGATAGCGGCACCAAAGTGCGCGGGTCCTGGGGGCACAGCCCGCGGCGCGCGGCCACGTCGCCGGCGCCGCGCGCGGGCTTCTCCGCCGCGTCATCCGGCTGGAGCACCTCCCCTAGTTGTTTGTTGTTGTTGTTACCTTTGGCGGGTCCACGCCAAGCAGGGCATTATCTGACGCAATACTTAAATGACCTTATAATAAGTTCCTATGCGCCTACCTCTAGTATTATGCTGATTAAGAGACTGATATGTATTAGGAAAATGGTTTAAAAGCGATGAACATTGTTAAAATTAAGTCGCTTTTATTGTTTATTCTGCAATTATTTGATCTGAACATCTACGTTATTATTAAATCTCCTAGGATGCTACAACGAAGTATAATTTATGGTTAATTGAACTTACCTTAAGTGAAGTTCAACCAAAATTATGCGAGTTGTAGCATCCGTAGAGATTTAAGATCCCTACCCTCCCAAGTAACCCCTGTTTTAATAGTATTGCAGAATAAAATGTCAAGTAATACTCTGAAATAAATGATCGCCCCCTGTCGGCAGGTTGAGGTGCTAGGCGCGGTAGTCAATAGAACGATTTAATTTTTTATTTATTATGTCTAAAATTCGTGTGATGATGCAGTACGTTGGAAACATACTATACGTTATTATTAAATCTCTACGGATGCTACAACTCGCATAATTTTGGTTGAACTTCACTTAAGGTAAGTTCAATTAACCATAAAATATGTGTTATTAAATAAAAATCGGGTGCTGAGGAGACGGCTGACTGGGGTTCAGGTGCGAAGAGAAATAACCCGACCCTACAAAATAAATCAGTGCATTATTTTGTTTAAGATGACGTTCGTTACGTACGTCCCTACATACTGTGAAAGTGATACGAAGCAACTGTCGCTTTAAATTTTAGTGGCAATTTCAGAGCGAGACTAAGTACGGGGAGGGCATCTAACTATTTAAATCTACGTTTAAAAGGCAGCGAAGTATGTACCCAGTCGATGGAACGGCCTCGAAGCAATTGAAATTCAATCAAACCGCAACGTATCATGAAACGCGAGTTACAAACGTTGAGGTGTACACCGATGGCATTGCCATGGTAATGGAGGCTGTGACCAGAATCGACAATGCTATACCGAACTCATGATGATTCCGACACTGAATAATCTATTGTCGGAATTGGTTGGTGTTCACTTATTGTATGGAGTAGCATAGGTAATGCATGCCTTGAGTAAATACCACATATTGATATTATTGCAACTATTGCAAAGAACAACTATGTATTTACATACTTTACATCATGTGAAATAACGATACATATATATGTGTGATTTTACGTCATTGCAGTGTTTTCACAGCACGGTTACCTACCTACAATGAGGTTACTTTTAGACCCAGTTAAGGAGACAGTTAAGCTGCTATCTCGGAAAATAGGTTCGCGATAAAGTCTTTCTTTGAAATGCATAGTCCAATGCGGAATCAAGGGACCATGCGGGCATTGATATTAATGAAATGGAAGATTATTATTTTTCACAATCGTTTGATGTTTCGGATCACGAGTCATATGGAATTACGGATATGCGTTTTTAGTTTCAGTTTGAAGATTGCAATCTTATGATCCTCGTACTGTTTAATTATCATGGCACATATTACTTAACAAAATATAATGTCCATCCATGATAAGATAAAGTGACGTTAGTAGTTAATGTTTTCAAGTTGCATTATTTATTTTATAATAACGAAGCTAGATTGCAGATTCCTAATCGCACTATCTAATTAAAATGAACTTTACCGAGCCTATTTATTTAACTAACGAGTGTTTGAAATACGTAGCGTGTAAAATGGAAAATGAGCAGGAAACAGTCATTTAGGTTTAACGGGACAAAATGTTTTACGACGTATTAAAAATAATTATAATATCTTTTTGTGGTGGGAATATAAAATATGCATGTACATTTACAAGGTGTAATTGTTTGGTTTAATTGCCGTTTTAAATATTCCCAACATTATCATTTATCGTTACGTACTTAATAAGTTACAACGCCAAATAAATTTATCTTTGTTACCTAATGAATTTATTAAATTTCTGCATCTAAATGCACTTAGGTTAAATAATGCCTAACGACGTGCGGCTCACGATTTATTTGTAATGCAAAACTGCATACATCCTACCGTCACGACGACACCACCCGACCGTGAGAGTGTCGCAACATAAACACATTACGAGACAATGGCGAATCCCGCCTGGCATCTCATCTTCGAATAAATACACCGTGACGTCACCACGTGCAACCGAGGAACACACCGGCACTCATATATAATTAATCTATCGCGGCGCGGAAGTAAACCACCGTCACGACTTAACATTCAAATTATTTTTGTACATTTAACGCCGCCTAGTTCCTGCCAATACTCTTCACATTTTAAGAAACTAATTCAGCTTTGGTATTGATACAAATTTAAACGATCCTCGGAATCGCTCTTTGATGCACGACATTGTTTATTAATGAGGAACAGCCCGTGCGGCCCTTTGAATGCTAGCAGGCAGGAAACGGGCTAATAAAATGCGCAGCAGCTTTTAACCTCGGTTAAGTAAACTGAATTTATCTACGCTATTTCCAAAGTTACGACTCCCAACAATAATAATTATACGGAGACATTTGCTACCGGTACCGTTATTGACAAATCGACGGCATTGCCCCGAGATACTACTGATTGGTGCAATTTCTTGATCATCATCAAAGATATTACACTAACCACTTTTGTAAGGAAGTAATAATGCTATTCTGTAACACATTCACAGATTGCATCAAGACTATGACAAGGCAAATTGTTCAGATCTATATTCCTTTCATCACTTCTAAAAATGTTGATTGACGGATGCCTACGTAATATATCATTTACAAGTTTGTCTAGTTACGATTGTAACACCTCCGCGATCAGTTAGTCTAAGCGATAAAAAATAATACCCAAGGTGGGCGTGGTGTCTACTAATCAACATTATATTCGTTTTATTTCACGTTATCAAAGAATACAACAATTATTCCGTCAAGCAAAAGGTTATGTCATCAACAATCATACGTTGTGCAATTTGTAAAAAAATAATGAGCACAGCCACCGAACTAAAGTAGCGCATCTTTTGTCGGATTAGAATCATGATGCTTCTCTGTTTGCGTAATGTGAATGAGAGTACAATTTCATCTACACAGCATATATATTTTTTGCAACTAGAGAATACAAAGGAAATTGAGTGCATTAACTAGTCGTGCAACATTGGTCCATAGTTCACAGTTGTTTGACTACTGGGGTGTAGACTTTAATTGACATATATTAGTCCAGTAGAAAGTTTGTAAATATTGACATGAATTTAAAAATGTGACTGAAATATTACAAAACATATCCGAAGCAAATGTAAGTTACAAAGTAATTGCCCGGAACCTAAAATCTCAACAGTTTGAATATGCAACATGCATCAAGATGGAGCAACTTGATGAGATTTTAACATGGCATGGCGACGTTAAATAACACATAAAATGAATTATTCAAACCGAACAGAACTCAGCTAGCACGTATGGTTTGCCTTCATCGCCGACCACGAAGAAATGTTGTATGTACAACATTGCGCATTCTTGTGGACGGACAGAATAGATAAATTATACTTAAGAATTATGTAGAATGAATGAATGAAATAGTTTCGATCGCAATCTATTTAAATATGCTGTTGCTGATCTGGGTTGCTGATGAAAAAACATGTTTATTAGTTAATTTATACTATAATTAATTTTCACGTCTATCCGTTTTCTTTCTATTGCTGCATTGGGAGTGATGGTAGTTAATCCACCGCGGACATTGGCACGACGTTATGCTCCAGTTTCGGATAATTGCATTTGCACTTGTTATACGAAACGAAGCGAAAACCCAACCTCGACCATTACGGACCAATAAAACAATAATAAAAAGATAGTGAAATCTCAGAGAGATCATGCTTCTTTTTGCATTTCCAAAAGACATAATTATTAAGAGGTTAAAAAATCGTATAAACTTAATAAACTTTCCATCATAGCTATGGTTTGTTTGATAATGATGTTGAAACTCACTAAGTTAAATTTGTATAAAAAATATAGAATATATACACTAGATGTTCTGAAATATCTAATACATAAAAGTTCAGTAGGTTTTTCATCACGTAAAGTTCTACCATACAAATGTAGGTACTGTTAGCACCTCATGAACTTTTTGATCTGATTGAAAGTGTTAACGTGGCATATGTCATTGAATTTATGGTCAAAGATCCAATAAAAAAACATCGTATTGCAGGCGTAAGGGTTAAGA
This sequence comes from Nomophila noctuella, assembly GCA_958496325.1. NCBI lineage: Eukaryota > Metazoa > Arthropoda > Insecta > Lepidoptera > Crambidae > Nomophila > Nomophila noctuella. The sequence continues at coordinate 11,565,052 of OY292490.1, read as the reverse complement.
TATCTTAACAAGAACACAATAAAGGTTTTATTATATTTCTTTACACGCATGTGTGTCGTGTACATATAACATTCCATTGAAAACTTGCTAGGTAACCACTAATTGTTGTGTTGAAGGGGCCCTGTTGGATATAATCTCTCGCCATCGCGTGATGTTTTATGTAATTACAATTTGTGTAATAACCCCTTGTATTGTTCAAAACTACCTACTGCAATTTATATTAATCAGGGCTGCGAAGGAAGTGATTAAGGCAAGGTTTAAATAATGATATGTATTCGTCACGTTTGCCAATTTAGGAATGGTGACCAAAAATAATTGTCCTAGAATGAAAAATTCACCTTCAGGTCTGCCTTGATATGGACCCAGTGAAGAACTACACTGATAAGGTTGAAGGTAAAAAACATTCAATACGAAATTATCACTATATTATGTTCCTATCACTAAACCGAACCCACGTAATTACAAGTCGTTGTTTAAAAACTTTGCAATCATTTTAATTAATACATTCCCTAGAGGTGTACCTACGTGAAAAACCAACATAAATTGAAAACAAGTTAATTTCGTAATTGGACGTCTTCATAAATTTAAGCGTACCTACTCTATTATTTTAACAAGCCCTTTGTTATCCATCTCCAAAAGAATAACTAAATTTCTCATATTTCTTATTAAATTCCCAGGCAATATCAGCTACCTTTGTGTTTCGAAAAGAAATGTACTTCATTATTTACTACAACAGATACAAAATATTTTTCATAATAATAAGATTTGAGCTGAAAATATGTCATACCATCTTTGGCGAATTACTTTTCCTTTTCAAGAGGAACAGAGATATGGACGTCTGTAAATTGAGAAGAAAAATTCTTGTGCAAGCGAAATACATTGCGCTGAAAAGTATTTAATGTAGAAGTTATGTTGCATTGGCTTTAATCAAAAATCTGTTATAATAATTTAAGTAAAGTCTGTTAAGAATTTCTGATACGATTTGCTTAAAGTCGAAATAGGTACGAGTATTATGAATTATCCAAATTGATTTTTATTGTATACTAGCGACCGCCCGCGATCCTCACTCGGCGTTTATTTCAGATCCCTTTTTTTCGCAATAAAAGATATACCTACTATGTTTTTCCACACAGAATTACTTTCGCATTTATAATATTAGTAGGCATTATAAACTATACGTTTATGACATCGCATGGCGAAAGTAAAGTTTGAGGTTAAATACTCATCAAAACATTGATGGAATTCCGAGACAATCGATACACGAAGAAAGCGGTCCCGGGCATCAATTTATCAGATGGCATTGTGAATTATGTCGGTTCGGTGCCTGCCTGCGACGTCACCACCTACGAATACTCTGCATTCTGTGACCTATACGCAATTTCAAACGTTTTGTTTTTAAATTTATAACCGGCAATTAATAACCAGACTTTCACTGATTGTGGAAGATTAAATCATACTCGACCCGAGAGATTTTTACGCGGATTAGCCTTGTGAATTTGTGTACATTGTGTAATGCGTAAGAGGTGATGTTGAACGGAAAACATATTTCAAGTCAAAGCAGAGATATTTCAATATAGTGGACTTTATACTAGTAAATAATAAACAATCTATGTGATTTTGTCAACTCGTCCACTAGATACCGAAATGAACGTGTGGATTTTTACCTAATTTCATGTTGCGACCACCAATTATGCTTCTTGTAACAAAAAAAACTGTATTCAAAGCAGAACTGGCATAACCAGTCCAAATTATAATGTAATTCATAGACAAAAAAACTAGTTAATCACTTCTGATACTACTATCAACGTGCACTAACACGATTATTAAGTATGAGTCATCCACTGTTACCAATGGCAAAAACTTAATACTCGTAGGGTCAGAAAACTTTGAAAGAGATATGTAATTACTTCCTTGATATAAATTACGGGTATCAGTGGCATTGTTGACTTTTTCTATTGGATCACGTACGAGTAGGCAAACACCGCAGGAGCCTCAAAGCGAGGGCATGGCCCGCGGCCGACCGTGAAGGCACAACTTTTGCCCTGCACTTAATTTATTCAAACTAGAATATTACTTATTTAATTATTATCTTCGAGTAATTGAGCCATAAATAGCTTATTAAATAGAGGGCTGAGATAGTTTTATTAAATTCTCTCATTCTTGCCAGATTTGGTACATCCAATGTCGACCCCAGAGAAGGCTGCCACTATGATTCTGAACAGCCTGTTTATTCCATTTACATAATTTTAGTACATTATGTCATATTATACCGAATTATCTTTCAGGTAGAGACTCATCAGAAGGTGTCAGATGTTTTCAATAATTTAACCTTTAAGTAATTTTTCACAATAAATTAAACAATCTTATCTCACACGAATTGACTCACGGCATTAAAATAACAAAATTTCAAACGTATTTCTTCATCGATGTAGGAGTGAACATTGCGTGATACCTTGGAGTAAACAGCTACTTAATATGGGTACATCAATGCAATAAGTTTGAGCTTACGATCAATAACCAATTTAACAAATTATTTACAGCGATAAATTGTTATTTTCTAAAAATAGTATGTCCCAAGGTTAATAACTATATTTGTGTAGCTCAATGCCGCAAAAACAATTCTTCACAATTAATATAATTTTTTTTCGTTGCAAGTTTACTGCACTTACGTAAATCAAACGTAATCTTTGTTTAAATAAATAAACATAGTTGGTCACATACAGATGACTAACAACGTAACAATATTATATTATAATAATATTTTATATTCGTTTTCTTCCTCTAATTTTATATTCGGCCATCACTAAAATAGACAAACAAACAGAAACAAACGAGGAAAACTTAATTCAATTAAAAACAAAATTAAAAAAAAGTTCTCAAAAGAAGTGAATACATAATAAAGTTGTTAAATCGCCGCTTGTTTACACAACAAGCCTTCTTACAGAAAACATGAGGTTCGGACGACCTCACAAATTGGTTCCGAACCGAGCCAATAGGGATGTTGACACATATCACTGTTTATTTCACAACACTTTTCTACAAAAAAGTAGACGCTTTGTTAAATCGAATTTGTTTTCGTTTATATGTAGGATTAATATTGTTAATAACTTAAAATAATATAGTTAGTTACTCAGTTGACTTCATGTTCAATTAGATCTGAATGCGTAACCACGATCCAATCTGTCTGGTTCCCCTCTATGGGTTAAGAAGGTCTGATGGCAGCCGCTCCAGTGTAATAACCAGACACGCCTAATCCCGGATCATGGTCATAGCAAACACCGCATAGAAAAGGGATACCTAAACGAGGTAAGACTCAGTTGACTTCAAAAAAAGTGACGTCATAGTGTGCTATTCCCATACAAACTTTATAGTTTGGCATCGTTCCGACAGTAAAAAAAATTCAAATGACTGTTGGTGTCAACATCCCTATTGTGAGGTCGTCCAGACCTCAAATTTCACTTTCCTCCGTTCCATGTTAGCATGGGCGTGACGATCGCCCGGCGGCCTCCATCTTTACCGACGTCGTCGATTGCATACTTTCCCTGTTTTTATGGGAATCTCATGGGGCGCCAATGATATAACCATACCATGAAAGCTGAAGTGAAATTATAGCACCTTTTCGATATATGACTGTACTTTCTAAAAGGATAAAATCGCGATAGATTGACATACGATTACATATGCAAACCGATTTGGTGGACTGAAGTATTGAAATAATTTATTGACCAAGATAAATTACATATTTATCTGTATACCTTAATTTTAAGTTTCTGAATCCTGAACTGTGTCTGCTATCTTTATGTTATGAGTACCCATTTCTTAACTGCGATTTAAATCATCCCCAGAATACACTTTGACACGACCATGACAAAGCCGCTGATTAAAAATCTATACGAGTCACAACCATATACACTCAAGATGACTTTCATCGGGCCATTATTGTTTCCGCCCACACACTTCATTCTTAGATTAAGGATGCGAATAAATCATTCTGTCAGTGCTTTCAAGTATTACACCTAAACCCGACCTTACCTGCAGAGTGGGTGTCTGCTAGCTGGTATTAGCATTGACATACATACTACCTCGCAATTGCTGTATTCTTAACAATTTTGACTCAAGAACAATTATAATGAGAATGGATTACGAAAATTATCTGTCTCATGTCTAAGAATGTACAGACGACGGTATTTGATTGGGACATCAAATAACAATGTTCATTCAAGCAAATTCACACTCCGAGCTTGTTTAATGTTTGATAGACATACGTATTGTCAATGAATAATATAATAGTTTCACAAGATATGCGAAACAAACAAGGATAAGTTAATAACGTGAACCAATTATGGATGTAATGTTATTATCCGTATTGGAGTTGGCAATACACTCAACTGTACAAACTACATACACTAGCTCCAATTAGAATACAGACGAACTTAGATTACAGAGTATAGGGGAAGAATAATGGAGCCCGTGTGTCTAGTCCAAATTGCCTTTCATGATGTCTACAAAAACAAAATGTGTTGGCTTCATTACAGTTAGTAATATCTACTAACTGTACCTTAGCCCAATAGGCCTTAGAGTTCTCGTCAAGAGGTAGAGGAGATTTGACAACAAGTCCTGTTTAATACAGTGAACTCTATAATCACCAATTTTTGCATTGGTAATACATGGTTGAAAACTTCTATGATTATTCATATATGTATTATTACAGCCTACTCCAAATTCAGTAGCATTAGCGGTAGGATTTTACTTAATTTTTGAATTTATTGCCAAATCCCCGTGTGAAGTCACTTCCATATTACTCAGGTGCAGGTTTATTGTTTCTAGCTAGACTTTAAGACATTTATAACTAGTCGTGACATTGAAAAACATTTTTTGAAACGAATTGAACTTCGTTACACACCTACGTCTTCAGCATGTAATTAATATACGATTACTACTACCGCATTGCAATATCAATAAAGAGCCTTCACTAGTCTGTAGGATGACTGATTCCATGCGATTATCTTCTATTACGAAACTGTTTGCACTTTGAATATTTTTTACGAATTCAATGCCTCTTGAATTCAACTCGCATCATTTTCTAATCAAACAATACCTACTAAATACTTCCGCGTGCACAAATAGCCGTATAGTTTTATAATACCGACAGCAAAAACTATTGTATCATCGTTGATTATACTACAAATTCTCCTTGGGAACAAATAATAAAAGTAATAGTTATTATATTAGGAGTAAGTGGTTATAATGAACATAGATGTGATGTGATCAAACTGTCACACGGGTCAACAATGGCATTCGAGTCGCACTAATTTGGCTATTGTATAAAAATATACGCGTACAGTAAAGAGAAATTCGACAATGCACTTATGAAGAAAGTTTTGTGAACTCGTCATATAACGTGATTAAGCAAACGGGTTCTTTCGCTCATCAAGTGATAAATGTTTCAGCGCAAATAATTAATTGTTATTTTGCAGTGCTGTAATTGCGAATGTTCATTTGTCATTTTTAAGTCTACAATAGTTTGCAGTTGTGATATTGGATGACCAAAATATTTATATCATCGACGGGAATAATTTTGATCGTTGCTTAGAGGTTCAATAGACACCATCTTTTAAGTGGATAAAACGATAAATAGTTACGCGTTAGTGTATCATTAAAATTAAATAAAAAAAAACTTCTACTAACTTCGGACCAAATACCAACTACACCAGAATATAAATCAGGGAATCGAAAAATGGTCACAAAAACATAAAAAAATAAAGGGATCTTACAATACTACAAGTAGAGATTACATTTATTATGGAGATAAGCTCCAAGATCTGAGAAATGGCTGCGTTGCAATGGTCAATATAATTAATTCTGAAGGAACAACATATGTAATTCATGTATGAATATGCAAAGTATACGTATCATAGTCGGCAGCCGTCGGAAGACGAAGAAAGTGGCACCGTGACCCGCTTATGGGCGTTGAAAGAAGCGAGAGTAATTGGATGACGTATGCGATCGACCACGCCTGCCTATGTGTGACCTCAGAAATTATTAGCACTGCAGGAACTGTACAATAATATTCGATTGTTATAAAAGGGAACGTTCTAAGAACTGCTTTCACGTGGGCAACAACATAAAATAAAACCGATCTGTAGCTATTCTTTCAAAATTGTGTCAATGTTTTTTGTATTTAACGTAATCTGTACGTGCTTGCTGTAGTTTTTGTTAGTACTTATAGTATGGGCGAACTTTAGAAATGTCGAAGGCTGTAAAACTATCGTACTAATCGTTAAGTGTATACTAAACGATTTCGGAATAAGAGGGCAGTAGCTTATTATGAAGGATTAGTTTACCATTTATAAAATACCACGATAAATAATTATTACCAAAAACATTCACAATCAAATCAGTATCCCGGAACAAATGGTTCATAAACAAATTTGACTATGTTTATAGTCTTTCATTAAAATTATATTATGATCATCACACGTGTTGGTACCATCCCACCCAAAAGAAAAGACAAATTGGTCACTTTATCAAATAAAAAGATAAAATTTGGCATAAGCAGAAGAAGTTACATTTTCATTACGTTAATGAACGACCTGCAGACACGAAAACACTTCCAAGTCTGCCGGCATTTTGTAATTGTTATTCAACAACTGCCGATAGAGACAGCGTTAGGTATATGATCCCAGTCACTCTGCTGCCGAAATTAAAGTTATTAGATTATTACGCGACACAACATACATATAACGCGGCTGTGAAATTTAGCGGTTATTTGCTGAGCGATATGATGAAAACCAATTTAATGGCGATCTACTTTCGCAATAGGAACAATGTCCAATTGTGTAAATGTGGTAATGACACTAGACCAATTCGAGGTAGATTCGTAATTGTACAATGTGTTAAATAACACAACGGAAGAAGGTCAGTTAGTTTAAAATAGGTAAGTGCGAAAGTTGACAGTGATCTGATATTTTATTTGTTTCTTCCCGCGTGTGTCGTAAGAAGCGACTAAGGGGGAATTACCGGGGTATAGCCAGGTGCGATATCCTGTGTTTTGAGCTGCCCAGGGTGGTGAACGTGAGAACTGGGAGATCTCATTTGGGAGAGACAGTCCAACAAAGTGGACTGCAATAGGCTGTCGATGATTACATATCATCAATACATAGTATAAAACAACGTCGCTTTCGCTGTATGTCCGTATGTATGCTTAGACTTTTAAAACTACGCAACGGATTTTGACGCGGTTTTTTTTTAATAGAGTGATTCTTAAGGAAGGTTTGTATATATAATACATGTAAGTAAGTACCACGGGCGAAGCCGGGGCGGGCAGCTAGTATGTAATATAGCAAATCGTCAATTCAGTTGGTGATAATGGACACTAAATATATAAATTATTTTCGATCTGAACGTTTTTCCCCATTCCAAAATTCAATTCGCAGGCAAACTCAATTGCGAAATGTTTGGAAAAGCTCTAAAAGAACTGTTAACCGACACTCGATATGGTAATTACACGTATCGCTGTCTGCAGTGCGCACAGCGGAGCTCAAATGTCCGAATTGTGAGGTAGTCCACTTTGAGCACCTTTTGATGATTTTGGCTTTCCGAAGCTATAGAATAAGTCTGCCAAAAATATCAATCCTTGCTCAAAGTGAACTAGGCCAGGTTCTCAAGAAACGGGTGCTCAAAAAATAGGTGGCCAAAGTGAATTCGTGTCGTAACCTCATGTGGTAAGGTAACGCGGTCGGAGATCAAACCTACGTCCGCGCGGACTTCAGATCCCTTTTTTTTTCGCATAAAAGGTAGCCCATGTCCTTTTTCAGGGTCTAAAGATTGTCTGTGCCAAATTCCATCAAAACCGGTTGAGAGGTTTGAGCAGGAAATCGTAACAGGCATTTATAGTATTAATAGGGAGTAGGTACTTTCGCTTGCCAAAACTATCTAATGACCTGCTAAATAAAAACAGGTGCTCAAAGCTGACTAGGCCAGATGCTCAAGTGCAACTAGCTCAAAGTGGGCATCCTCCGAACCGTGTGGAAGCGCGAACGGAGATCAAACCAGGCAGACAGACAGACATACAGACAGTCAGTCAGACAGGCAGACAGACCGAGAGAGTTAGTATCGCATTTATAATATTAGTAAGTAGGGATAGTAGATGTTCGCATCCCAAAACTGTCTAACAGACCTGCTAAAAAAAAAATAAGTGCTCAAAGCGGACTGGACAAGGTGCTCAAGTACAACTCGCTCAAAGTGGACTTCCTCCGAACCGTGTGGAAGCGCGAACGGAGATCAAACCAGGCAGACAGACAGAGTTAGTATCGCTTTTATAACATTCGTAGGGATATTAGGGATGTTCGCTCGCCAAAACTGTCTAATAGACCTGCTAAAATAAAAACAGGTGCTCAAAGCGGACTAGACAAGGTTCACTTCCTCCGAACCGTGTGGAAGCGCGAACGGAGATCAAACCGGGCGGGCACGCGCGCACGCTCTGCAACTACTTTCGCCGATTAAAATCCGACGCCCGAGATTTCGTACGTGACAGACGTTTAGATCTATTACGAAAGTGTGTTGTCATTCATGCGTTGTGTTTCGTATCAAAATATCATCGTTTAACAGCCCTTTACGCTCGCTACTAAACACTAACGTTTTGATGACTGTTAATTTGATATCAAAATATAAAGTAACATAATTTTTCCACGCATTAAATTATATAATACAGTTTTTGTACATTTTATTACTTATATCTACATTGTTACACTACTTCACGTTTTATATTACAGAGAAACACCGCGTAAACGTTTTTGAATAACACTCAATTTGCACTACAATAGAAAATATAAATCTCACTTTTTCTGAACTGGTAAATATAGAACAGGTACTGTGTGATAATATATAACATTACCTACATAAACACAATCATTATTAAAATTTAATATAGGTACCTAAATTGATTTTATAGAAAGCGACAACAATATGTTGTAAAATGTTAATACGACAACTTGCATAATACAAGTAACATTGGAATACTGGTATGCACACGGTTCCAAAGTTCAAGTAATATTCCACCCACAGAAACACATTTAGAGAAATCCATGTAAGGCCAGCCTCTTCATTTAGACCGGACAAATTCCTAATACAGACACCGGTCAGGTCGTTAAACCCCAGATTGTCGTCGAAGTGATCGCATCGTGAACTATGGGAACCGATAACTTCACTTTCTCCGATACGTCAACCGTGGAAAAAACGATCAATAAATCAGTGTTAACGAGCAAATTGCAGCCGAAGGGGATAAGATTATTACTAAAGTACTAAATCTGAACTGATTGTTACTTTAATCACAGTTCAAGAGAAATTGAACCGGAAGATTGAAAAGAAACCGATGGTAATATCTGCAGGGGCAATTTTCTCATTATTGACATATGGTTGAATGGATTCATCCGACGTAGTAATTTGAGAGGTATGACATGACATTCTTGAAATCAATTGTGCCGGACCACAAGACAATGGATTAGGTAATGCACACATAAAGTAGACCGATATTATCAGACAAATTGGTTTAATGTTGGTGGTCAGGCGGGTCGTGAACATTAATGTACGCTCGTGTGGTCATAATTAAACTTCGTTTGTTATAGGGAACTTTATGTAACTTCTCTGACACAGCGAAAGTTTGATATTACACTTATTGAGCAAGCAGGCAATAAACACCATATTAAATAAATTTGTTTTTAACAACGTTATCAAATCGTGAGACGTGAATTGTTTAAAAGCTACGTGCGTTAATTTGCACGAAACTACTTTAACTACATAAACTTTAGCTTACTTAGACTATAATATTCAGGTAACGTTGGGTAGAAAAATGTAGGGTAGAAAAATGTCACGAAAGAACCAATTATTATTCTAAGCTATGTGTCGACAGCTTTTAATTATTTCTGTCAATATAAGCTATCAAAAAACAGGGATTTTATCACATCAAAAATTAAAATAACATTTTAAAATATTTCTAAACTTAACTTGTTGGCAATATCATCAAGGCAAACCGCGAGTTTAACCAAGCTGTTTTAGAGCTATGGCTTAAAAAGTACACGTGACTGCATAAATTGCGTGATGGAAAAGGGTTGGTCACGTCTGGGGAACAACAGGGTGTGCCGAGGTGGAAGCTACTATCCCACTGGTGATATTTGGGTTAACGCCATGTCACCTGTTTTGGCCCAATTTTGTAATTACCTCGGACACGGCAAAGTAAATATTAGCTACAAATTGGTGTCATTGATCTTACATTTTAAGGTGGTATAAAAGTCACCGCAAATGGTCTGATATTATTTTCAAAATCCACCACAACACTTGACTTAAGAGTTCATATAACTTACAGTTTTAACATTCAAGAAAATTATTCAACTTTACTCATAACTCTTTGAGGATATTATGCAGTAACTGTATTCTGTTAAGCATGTTTAACGCAAATCGTACCCACTAGTTAAGATTATCTATGGGTAAAGCTGGCAGGACGTAAGACAAGTCACATCGTAAAATTACCGGCCATTAATATTAATGCTAAGAGTTGATTAGCCACTAAAGCTTGTCTAAAACTGACTACTGATTTTAGTTATACACAAAAACAAAAGCTTGCATTACAGCAATTATGAACCGAACATTCTTGAAACGAATTGGGGAGGGCAGCATATTTAGCAATGAATTCCAGTGAAGGGTATCTCAATGATAATGTTTGTCACTTATAACCTGGTTGGCGTATAATTGTTTGCCAGACATTTCTAGAAGCAGTATACATACAACATACATACAAAGTGTATCTGTCCAACATAGAATCCTACTTTAAGAAATAAATAGTGACATAATATACAAATGAACAACTTGATCCTATTCCTTCTAGATCAACGTCCATTCGAGTTAGAATTAATGTTTCACCATTAACATGATTGGTTTCCAACCTTATTTCAGATGATTTAATTAACATTAGAAAACGTTCAACTAGACACCATGACACAGATTGCTACCATTTGCCAGCACGGTACCCCACCCATGTGGAGTCAGGGTCCTAAGCTACTATAAAAGGCGTTTCCTTCGCGTCAAGATCAAGTTGAACAAAAATAGAACTTTCTAGATCCGCGCTAGATTTCTATTTACCCGACCATTTTACATGTCTGATTAATTAATCTACAATTTACTTGAATATCATTGGGGGATTTATAAAAATATTTTACATAACCAGTAAATTAATAATAGTTAACGTATCTCTTACTGTTTCCCTTGCGTAATGTTATTGTTACAAAACGCGGTTATGCTTTTATTACTTTGTTTATATATTTATCTAGAAAAGACCAAAAATATCTTCTAAAGTATGTAAAACAAGAACGGTAATGATGCGTTTGATTTAGGAATTTCACAACATTGGAAGTGATATTTTTTTATTCAGGCCTACAGGCAGGCTAAATACCAGCTTCTTACTCCCCGAAGATTTTGACTATACCTAAAATAGGCTAGTTGCCTCATATCACCAATTATAAAATCACTTTTAATTCGAATATTATTCCGTACAAGGGTCCAAAATATGTAAACTTCATTAAATATAAATATGCGATTGCTGCAAAAATTCAACTGAAACCCGACACATTTTTACTTTTCTTTCTCTTGATTGAAAACACCGTCCGCCATGATTCTACGTCACCAATATTGTAAACAACACAAATTCAAACGACAGTTTCGACAGGTTATTCGTGGTTTTTTATTAAAACGCGTTGATTGTTGTTTATTTCACTATTAAAATATTATACACTTCACATTTATTGAAAACAAACCTGCCCAAGATAGATACTTTGATGGTTGCAAAATGTTTTGCTTCAAATTCTGATTCGCAAATTCTCATCACTGGGTACTTTAATCCACAACTTCTTATTGATGTATTCTTACATTCACGCACGATACAATAGTGGTAATTCATAAATGTATCATGTAATCTCTACGAAGACATGGTTTTAATTCCGATAAACACTTTTTGGTTATGTCACGCGTATTGTTGACAAGAACAGTGACGCCACGGCACAGACCATCATGGCGGACGGCGTTTACGGTAGAATAGTGAAATTAATAATTTAAAATTCAAAATACAGTTGGATAGGTGCTTCAAAAAATTTTCATATTTTTTTTATGTTGTAATATAATCGTAATGAACCGTTCTATCAAATAATAAAAATAGTGGCAACTAGCCTATTGTTTTTAAATCATAAAATATAAGATCTCAGCCTAAGGTAAACAATGTAAAACTTCGTTACAGATAAAACAGATCAGCACCATAAACATCAAACAAGATGACATATCCCAGGTTCCTATGATTCGTCACAATAATAAGCAAAACGAATAACGCAAACTATTGTCGAACAAACGATAGCTATATTAGCAGTTCCCTTTCCCTACATACATATTACTATGTTACGTTCTACTAATCTGGAAAGATAAAACAAAACTAGTGGAACAAACAACACTAAGACAACTGGAGAGTAGATTTTATCTCTACTAATACCGATAACGATCATAGAAACATTAGTACCATTTGGAAGGAATCTTTATTTCGATGTCTGATTAAATCATCGACATTATGATTGGCACAATGTTAAAAGATCATCTAAGTAGCCGATTCATTAAGCGGGGTCGGAGTAGGGATGTCCAAAAAAGTATATTGTATAGATATATCGAATCGTAACTGTATCTATCGAACTTGTTTGTATCGATACGCGATATTATCGATGTCCTTTGTATTGATATATATCGCATCGTAACCGTATTGCATGCCTTCAAATTAATATGCGATAAAATGAGTATATATATATATATCATGCAAAGGGTTATCTTTGTAGTAGTTTTTTTTTACTATATTTTTTTAAGAAACAAATAATTATATGTATGTACATTTTTAAAATAGTTTTATTCAAAAAAAGACCACAATTGCCATTTGATCAGCACTAAAACAACGTAAAAAGAATAATTTTAATAAGCATCGTGGATTTATCCTTTCGGAAAGTGTGTGTCCATATAAAGAAAATTGGCGTTCAGAATTTATAAATATAGGAAATTTAAAAATTATACAAACGAATCACCGATATAGTTTGATATGTTACGTTAAGACGATATTTTGCGATATATCGAAGCGTATCGTAAGGTCAAAATATCGCATCAAATATCGGTGTATCGTATGTATCGATATATCGTATCGTAACGGGCATCCCTAGGTCGGAGATAATATCTGTTGTAACGCGATCATCTGATCGAAGAGATCGAGATAACTCGCAGAGTTGGATTACGCAACTCCGTTACATATTCGGTATTTTTGCTTATCACTACTGGTATGTAAATAAAAGCTACGTATGGGAAAAGTAATTTACGTTTGAGTGATTTACGTTATTCAATATATTTTTTATTTCACAAGCCAGTCAACAGACTGAAGGACATTTATTTATACTCGTGTTTTTATTTCTTTTGATATGAGCTATAACTTTGATGTTTTATTTACATTAGAGTAGAGTATAAAATTCAAACGTAAAAACGAAATAATAATACAGTAAGGTTTCTGAACAGCGGAATAACCAATAGTAGGTTCCAATTGGGGTATTAATAAATCTCTGATATTTAAGTTATTTATTGGACTCATAAAATATCAAAAAATCTTTCTCGCAAAGCCACGAAGAACATTTCCCTACGGTATACAATACAACGTAAATAGATTAAAAGTTTATGTACTTCGGAGCTCTAGAAATAGTGTTAAAACTGTTTACTACATCTCATTGTCTTCAGAGGAAATTAAAGTCCCAATAATGATAAAGATGCTCTCGCTTCACAATCATAAACACATAGGTTATAACAATTTCTCAGAAAACATACAAAAGACAAAATAAAAGCTGGTGTTTAATAAGTCCAACGGAAAGTAAATTAGACATTCGAATGACAGTCTTCACTAAACGGAGAAGCGATTGAAACAAAATAATAACATACACCTCATCATATTCATAACATGTTTTATTAAATTTCTTTCATTTCTTATTGCCGGTCGTGTCTACTTAGACGTCGCATTAAATACGAAACACAGACATTAGACATCACAGACGTCAAAATGTTCAATTACACCGTCAACTGGAGTCGAGTTGACGCGTTATTTGAATTAATAACTACTAAGTAACATTACAGAAAGTTTTCACCTGAGGCAACCGTCAATTTTGAATGGGACGGTTCCGTTTGTCCCACGAAAGCGTGAGATCCACACACGAGTACAAACGAACAGCGCGCTATTTGGATTGGTTATCTATACTAATATTTGTGATGACATGAGAGGAGCAATAAGCTTGAGTGTTGGTGAATAATTAGTGAAGAACTAACTGTTCGTCCTCTTTTATTGAGGAAATCAAATACCGGTTGATGTAAGGTACCTACTAGGTGTTAAGTTTTTGGAATGCAATTGAAAAAACATTAGTTACTACTTACCTACTAATTTAACATAAGTCTTCACTCTTAACATGACCAATAATAATTATATTTTCATGAGAATACGATGTTATAAGAATACAAATTTAATAAAACCAAGTGGCGATAAATCAACATCAAAATGGATTGGCAACGGAATACGGTATATTCTGCCTATGTTTCTTATTATTTTAGCGCTTATGTAATCTACTTCGTTAAAAGTGAAAAAAGGCACTTAAGATATTTGCAAAAACACTTATTTTCCTTTTCAATTACAATGAGTGTGGGCGAGCTATAAATTGAATTCAATGCCTACGCCATCTTCAAGTATGCCTTGAAGCCGTTTCGCTGTAACGTGTAAACAGTGAGCCCTATTTAAACTAAACTTTCGCTTAAACATCAAACTCAATGACACAAGGACATGTAAAATTTTACCGTTATTTTGACAAATATTATAAATTGTTCGACAATGAGTGCTTCTAACGGAAGAAGTGGAGACATGTATTGTATGTACCTATTGCTATATTTAGACACATGCGGGCAAGAGCTGCGTACAGGCTTAACTATAAAATTAAGTACTAAGCAAGTGTATGTTCTTTTAAGAAACTATGTATAAAGCTTTATGCTTTTATTAGATTTAGCATAAAATGTCCACGCACTATGTGAACTAATCGACCTAAAATTTAAACCTTTTGAATGCTTGCAACAAGTAAATTAAAGTTTCATGTACATTTTAAATTATAGAATAATTTTTCATAACTGTTGGTATTGATAACTTGTCGTAGGTAACTTAAGTCCCAAGAATACAAATTACTCCTAAATTAATATAACAGTAAAACTATCTAATAATTACAAACACAAACTTAAATTAAACGATTTAGTAATGCGTTATTGTGATTGCCTTGTTTCTATTATGACAAACCACTACGTGAGTTTGTTGACATACTTAAGTAATGGAATTTCATTATAATGATGTTTCTATGATCATCATAACAATTATCATGATGATGATTAAAATGCTAGGTATAGGAACGAGAAGGCAAACAAACAACGTGCGAATATTGCTATTAACCTACATTAAGATAAAGATTAACAAAAGACAAAGGAGCTAAGTCCTATTTAGAAACCTAAAATTGACAAAACACTAGCCGTTCATCACGTTGATGCACCAAGTCTCATGTTGGGTCACGATACCTAAAACATACCTTATTTCACGTGCGTGACTGAAGCCCAATTAGAATCAGATTGACGTACAAATAATAATGCCAATAATCCTATAAATATTTCACAGGAGCGATTATAAATACATATCTATATATTTATTATACTTATCTGATTCTAAGCTGTGAAGGGGCAAAGCACTTTAATATTTGTGGACATAATAAACTGCATGGTTGATTGAAGCAAACATTTACCACGGTGATTTCCCTTGCAAGATTATTCAATAGAGCGATCGTTGATATGATATTACAATTTTATTATGTGGTGAAAGCAAAAAAGGGAAGAATACCTATAGTCTTTCATATTACTAATACCTATATTAAAACTGAAAAGTTTGTTTTTTTGTTTAAACGCGTTAATCTCGGGAACTACTGGTTCGAATTGAAAAATGTTTTTGTGTTGGATAGTCTATTTGTCGAGGAAGGCTTTAAGCTATAGTAAATCATTATGTCATATGTGTATGGACATCAAATTCACGCCGACGGCGTTGCGGGCGGCCGGTAGTAGTACAAATAAAAATATTATTGGTTGATAAATCACTTTCCGAAAATAAATATTTTGCTACTCAAAGTTACGTCATGGACATTTGATATCTTTAACATGAACTTAACAACTAGGAAAACAACTGGTTCGAGTACCTACTTTCATATGTAGGTAAGGTACATTTATATGTATAAACATTTCGGTAGTCTAAACATCCTCTGAAACTGCCATGTAATGTTTGTTAGAGTTTCTAGTGGTTAGGTACAAGTAAAATAACATTGTTACACAAGGTTAGGTTCCAATCACATAACAAGTATACTTACATTATATCAAACCAAAGGGTAGCCTTGGCTGCTAGATGTAAGGTTTCAACATTAGCGCAGCGGTTAAGCCTAGTAAATGAGCTTTGCAAATTGCGGTCGTGTATTATGTACACAGATTTATTTCTAGACGTATTTACATCACTACATAGTATAAAACAAAGTCGCTTTTTCTGCCATGTTGTATGTTGTATGTCCCTATGAACGCTTAAATCTTTAAAACTACGCAACGGATTTTGATGCGGTTTTTTTAATAGATAGAGTAACTCATGAGGAAGGTTTTTATGTATAATATCATCCATTAAATAGGGGACAAGTACCACGGGCGAAGCCGGGGCGGGCCGCTAGTTACATATAAATTCCTTACTAACTAAATAAATGTTTTCTAATATAGGTACATAAAATAACAGTCAGGACTTTTCGCGTTCATTCCGTTAACGAGAAATGTAAATAGAAATCGGAACGCTGATCAAATTAACATTTTAAATGTATCATTTTATGAGGATCGAAGATTCCGGATCGAAAATTATAGGCTAGGAAGCATTCAGCACTTACTTTAAAGGGGAAAATGTGTTTTTTTTAATCATTTCTAACGTTTAGAACTAAGAGCAACACTAAAATTCAGAGCCTTTGGCTCAAAGAATCTATGTCAAGAAGAGGTCATAAAAAGTAAACAAACAAAAGTGACGTAACTTATGTTACATTAATATTATTTTTATTGCTAGATATAAAACGCACTATAAGTACTTTCCCCACACGTTTATCGCGTCAGGGATTAGGTAATCAATTATTTATTGACAGCACTAATATCGAACGAGTGGCAGTTGGGCAGTATCCAGAGAAAGTACTAATTACCGTTGCAAAACGAATAAAGTATTCATACGGACACGCAATATGAATCACGAGTAAGCTTTCATCTGTGCATTCGCTGCGACTCATGAGGATTATAGTTATAATAAATGTGCAATTTCTCAAGTCTTTAGTCTATTACTTTAATATTTTCGTCCTTCGAATCAGCTTAAACAATAAATAATCTTTGTTCAACAGAATCATTAGACTGAATTCCCACTTCCTCATTAATATTTTGTAGATACCATTAAACACAATTTTATAGCGTATTTTATTGATGAGAATCATGTCAGATCAGCATAGTGCACAGTAACCGTAATGTTTTCTTCTTTACAGACATTACATAACAAAGGAAATCTGTCATAATAATATAAAGCGTTTTTACTTGAACGCACATAAAAGTCGTTACGTATAGGTAATACAGAAAATGACAGCAATCGAGCGAGTGAGTTTTAAAACAGAGGTGTGATGACTGAAAGTTTAGTATTATCTGGCGATGCGATTACACCGTAATCGATGTAAAATGTAACAGGCACTCGTACAAATTTGCGGTTAGAAAACGATACTTTACTCTTATATTAGAAAGAAGCGGTGAAACGTTGAAAATAACGTTTTTGTATTATTTTCACTGGCGATAATAGTATTCTATCCGAAGTAATAGAACAGGTACGTGATGTGACGTTCGAATAAAATTATGAAACAAACACCGTGAGGCCGACATTATAAAACGAACTCCTCAGATATTTAATGTTTTAAATATATATTTATAAAGATAACACAAAGTCTGCAAATATTACTAAAACTCAAAACAGTAATTCCAGATTAAACTGACCAGATAAAAACCACTATTAAGTACTAATTTATTAGACGTAAGACAAACAAGTGTACGCACAGTTTAGAAAGTAATCTAGAAAATACAAGTCGTTGCACATATAGGAAACATAAATGTTTAAAGCTATTATTATAGATACTGTGCAATAGGTACTCGCGTTTCCTCTCGCTTTTCTCGTATATATAACTGTAATTTCCTGTCAAAGTCAAAGGAAGCACTCGCACCGATCACTAAAAGCTATTAGAAGTTGCGTAAAATGAGCATTACGTTTTAATGGAAATTCTCTGATTCTCATAGAGTCGCTGGTATCGATGTAACACTAAATTAGTTGATGCAATCGAAATAAGGTAAAAAAAAGTGATTGGACTAGAACGAACAAATGACGTAAGTGCAACGGATGATGGTATGTCACTTGCACCATTGCACAATTCATTATATCATGATAAAATTATATACCAAATAAAACTATGTAACGACACAGGGCTCATTTCACAATACACGTATTTATAAAATACTGCTGACCAATTGTGAAATTCCGTACCTATTATTATATCATGGAGTTTATCAATAAGTTTAAGTAGAAATTTTGGAATTCGATTTGAAAGGAAGGGTTAAAATACTTTAATACGTTTTATCTCAACAAGACTAGTGTAATATTATTCAAAACCCCTTCGTTGAAATGTTCACTTTAGCGTATCTTTTTTCGCGCAATGCAAGAGAATTAACTGCAGATTTACAGATATTATCTCGTTGAAGTTGCTTAATTTACATTTAAGTTTTTATTCAGATAGTTCTGCAAGATTTGCTGTTGCATTACAAGTAATATGATTTCAGAATTATAATGAGGTATTTTGCATTCTCAAAGTTAGTGAGGTTTAACATTTCAACAATATAATTATTATGCTACAAAAGTGCGACACAATGTAACCTATTTTCTTACCACGTGCAAGCTGGCAATGCGCCTCACTAAACATTATCTGAGAGTACTAGGCTTACATTTCATACACGCACCATTTTTCTCGCTTTCTTTTTTAGGAACGTCACTCTTTTCATCTTCGAAGTTTCCGTGTTCACTTATTCTTTTCATTTGAATTATTTTTATTTATTTAAAAATATAACAATACGCGGTCTTGGAGGTCACAAGGTACCAGTTTCGCAAGTCTAAGTGAACTGGCTGACAAACTGAATTCTGAACGTTGCCAACTAGGTAGATAGGTTTTGCCACAAACACGCGATCGGTCGGTATCTATACAAGTCTATACGATAGCTGTTTAAGTTTTATATCGAGTGTGCACGAATATTTTCCCAATAGGGTACGTAATAACACGAGGAAAGCCCTTGAGTACCATCCATAAGGGCACGCAAAAAATAATTACCCGTTCAAGTTGTTGGAGTTAATGTGAAAAATTAAATGATAATTAAAATTTTCAATACATACGATGTTTGTAGAATTGAATAAATTGATAGTTTAAGTTAAGTAGCCGCTGTAGTACCTACGCAAACTGGTATACTTGTAGGAACTGGAATTGTGACTGGAAAGTAGATTATAATCTGAATAGGAAACGCATACATATATGCGCGGAAATGAAACGAACCAGAAAGATATACTGGCCATAAATGTAAGTTATTTCAAGTCAATATTTATTTATACAAAATTTTGCCTTTATCACAATATGAATAATCAATGGAGTTGTGAAATAACGTAACAAGTTGCATGCAGCAAGCTGTCAAAGGGCATGTAGGTATAGCTCCAAATAACCGGGTATACCTAATAGAGGCTGGGGGAACGTTCACGCAACCACCAGCCCGCCCCTGGTACCGACAGCCAGCTGCGCCGACATGCGACCTTTAGGGCCATAAAAATATATTATCTTTCTTGTTAACTCTGAGCTTCTGCCTTTTTAACGAACTTGGGCATTCAACCTTCACCGATCAATCGTTAGCATATTTGGGAAAACGTTTATGGAACGAGTGAAATCGATAGACGGTACAACTTTTACCGTACTTTCAGGTACCGCCATACCTATATATAACCAAATAATTTAGGCATACCTACCTTTTTCATTAAGTTATACAACTAAGTATGAGCAGGTTTATGTTAGTTAGCTTTAGGTACCTAGAATACTCACATACTCACGTGCACTTAAAATGACGAAATCGTCTAGATAAATAAAAAATTGGCCAAGTGCGAGTCGGACTCCCGCACTGAGGGTTCCGTACAAATTCTATTTTTGACATATTAAAAAAACTACTGAATAGATTTCGTTCGAAATAATTTTCGTTGGTAGTTTTTATGGTAATGTACATTATATATTTATTTCAGCTTTATCATCCTCTTATTTTAGAAGTTAGAGGGGGGGACACACTTTTTTCCACTTTGGAAGGGTCTGTCACGCAAAGTATTCACTTTAGAAAAAAGTAATATTAGAAACCTTAATATAACTTTTAAAGACCTATCCATAGATACCCCACACGTATATGTTCAATGAAAAAAAATATTTCGAGTTTCAGTTCTGACTATGGGGACCCCCCACTTTTTTTATTTATTTTTTTATTTTCGTGTCAAAACCTTGTTGCGGTTCACAGAATACATCCACTCACTAAGTTTCAACAGTATAGTACTTATAGTTTCGGAAAAAAGTGGCTGTGACAGACTGGCGGACAGACAGACAGACAGACAGACAGACAGACAGACATGACGAATCTATAAGGGTTCCGTTTTTTTGCCATTTTGGCTACGGAACCCTAAAAAGCTGAATTGATCATAATTTATGTTCCATGTTCCACGCTGCAGGTGGAAGCGTGAGAGTAAATTAATACATGAACGTTTTACTTCGCGCAAATTAAATTGTGTCAGCTGCTTGCCCCACATTGCATTGTCTTGCGTGGGATAAGATACGTATTATTGTTCATCGGTAAAGCAAACTGTTGGTAAAATAGAAAATGTGAACAATGGTATGTTATTTTTTAACTTCCCGCAATGAACCAGTCAGAATAAGACCGGCGATTATGATCGAGTTGGCATTTGTTAGACGGATGCAAACGCATAAGATAGGACGTCATAAGCGTTATAAATTTCAATAACTAACAGTGTTTGCTGCACATTTGCCGGTTCAATGCATTCGAGACACAATCAGAAATCTCGAGTTTCACTTTGCTTTCCTGGCTTCATAAGAAATTACATTTGTGTGCGCATATAAAGGTGATAAGGCATCAATATGAGCGTCGCTCGGCGTTGTCGGCGCGAAGGAGCCTCGCCGATTGGCTACCACGATAACTTTAACATGCACAGACGCTTCTTACGACTATGTCTCATGTCGTTGAGCCGTCTGCAGTAAAATATAGACCGCCACGTTCACATTTTGAATATTGATGACCCGATACACCCGCATTGTTGTAAGGACTGCAAAGTTCATCGGCCTAGGTCAAATAATTGTTTGTAATGTACAATGTCATAGGACAGTTCAATGATCGATTCGGATTACTAAAATTACGAAGCTGACACAAACAGCACATAGATTGGGTAGCCAGGTAGGTAATCAGGAAAACGAATTACAATTAGTCAATAAACGTTCGATGAATAGTAACATTTTTATGTTATTTATAGTTATAATAATTTCATTATTAAGCCACGTGCAAAGGCCGGGTGGACCATTAGTTAAAAAATATATTTTATTTAGGTACTACATCTTCCTTCTCACGCAATGTTCATACGAAAATCACTTTTATTTCCACGCTTCGAATTCGATTTGCGTAACGATCAACTTCCAGGTATACATCGAATGAATCTATGATATCGCGTCAGGTATTTGCTTTCATTTGCAATGCTTGGGGGGAAACCCTTGTGGCTTTTTATGAAAGATTTTTTTTACAACTATTTTGTTCATCAGCCTTGCATTGCGGTACGCTGATGCACAAGACTGACCGCTACTCAAGCGGGCGTAGCGTAGACAAGCAATCCAGCGAACCGTAACTAACAATCGTCGAGGGCCAGTTAAGACCATAAGCCAAGCCACAAAACAAATGGGGTACATAACGTACTCGTACATTATCATGAGGTGTATGCGTTTACAGTGCAGTTTCGGTTAGATACTGTTATGTGTTTACTTCCTCGACACCGGTCTTGGTTACATACGAGGCAACTTGCTTAAGTTGTCTCTTTGAGCATATTCGGACATCGCTCGTCTGGACTAATATTGCCGGGAAAATAATCGGGAATCTAGTAGTCGAGGCGATATCTACGTTCGAAATTACTCAAAGTGGCAACTTGTCTAGAGGCCCTCTTGTGTTTGAAGTCTAAAAAATTTTGTTTGCTTTTTTATGTACTGATATAGGGACATATGTATAGTACAAAAGTAATAATTGATCAATTTACGAAGTGATCCTCATCAAACACGCCAGGAAGGGTGTCGCCCACATAACTTCCAGGTCACAATTCACGGAGAAATCTAAAAAGAACGTCACCCACTACGCGTTATGGACAGCCGCGGATCCTAGCTGGCATACCAATGACCTTTAATAGCCAATCAACGCGCCGTAGGCTATCGCCGATTACTGGTAATGCTATGTTGACGCCTTGTCAGTAGGCTATCACTGAACTTCTGAGAACAGCCATATCTGGAAGGCTTTTAAACGGAAAGCCTAGTTACATTCGCATTTCCGATGCAAACGTTTATGATGCTAAAGATTGCAAACTCTTGAATTTATAAGGTTCTCAAAATCCATACATTGTTTAAATAATCAAATGACTTGTTATTTATGTTATTCTAACTGAAATTAATTTGATTTAGCCAAGAGTGTGTTTATATAAATTAAATAAACATTGCTGGGACCAAATACAGCTCCACATCATATCTACATGTACATTATGTTCTCTTTTAAAATCACCAAACCCACAACAAAAGTAAAAACTTAATGTGGGCAATATGATAAAATTCTCCAAAATATTGCTTAAAGAAATAACAATTATGATTACTGTTACCCTACATGGTGACAAGTCAACAAGACCAGTTCATATGACAACAACTTGTCTCGGAGGCCAAGACTCATTTTAGCTCTCTGTAGCTATCGGAGTAAGTAAGTAAGCAATTTCACATTAGTATTTGTATGTTCATATCATGTAGATGAGTGTATTCGTGCAGATTATCACCATATGTGGTCATGTTTAGTGAAACCAACATGTTTAGGTATAAACCCATCTTTGTAATGAAAACAAGATTTTAAGAGGCCTTGGCCTTACAGTGGGACATCAATAGGCTGACACTACTTAGCTAAAAACTTGGCCAAAGTACTTAGGTACTTAGTTTGTTGAATTTTTGTACATTTCTCCGAATAAACATACTTGTAAACACATCAGAAAAAAATCAAAAGACAGTTTTCTGATAATTAACATAATATCCTGACTATTCAGAAGTTTACCATTTTGGATCTTAAAAGGTTTTTTCTGTACCCTCATGAGTTTACAATGTGGGTACCGTGTCACCACAAATAGCAAGCATGATACTCAGAATGAGCGTAACCACTTTAATTAAACAGAAAATTATATTCAGCATGCATGAGATCAGTAGGACTTCAGAAGTTCATTGGTAACAAGCCCAGGACGTACCAAACAATGGCTTTAGCTGAAAGATAGTCTACCTACAACATACTTTTAAATTAAGTCATTGCTAAGATGTGGATTATTTTTACTTGGGGGTCAAACAAGAACTTAGGCAAATAAACGAAAATGGTCGAAATGTGGCTTTTTATAAAAAAAAGTTTAGATAATAATCAGAAATTCCATGAAATGGCTCAAACCAAGACTTATTTCAGATTGCTTTTTTACATGGATTTAATTTGTATAGGTTGGATATTATTTGTAAAGGTAATTAAGTTAATTACAATACCCACCACAGAATCAGCAAAAATATTATTAAAACAATACATTTACTTACCACATTGTTGTAGTTGAAGGTTGCAGTGCCAGGTGCAAAGAACTCTCTATTTATCTTATCCCCCATCATAAATCAGAGATGAACACTATTTACCATATTTAAATATTAAACACAACCTTATAATGCTTTCCATTATCCTTATAAGCGAAAATAACGAATATTCTTTATTAGGATAATACTACCGTTGGGAGCGTCCGAATTATCATTGTTTGAATTCATTCATAAACAGTCAATTTTTACACCAGAATATTTGAATTACACACATATCCTCTAGAATATATTAAAATTTCTAGAAATCCGTTGAATTTATGAATTTAATTTAAGATAAAACACCAAGATATTTTAATTTTTTTCACTTGACAATTCACCTTGACATACATAAATTGACTTGACTGGCGTGTTGTCTTTGGTTTGTGTCAAGACGCCATTTTTATTTCCACAGGTTATAACATACGCCACAGATTGCTGACTGTATTCCAATCAAATTCCAATATTCAAATATTAAAATCAAAGCCTTTCTTTACCTTGGGTACACTTTTAGAATGAAATCTTTACAATAAAACTCGAAGCTGTAAGAAATATTTCTTCATAAACTTACTTTATAGGTTCTTGGTAGGGAGGTAGGGAGTTAGGGAGTCTTGGACTCAAACGTTGTCGCCCACCGAAAAGGCTCACCTCCACCACCACAAGAGGAGGTCCACCACTCACTATTGCTTCTCTCCAGCGGTTTATGGATGGCCAACTGGTCTACGACCGTTTGACTTTTCAAGGTTCGCTCTTTTTATGACTGATTGTCTTCTATTTTTTCAAGGTAACCGTGTCAGCGCTGTGGTACCATCCGATTGAGGAGCTCGATGGCGCAGTGGTTAGCGCACTCGGCATGCGGTTGCTAAAGTTAAGCAAAGTTCACAGATGCCAGTCATCGGATGGGTGACCGAAAAACATGTCGGGCTCCTCCGTGCTTCGGAAGGCACGTTAAGCCGTTGGTCCTGCGCCTGATCTCTCTACGGTCGTAGCTGTCCCACTGAATTATGAGAGTGAGGGAATAGGAAGTGCACCTGTGCTTGTGCACTCACTTGTGCACGATATATCCTGCGTACCTGGCTGATCGTAAGATCGGCCGCCATGGCCGAATACGGCCGGAGGGTATTACATTTACCATCCGATTCTATTCTTCTAGGAATATTGTCTTCTTTTTTTAAGTCAGTGACCAAGACTCACTTTCCGTGCATCGTTCGTGCGTGCATTGTTAACGTTAAACCGTTTTAACGTTAACATTTTTTTTTTTAATTTAAGGAAATAGCTTTTGTGAGTTGGCTGTATGATTTATTTTCATAGCCGAATCTAAAAGGCGCGTGAGAACGAGTAAAGAAGTTTTAGTTTATGCGTAATAACTGATAATCTGTGTTTTAATCTACTGTCAACTGTCAAGTCAATTTTTATAGCAGCTGTCTGTCAAGCTGCCGACCAAATTTTGTTATTGTTTTTATTTTTACTTTTATTATAAATAATAGTTCCTAGAGATCCTATCCTTCTACCCAGGTAAGTTTGTTTTTAGCTACTTTGTTTAATGTAATCAAATTCGGATAACAGAGGCTATTGTATAATATATTTTATAATACCGATCTTGTTTAAAGGATCATTGTGAATTTATTTTAGGAAAAATGCACAATTTGGACTCGGACAGTGAAGACGAGTTGCCACCAGGATGGGAAGAAAAGTCTACTGAAGATGGAAACGTTTATTTTGTGAAGTTAGTATTAACAAGTGTAGTAACTTCTGATATTTTTATGTGCATCTTCCGTCAACTACAAGTGATAATATTTTTGATTAAGTAGTTATACTCATATATTTCATTTTTGTAGCAGACTATCATTGTAAAATGGTGCAGAGGAACTAAATTGTGTACTAGCATTTTCAATAAGCAAATTCCACTGATGAATGATAATTGTCATGTAATTGTTGAGCTACAAAATATAACTTGTTTTACAGTACTTGTACAACCAAAATACAATGGACTCATCCAAGAACAGGCCGTAAGAAAGTTATCCCGAAGGAGTTGCCATTTGGTTGGTCAAGGATGGAAGATGATGATGGGAAAATAATTTATGTTCACAAAGAAACTGGTGACAAAACATACATAGATCCCAGGCTTGCATTTGCAAAAGAGGAGAAAAAGCATGTACATGATTTTCGTCAACGTTTTGATGCTTCAACTACAGCTTTCCAGGTAAAACTTTGAACTAAACAAAACTAAAAGTACAACATTCCATATAAATATGTTGTTACTTATATTTACTGGTAAATAATGTAGTAAGAATTTGGTATATTTTTAATTAAAAAAAGTATTTGAAGTAATTGAAGATTATTACATAACTATCATAGTTTCCTATCAGAAACTGATATAGCATACTATATCACAGTTTCTGATAAATAATTGCTATTATTTTAATAAATTGTATTGACAAATAATTTTACAGATTCTACATGGAGTGGATTTGTCAGGCAAGTATGCCCTAATAACAGGATCAAATGCAGGAATTGGATATGAAACTGCAAAGTCCCTTGCCCGCCATGGCTGCAATATAATATTTGCTAACCGAAACATGGAGAGCACTCAGCAAGTGATGAAAGATATTATAAAAGAAATGAATGTGGCCGAGGAAAATCTGAAGGCAGTGCATTTAGATTTGGCGTCTTTGCAGAGTGTGAAGAAATGTGCATTGGCTGTGAAGACATTGTGCTCTGAGTAAGTACGAAATCAATTGAGTAAACTTGATTTTTAAATAGATTTGTAGACCAATATGTGTCAGCAGCTTCAAAAATAATTTTTCAACGTCAACAGCGGCTTATCACTATCACATGATTCTCAAAATTTTCATGTTAGTATTATGAGATTTAAGAAACACATTTTTTGTTAGATTTCTATACTGATCTCTTTGTAGCGCAAAATGATAATAAGTTTTATTGACATTAGTTCTCAATTTATAAACACATCATAGTGGTCAAGAAAATTTGTGGCCATGAAAATATCTTGTTGCCCTTGTCTGGGTGCATTTAATTTTCTTTGTGTAAATAAAAAGTATTTAATCAAATTTGTTCCCTAGCTTCCATAGCACAAGCTTAGAGCTAGGCAATTGGTGTGTTAGTCCAAGGAATTTATTTATTATTATTTATTGATTTCATTGTTTCTTCATATTCTTTCAGTCATTTAGACATGCTGATACTGAACGCTGGTGTGTTCGGTCTGCCATACACCGAGACTGAAGATAAGTATGAGGCAACATTCCAAGTTAATCACTTGGGGCATATGTACCTAACTCTACTGTTGGAGCCTTTGTTGAAGAAGAATTCTCGGGTTATTTTTGTGTCCTCTGAATCACATAGGTAACTGTTATTATTACCCGTCTATACCTACTAATATTATTAATATACAGTACAAATAGATTACTTTAAGTTTAGTGAAAAATATACCTAAGGCATTTTACAAATAGAATTTGACTGGAAATTTAACTGTATGCAATGTATGTGTGTGTGTAATTTACATTCTATCATTGAATAAGGTGAATTTTTTTTTGACTCTCTCTTGACAGTTATTTGTAATTGGTTTGCCTTGAATAGTATTTAATTCTGAATGTAGTATGTAAAAGAAAAATGCAAATATGATATGATAATTACAGATTTGCCAGCTTAAAGAATGTGTTCACTCAACAAAGTCTGTCAATGCCGAGAGAGCAGTATGGTTCAATGATGGCATATAACAATTCCAAGCTGTTCAATGTATTAACTGCAAAGGTAACTAAATTTTAACTATCAATAGTTTGAGTGTTTTTTTTTATTTGATAGTGAGGCAAACAAACTAGAATGTCACCTGATGGACATAAACAACCGCACAAGGGTCGCAGATACATTGCCTGCCTTTAAAAACCCCAAACCCTCACCACAGACCTGTGGCGGCCTTACTCACCAGCAGAAACATAGCACAGCTGCAGTTACGAAGTGCTACTGTACTGTGGTCTTCTGTAAGCAGGAGTTACTTTCCCAGACCAGCGGCTCATTCGAGTGGAAGTTCCACAAAGCTTCTTGTTTGTTTTGGATATCCCAATTTTGATCATGTCTAATTTTACTTTTAGTATACTGTTATTTAATAAACATATTGGATTTTCTACAAAATAAAATCACTGTCTGGAATTACCCTTCTTCAGTGTAACATGTTGTCTTCAAGAAAAGGAAATGTAATGTAATGTACTTGTAATTGTATTTTCCAGGTGCTGAGTGAAGAATGGAAAAACAAAGGAATATGCGTGAACTCCCTTCACCCTGGAAACATGGTGTTTACAAATCTAAGCAAGTCCTGGTGGTTGTTCCGGCTTGCGTTTTTTGTAGTCCGTCCTTTTACTAAGTCATTGGTGAGTTTATGTTTTATTTATTTCATTTCACTTTAATGCAAGGAAAGTATGATTAATCCTGCATTGTGTAGATACAGCTGATTTAATAATTTTGGGGAAAACCTAAAGCTTTGTTTATTTTGTACTAACAGAGTTTGGTGGACTTAATTCACTTAAATATGGCGTATTTGAAAACATCCATTACTTTATTTGGCGCCCAACGTGGGGTCAACATTTCAATAAAAATTATGAAGTCAAACCTTTGTACTAATGTGATATTGGGTTATCTTCTACTAACCGTAAATATTTTTAAAATTATCAGCAACAAGCGGCCGCGACGACGGTCTACGTTGCAACCGACTCAGACCTCGAAAGCGTGACAGGACTATACTTCAACAACTGTTTCTACTGTCAAGAGTCGGAACTCGCACGAGACAAGGACATCGCTAACGAAGTATTCTCTATCTCGCTCAAGATGATACAGGCGAGGGTAGGCGACGAACATATAAAGAAGTATGTGGACAAATATGTGACGAAATGAAAAATTAACTAACTAGATGGGTTACGGCTCAGATTAATGAATATCAATAGATGCAGCGAATAATTTGACAGTTATGCTATCCTTTTTCTCCTTATTATGAATCACGTGTGATAGAGCAAGATAGACCTGTGTACTCTCGTAGCTTAAGCTGTCAAGTGGGATGACGTCATTATCGCGTGGCCGTCGTCGTCTTCTGTTGAGGGAAACAGACTTATATAGGTGCAAACTTGTAGGTGAATTCTTTTTGGTAGAGAAACTCAAAGGTGACATAGGAGAGCATCTTTGGTATTCATTAATCTGAGAGTTACGGAAAGTTTTTTAACCATCAGTTATATTATCAGAGATAAGTGATTGATATTAAGTTGGATATGGTAAGATAATATTATTTAACAAACAATCATTCCATGTTCAAAGAAACAGCATTTTATATTTTTGTGGTTAGAGGTTTTGTAATGGGTAAAAATACAAGGAATTATTTTTTATCAATTTTCAATTTGGGAACAATTATTTAACTCTTTTGTAAATAGAATTGTTATTGTAGATCAAGCATGATAAGAGGTTTTTAAATATGCTTCAAGTCAATGCAACAAGTCCGAAACGCATATTTGTTTCTTGTTTCTAATAAGCAATGTTAACGTTACTAATATATCAGATTTTATAACAATATTCAGTCACTTATGTAATTGCTGTATTTTATTGTTTTGTTTTTAATAAATAATTATAGCTATAAAATATTCATAATTTTTTTACTCACGTCTTTGGTAGATCTTATATACAAAAATGAATCGCAAATGTGTTGGTAAGCGCATAACTCAACAATAAGGCAAGAAAAAATGCGGACAAAGTCGCGGGTGGAAGGCTAGTTGCAGATAAATATTACGTTTGATCTTATCCTCGGCCTGAAATTCGATTTGAAAGTCAGGATTAAAATCAAAATCTGCCTTATTTTTAGCGAATTTTTTTGCCAACTGTAATACTTTTTTTTTTAAAGAATGGGTTATAACATAACGTGATTAATTTTCCCCATAAAATCTATCATAAGATTGTAAGCTCTTAATGCGTCAAGTTATCACCTTAACAAATTAAATAAAAGATCACAAAATAATTTAATCACTTATCAATATCACGGGATTTTCACTGAAGTTACACTTATCATATTTTATGTTAAAGGTGTGTCGTAGATTTTGTTTTCTTGTTAATTATCATGGTTCTAGATTTTGGCAATAGGCATGCCAATCCACTGCATACTGAAAAAGACAAATAGTATTTATTTATATTAGTTAATACATAGACAAAATAAATAAAAAGAAGAAAATTTTCTTTAAAATAATGTAGAGCCGTTTTCACCACTATAGGTTGTGAAAAAATTTATATTGAAGTATGAGCCTCAGGTACCTATGTATAACTATATGTCACATACATAGATAGATATCAAGGAATTATATGAAAGTGGTACCTATAACAAATTTTCTTTACGCGACTGAATCATTTATGTAACGTATGTGTATGTAGATTTTCAAACCTAAAACGATATTTTAACAGTAATTTTATCACCGCTTGATGGCGTAACATAAACCTAAATAATCAGTACCACCCCTGTTTCCTAATAGTAATGTGATGAATATTTTCACTTACTTAGCAAGAGTCCTCCCAGCATGTAGAACAAGGCTTCGCAGGCCACATTAATGAGTGTCCCCGCCAAGTTGGCGCCGACGATCGAACCTATTCTGCCAAGCATCATGGACAGACCGACAGCCATGCCCCTGTAAAATGTAACAATCAAGTTAATAAAGATTTTGTTCAGGGAATGAGGCCAGATTCTTAGGAATTAAAAGGGAAATACATTGAGTTCACTATCATTGCAAGGCAACAATTTACTTAGGAGCAGATCCCGCACGATGTTTTCCATCATCTGCAGCAGAGGAGGTATGAATTCCTCGGTTGTTATGTTGATGCTGATGATAAAGAGGACGACCATGACTAGGAGCTTCTTGCTGACGAAACGGACGCACACGACAGACTTCCCCAAGGTGGCTTCAATAATATTAAGGAGGATGTATGTAACCATGATCCAATCTGTCTGGTTCCCCTCTATGGGTTACGAATGTGTGATGGCAGTTGCTTCACTGCAATATCCAGACTCGCCAAATCCTGGATCATGGTCAAAGCGGACCCCGCACAGAAATCAGATAAACGCTAGGAGTATGATGATATACGTAAAGATAAGTGTGCACCTTAAATTCGTGGGAAATATCTCCACGCTATATGCATTGACCGGGCCAATCGAGACGCCGCAGAGCATGGTCCCAGTGAGCAGGACGGCAAAGACCATGGGCTGGGTCGTGATGTTGATGCTGATGCTGAAGAGGCCGACCAAGACCAGGATGAGGATGAGCAGGATCTTCTTGCCGACGACTCTGACGCACGTGCTCAACACGAGGGCGATGACTGCGCACGCGACCGAGGCGGCTGAGTTGACCGCGAAGGTAATGGTGTCGATAGTGTCAACGCAGACGCCGTCGGTTTGAGTCTGAAATTTAATAAATAAATGACTTGGACCAACACACCAGTTGCCTAGCCCCAAGCTAAGCTCGAAGCTTGTACTATGGATGCTAGGGGACGGATAGTCATACTTTAATACTTTTTAATTTTTGAGATCTTATTTAGTGGTAATCTTCGTAAATAAGCTGCCAATATCTGAACTGAACTAGTCATCTAATATTTTGATTCGGTTTTTTCGTAACAAAATTAATTTTGGCGTAGCCAAAACGCTCGCTGAATTGAGATTGAGGATCGAAAACCTGAGCCGTGCTTTGAAAAACTAGAGTCAATATTTGCCCGACAAACCCTGGACCTCGAGATAATGTGCCAGTACTTAAAACACTAGACCAAAAGGATGTTGAGTATTGTAATAAGTAGTTAGGTAACTAACTAGCGAGGTGGTATAAGCCAGTTCCTATCGATAAACACTCGTCAGTATTCAATAGAAGTGAAGAAAGAGAATCTTACTGTGTTGGCGCCATTAGAAATGATCTGACAAGCAGTGGTCCCACTCCCACTCGATCCCGAAAGAACTCTGTTTAGCACGTCTGGTATCCACATTGCTAAACCGTTCAATCTGAAACAAACAAGATGTTTATTATTGAATATGTCAACGTCTTATTATTTTTTAACTCATCAAGTTTTTTAGGTTAACTGCATGTAGCAAAAATAACTTTACAATATTTTGTCGTGAACCCACCTAGTTATCAAGTTCGATAGTTGCTTTATAATTAACAAGAGAGTATAATCAGACGGAATATGTGTAAGGTACCTGCGGTAAATAAGGCCCAGGAGGTAATAAGGCCCACATTTAAAATTTTGCGGAAATACATTTCTACAACACTTCACTGTTTACGCACACGTGCAAAATATCTGTGTGAATTTCTCCAAATTGGTTGGCAGTCACCAGCGCCGCTATCTTGCCGGTCACCTGCGATGCGTTGGTGGAGTGGCCGGCTACTATGCAATTTTATATTTTTTATATCAAGAAACTGTAAGAATTTTTACGTTTACTTCAATAATTCACTTATATTGCTGTATTTATTATTTTAAGTATGTGTTGTACAATACAAAGGATATGGCTCTCCCGAATCAGAGATAGAGATTTTAGGTTTATTAGGTTAATTTGTAAAAACATGGCATCAGGTTAATAAGGCCCATTTCAACGGTACATGGGCCTTATTGGGCTCTTAATATTTGAGTATCAGATTGCTTGTTTTTTGTGTTCCAGGACAATATACTATGTAAATTTTATTGTCAATATATGTATCATTGTTATAGATTTTGTTTAAAATGACTCCAAAGTCCAAAGAAGAGAGCTCAGTGAACGGAAGAAAAATTAAATTTTGGTGGGACTGTGATTTAACAGGATTATATTTCACCGTCTCAGTATGATTAATTTGTTTCTTAATTATTGTTTTGTTTGGATTTCGTTTGCAAGATTATTATTACTTTTGTTTTAAGAGTATATTTTTTTGTTTCTAGGAATATTATATAGAGAACTGAGTTAGGATTTTACCTTTAATTAAAGTCTGATTATAAGTCTTATAAATTAATATAATATGAAAAAAATGATATTCTTTGTTTAATAAGAAAATAACTGATTATTTAAGTTTTCAATGTAGTAGAAGCACAGCATGTTTTGTACATGCTGTACTAAGTAACATAATTAAGACCACTAGTTATTTGAAATCAAATTGTCTGTAAATAATATTAAGAGGCCAATAAGGCTCACGTTTAATAAATAAAAGAAAATGATCAAATGAGTAAAAAAGAACCATTTACTTTAATTTTAACTGATTTTTAGGTAAATTTAGGACACTTGTATTAAAAAATAAAGCGATTTTTTATATGGGCCTTAATATACTACCTTAGTAAAATAAGGCCCCCGAGAAGGGTTTTAAAAAAGTATATTTACTTATTTAAATATATGCTTTTCTTAGTAGTTTTACACCATTTATTACAGCGAAATGTATTAGCTA
Organism: Nomophila noctuella; assembly: GCA_958496325.1. NCBI lineage: Eukaryota > Metazoa > Arthropoda > Insecta > Lepidoptera > Crambidae > Nomophila > Nomophila noctuella. The sequence continues at coordinate 11,531,502 of OY292490.1, read as the reverse complement.
TGTAAACAATATGTTTATTAGATCCTATACGCACTATTCTCAGATTTATAACCATTTTCTTTTAAGTGGGCCTTATTTGCCTCCGGTACCTTAATAAATGATGATAAACTTACATATTAAATATTCCGAACAACAAAAATCCGTTAAGAAGCAGCCATTTTAAATATGGCGGCTTCATTAGTGGAACTGTTTGCTGTTTCAATGAAGTAATAAATCCGACTTTTTCTTTTTGACTGTCTTCAGGCATTTTCAAAGATTTTATCTGGAAGAAAAAAGGAATTTATATGCATTTCAACAATACCTGTGGTAACAATATTTATATATATGCATTATTTCTGGCACTTGATCTGTTCCCGTCATTCCATAGAAATAGTTCTGACTACTTTGAACCATATTTGCACACGTTTGGATCAGGTTCGGAACGGTTAGCAATCAAAACGTTAATCAATACCTTTCGAGTTTATTTGTTTCAATCATTATTATAACATTTCTTTACTTGCCGGAAAGTCGTCTTTATCTTTTCCCGTGTTAGCAGCATACATTGTCTTTAGCACCGCCATAGCTTCATCATGCCGGCCTTGTGAGACGAGGTATTTAGGGCTCTCAGGACCGAATAGGAGCAGCAGAGCTGGTATTAAGTAATGCAGCGCGTACACCATGGCAAGAAGCCTCCAAGGCCTGAAGTCGTACGCTCCGAAGTCCGTTCTGAAGTCGCTAGGAAGGACGGCCCAAGCGTATACTGGAAAATAATTTAAATAGGGATTAAGACAAGTCTAAAGTGGAACTGACGCTATAATTCTAATTTTGGATGGGAGATTTGTAAAAATTCCAATATGCCCAAGCGCTACCAAGGCGCCCCGGCGAGGCAGATTCCAGTGCTTAAAAATTTGCAGTGGAATATGCCCAATGGCTGGCAGGAGCTGGATGCGAGTAGCCGAGGATCGGGCTAAATGGAGAGCCTTAGGAGAGGCCTATGTCCAGCAGTGGACTGCGATAGGCTGATGATGATGATGTTGATGCCCAACTGAATCAATTTCGTGGGGAAAATTCCAGTGGGGGATACTCACGAGGCACCAGTGCCGAGCCCAGGATCTGCATGGAGTTGACGACTGACAGCGTGATGTCCCGGTACTTCGCCGGCAGGATCTCGCCGATGTACGTGTACGGCGCCGACGCCGGGCATGCTATGCTGACAACAGTTTAACATAATCACTGGAGAGTATAAAATATAAGCGCTCAACATCTCACCAAAGATGAGATCGCCAGAGCTCAGTTGGGGAGGGTATGGGGTTTTTCAAGGCAGGCGACGCATCTGCAACCCGTGTACGGTTGTTGATGTCCATGGGCGGCGGTGGTCACTTACCATTTGGCGAACCGATTGTTCGTTCGTCCGGGACTCCCGAATCCTACGCTTCACGTCTGCCTGTTCTATGAAGGTATGACTAGGTTTTTAAAACTAAGCATCGGATTTTGATATGCTATTTTTCAAAAGCAATTAAGAAGTTGTTTGAGCAATTAATTGCTTTAGAAACCAAGAATTTGTTATCATAAGAAGATAAAAATCACACCAGCTTAAAAACTAGGAAGTTATTACTTTGAGATTCAAATATTATTCTTCCCAATCGTTTTTTATTTGTTAATACTATCCTTTGCCCTTGGCTAGTTATGTACATTTTGATAAAAATATCCAGAGTCATCCTCATACGAAAATGGGCTATATAAAACTTATCATTCACGTATCAGGGTTATAAAGTTTAGCAGCTATGTTTAACTGGGCAAAATATTTACACAGATATTTATCTAATACCGCAAAAAAATTACGTCAGGATTTGCGACACATTATTTATATGATGCAAAGATAATAAAGCAGATAATTTATATGACGAAAACGGTTCAGAACTTTTTGTATGGAGACAATCAGTGCTGGTTTTAACTCTACCAGCTAAGCTAAGTAAACTTAAAGCTAGCATATTAGGGTAGGTCGGGCGGGGCACCTGGTGCGCGCCTTTCATCCCGCGCCCCGGGCCGTCGCCAAACCGCGCCCTACCCTAAAACCGAATTGGAAACCATTCCTCCACCGATTCGTTAATTTTATTTTATATTATAGGGCAGCAAACGAGCAGACGTATTGCCTGCAACACCAGAGGAGTCACAAATGCGTTGTGCCGGCCTTTAAGAAGCTCTTTTCTTGAAGGTGAGGAGGTCGTATCGGTCCGGAAATACCTCAGGCGACAATTTTGTGGTTAAGATCTTTATCTCTTGTAAAGACACCAACGGTCATTTCCAATAAAAATATCCTAGAGAAGATGCCAATTGTGGTTCCTACACCTCTTTGTTTCAATCAAAAAATCTGACAACCACTGTAATTTGTTACCAGAAATGTATAAATTCATGTTCTTACCAGAGAGCCGTGATAAACTTGCATATAGTGAAGCTGATCAGTTCCGGCATGAACCCGGCGGCTATTCCGAAGAGCCCGGCGCTTACTGAAGCCACGACCAGCACCGGCTTCCGACCTCGCGTGTCCACCAGGTAGCCCCACGGAAACGACGTGAGGACGACACCTGAAATGAAGAGAGAATTCCTGACTTCGGTTTCAATCGTCAGTCCTGACACCAAATTATATATCAACTAATATACCTACTACAGCTGAAGAGTTTGTTTGTTTGTTTGAACGCGCTAATCTCAGGAACTACTGGTTCGAATTCAAAAAATATTGTTCGTTTTGGATAGTCCATTCGACGAGGAAACCGAAATCCATGCGGACGGAGTCGTAGGCGGGAGCTAGAATTTTTTGTTTACGAACGGGAATTCTTACGAGTTGCGCCTTAAGTGTTTTGTTGCGCCTTCACTGTCGCTTCTTTTAAGATATTCGAAATTTTAGACATCGGTATATTGTTTGATAGTTTAAAATGAATTGTAAGCTCAACCACAGTAGCGCAATAATAACCACGACCGCGGCGCTTCCCCATTCCAAAGCTTTGTATGACTCTAACTGTCTCGAAAGTTGGCGTTGGGTTACACAGTAATACTTTTTGGTTGAGTATGTGAAACTTTCTTTCACTCATACGTACCTATGTATGGTATGGAGGCTATAAATCCTCTCGCAGTGTTTGACATGTTCAAGTCGCATCTGCTAGCGGGCAGGAGGTAGGCATAGCCTACTGGTTCCACGATAGCGCCTATTAAGAAAAGAGCTAGCACGAGGCAGTATTTGAGGTTGTATTTTCCCAAACCTGTAAAAAAGTGATAGAGAAGGGTTAATAAACAACAACGAGCTATTATAGAAATTAGTTAAGTGGTTTCCTCTACACTTTCAGGGCCGTCTTTCACCTATTGGAGGCCCTTAGCCTTTTTAACATCGTGTTTGGTGGGGCCCTCCGTCCCTGACCTGGGGGCCCAAACGATCGTTGGGCGCTGGGAACTTGCCCATTGGGCCCAGTGGGTAAGAGGGGTCTGTCCACTTTTACATACAAATGTAATCAGATTCTTTTTTGACAGATTTGAGTATATTAAGTTAAAGAAAGTAAGCGGACTTTCCAAATTTTTGGTCGAAGTTACATACAATAATATTGCCAACACTAATAGTGTTGTATGCGTTATATTAAACTGTGCATCATAAGCTATTTAAATTTTGAAGGTTATCTTTTAGTTTGTGTCTTTTACTTAATCTAGATATAAGATAAAATAAAATTACAACTTTGTTTTCGGTGACCTGTCAAGCCTGAAAGGGCTCTCTGATTAGATTTGCTACCCAAGGAAAAATAACCGCAAGAACTTTTCCGTTTTTCTAGACAAATACAAACATAAGCAGAGAAAATTGTTTAGACTTTAGGCAAAATTTAATGGATGAATAATGTTTTCCCACTACTACTCATTACCTACATAAAAACAAGAAAAGTATATAAAAGGTCAGTCTTCTAACGAAGGTATACCGAAGCGCCCGGTCGGGTTCTATGATGTAGGTAATTTTTATCAAACTGTGACTTTTAATAGTTTTTATTATTGATGCATGCTACTTACTTGCAATAGTGACTTTGCCGAGAATTTTAGAGTTGTAAAGCAAACTTGAGCGGTTACTATTGGTGATTTGAACAAATTAAATAAATACCAGTCAAGACTCGAGCTCAATTGGGACGCGCTAGGTATTCATTTGTGACCATCCTCCATAGGCGACTGTGACTGCTTATCCGCAAACGTATAAATGTAATATAATAATATTATGTAGGTAATATATTTACAAGAACATTACTTACCGATAATTGCCAGAGCCTGGTCCAAATCACCCACATGTTTCTCATTATCATTCACTTTCTTTGATAACGTACTAAGTCGGGTTGAATTGTCCATTTTGACTTCTATTTAATAAATACTGGTCACAACAGAATCACAGACGGTAATGATATTTATTTAATCACATTATAACTTTAGGAAAATAAACAAAACATCGTCGAAACTAATAACAAAACTTTTTATCTTTTTAACGGTATGTGTTTACTTTTACCACAGTCAGTTGATTGGCAGACAGTTGTATCCAAATAATTTGTTTACTATTGGATTCAACGATATCCCAATACTTCAGTTCTATTTATAACGAGTGGCGGTCTGCCACAATGTCATGCAGATTTATCGTGAAAATTCGCGTCCGCACTCGCCGATGGAGTTCGTCGGAATAAAACGTTACTTCACGCCCAACACTCCTATTTCATAATAAGCATTAAATCCTCTATTCGTTTTCGCATAATTGGCTGCATTATCATTGTTTGGACAATCTTTATAGTATTTATTTGGTACTTTGTAAAGCTGATGTTACAGACTTATCTCGTTAATTATCTTGATCGTTGATGTAACAGATTACGTGCTCTTAATGTAGGAAATGTTTTGTCACACTCTTAATATTTGTAATGGAAAACTTTTATCGGTTTTGTCTGTTTAGATGACTGTGAAATAAGCATAAAAATGACGCTTAAACCATCGTTGAGGTTTTGCATGTTTCGGAATAGTTTACCAGCATAATAATATGTATATTGATCAAACGACCGGTAACTCTGCGGATTTCTCGGGGTCATAGGTCTAAAGGCGTGAAAAGAGTCAATAATATAGAGATTGTGTGCTTAATGCAGACAATCTACGAGTTAATTAATTATCCAATCAAGTTCAAAGTTGATAACACTAGTTAGATTATAATATTACGGTTCTGATAACATTACTATGTACCTATGTACTTATGGTGTTTTCATATAAGGCATAGACGACCGTCTTATCGCAACTAAGTAGGCGAAAATGTACAATTAATTTTAATGTTATGATGAGAAAGTGCAGGCTAATTTTTTGGCAATCATTTGATGTTTTTTTACAATCCCGTAAAATAATGTTATGTTGAACATATGTTAATGAAAAATTTAAATCTATGTATAGGTATTTGGTTTTCTCGTCAGTACACTATTACCTACTGTTTGTTACTGTAACTTTAGAGCTCGTTTGATTTGGAGGAAAACTTTAAACTTCCTGGGTCAAATTACAGCAATAACAATATACAATCTATTTATAAACCCCTATTAATGCTTTTTTCATTGGTTTTTTCTGCCATACCTTTACTTTCAGAAACTTGCAATACAAGAGCTTCATAATACGATGCGTCTTGCAAGCTTCATTATATTAGGTTTCTATTTTTGAAACACGCATTTTGGTTATATTGTTCCATACTTCCATTAAATTAGTACTGCGATGAGACTGGCATGAAATGTTAACAAAATTTGAAGTTATGTTTTTTTTAAAAAGATGGGTTTTGGCTTAATATCATCACGCTTGCGAATGCGGTTTGGTCATTACAAATTTGCCCAACCTACAAATCGAACCCAGGACCGCGAAGCAGTAGAGTCTAGTGCTTGATTACTTGTGATTGCACGTGAATAAGCCCATTAAAACATTTTTTGGAAAATATACCAAATTGGTCCATAAGGGTTCCCCTACCCTTTACCAACTTATAATACATATAACAACTTAATAAAAACATATGATAACTTGTAATCTATGGAATCTCGATCCTTATCCATGTGTGTAAGACTTCGATAATTCCAATGCTCTTTCGTCATAATACGTGTGATCATGCATGTTGTTGGAAACAATTATGGTTATAAAATTATAATAAATGAAGTGTGGATTAGGTATAATGTACATTATCTCAGATTACATTTCATACGAACGTAATGTTTTCTACGTTCAGCTCATATTTACATATGGATAAGGAAGAGAAAGCCAATGTAAGTATTGAATAACACGGATTATAATTATACATGCCTGATTTTAAGGGTTCGCACCTATATTACCTATAATTATATCTTATCTCGGTCTTGGTACACATGTCGGATTGATTTTATATAGGTAGGTACATAATTTATTTCAGATTGTTTTAATATAGGGCAAGATAATATTGATCCAAAAGCAAACGTGAAAATATGTTCAGGAGTTTTCATTGTAAGGGTGGCTTGATTTAACTATATGAGGGCTTTTAGTTGGAATAGTGGTGTAACTCATACTCACTATAAGGTAGCTTTTCCCTATGAAATAATTACGTAAGGGTTATAAAGTAGCCCTAAAACAAAAATAACAATTCAAAACCTTTTCAAATTGATTGTTAGCGCCTCGAGTCCTTTAGTGCAAATTCGACACACCAAAAACAAACAAATATGTAAATAAATTATTTCATTCTACCTTCTTTAAAACAAGAGAAGATTAGTCATAGTCATTGTAATTAAGCTATTTTTACGTTAAGGTACGTAGTATGAAATATATGTACCTATGTACATGCCAATCAATTGACAGTATAACTACTCACATCTGTCTTGACATCACAGGGTTAACATGTGTACTCGTAAGTTTATTAAAAACAATGAAGTGTTTATTGTACACCTTATAATTTTCTCCAACATCCACACCTCGAATTGACACGTAGCAATCTAACAGGTTTCGTCTTCTTTGACTTGCAAAATTCCTCAATCAGCATAGACTGTTGAACAAATATTTTATCGATGTCTTCTTTCAAACTCTTGATCGTATTTTGTAAGGGAATCAATTCTTGTTCGTAGATAGTATTCAAGACTTTCTGCATTTCAAAGGTAGCTATTTTGTCAATCATTTCTTTCATGAAACTGCTGTTGAAGTGTCCTTCAGGAAACTGTAGGGAATCTACAAAAAAAGTTGTAATTGGTTAGCTTTGAACAAAATTATGAATCACGGTCCAAACTTATATTATTGGTTTTAGGTTAGTAATTGTAATGCGCTTAAAAAATTTAGACTATCGATGATAATTTTTATCAATACTGACCTAAAAATAAATGTTTACACACATCTATTGGATTGTTTTAAGTAAAAAAAAATAATAACCATTACAATCAAAGATGGTAATTACCTCTATCCCTTTGAAACGTGATATCTCTTTCACTCTCAATAGAGGCTTCATCCATTATTTGGACGCGCTGAGTAGGACTTTTAGTTCTTTTGATTTGTATGATCATGTCGTTTTCTGAACCAACAGGAACTCTAATTGCATTAACGTTAGGCTTGAGTTGAGACTGAATTACTGTAATACCATCATTTAGATTTTTATCTAGATATTTTGATGCGTCTACAGTTTTAAGTATCCGTTCTTTTCTTTCATTTACATACGAGTGAAAAGCGAGATCAAGAGAAATATCATCTTTATTTAATGAGCTCTTAGATTCACGTGACGTTTTAGATTTGTTTTCAAACGAATCATTATTGTGTAAATGTGAATCTTTTTGAGATCCTGATGGAGGTAACTTTTTGATGGAAGCCGCTTCGGTTTCAGCTGATTGTCTCGGTTGGTGCACAAATATGTCTGACTTTTCAGATTTATGTTCCATAGATTGTGTCGACTTTGATGACAGTGACTGAGATCCAAAGTTATTATCATTAAAAGCCGAATAATGACTTGATTCTTTGGTTACATTTTTCATGGCATCAGTGCCCTTCCTTTCAATAGTTTCTGCATTATTATTATCGCTGTAAGAAGATTCTAATGAATCCTTTTCTATATTCTGTGATAATGGGGCAGTTATTTCTATATCGTCTTTTGCTTCTTTTAAACTATCCGATTTAAGACTACTCTCAATACTATTTTGTGCACTCATCCTTGTGAAAGCATCAGGGGGAAAAGTACTGTTGGCGTCTTTATTTTGTTTGATTTCGTTAATAATTGAGCCTTCTTTTTTACCGTTACTATTTGTTTCATTATTCTGTAATCCTAATGCTTCAAGAAATTTAGATTCATCGATAAAGTTATTTTCATTCTTGGCAAGCACATTTTTGAGTTGTGCTGATGTTTTGCGAACTGCGCTCTTACCTGCTTGAAGATTACTCAACTTTTTTGAAGTAATATCATCCAAGGCACCATCCTCTAATGGTTTATCTTGTAACGATATTAAAGAAGACTTATAGTTACTGCCGGTAATTGTACTCGTAACGTTTTTAGTGTTAATTACTGGTGATTCGTAGTTTGGGTTTTCCGGATGTATTTTGTCCTTATAATTTATTTTACTACCCTCCTCTAACATAAAAGAAGACTTTTTAACTTTTGAAATTGATAATGATGACGAACTTGACAGTTCTTTTTGCAGATTTGTGTCTGTTAGATTTGCAGTTTTTTCTGATGAATTATTTTGATTCATTCTCGTTTTCTCGGAATAATCTTCAATGTGTTCATTGTTTTCAACATTCACTTCTTGATTCTCAAGAGACTGTTTTCCTTCTACTTGATTAACGAATGCTGATCCTTCATCTCGAATTCTTCTTTGTGAAGGTGAAACTTCTGCATTTTGTATATTCGAAGATTCTTGTCCCAATAATACATATTCGTTTTGAGTCGTCTCAGGTATGCTAGTTACATTATCGACAGCATCTACAGAAGAAGCTATTGTTGAAGTTAAAGTGTCATATAACTTATTTTGTTCTGCAATCTGGTTTTGTTGTATCTGGTCATCATTTGTACTTGTAGATCCTTGTTTTAAAAGCACATTTCCATTTTCAGTTACGATTTTGCGGTCATCATTGATAAAACCTTCAGAAGATTTTTGAGATACTTTGTTTAGTAAACTAGACGCAGCTAATACAGTTGAAGATAATTTTCCAGGTACAATGCTGTGTTCTGCATTCTCGTTTTGTTTCATTTTCATTGCACGTAAACTAGTAGATTCTTGTTGCAACAATATATTTCCATTTTTTTTAATTTTGTCTTGGTCATCGTCGATATCATACACAGATACAGATACATACGATACATATACAGACGATGTTTCAGAATCTTTGTTTGTTGAACTAGAAGTAACAATTGTTGGAGTTAATTTGTCAGTTCCTTTGCCATGTTTAGCAACTTGGTATTGTTTTGTACGGAAGCCTTCGGAATCAGTCAATTCTTGCGATATACTTCCATTTTCAGAAATGATGTCATCTTCATCTTTTTTAACTTTAGCAGGAGATGTTCGCAGTGTTTTGTCAACTAAACTAGATGCAACTAGTCCTGTAATAGCTAATGTTTCAGGTACATAGCTGTGTTCTGCAGTTTGGTTTTGATTTATTCGAAAATCATGTCCTATATCGGGAGATTCATGATACAAAGGTACATTACTATTTTTAGGCATGATATTTTTTTCATCGTCAACAGCATCTATAGGAGATGTTCGTAAAGCTTTCTTCATTGTACTGGAGTCAATCAATGTCGGAGTTAACGTGCCAGGTAACGTGTAATTTAGATCATTGAAATTATTATTCGCATCTCCATCAGCTTTTTTGCATTCAGATGAATCGTATGTTATGTTGCCTTGTGGTTTATTATGCATTATACATAAGCTGTCCATGCTTTTCTTGGTGAAGTCGTTATGGTCGAAATTCCTGAATTTTTCTTCTGCCCCTTCCTGTCCCTCTTGACTAAATGATTCAATTGGCTTTATTTTCCTGGATCTTAAAATATTTTCTGGTATATCGGAGACCACCCTTGCAGTATTAATAACTTCATGAGTTTTATTCTTAACATTTTTGGAATAATCTTTCGAATTTTCACCAAGCCTACTCTTCCGTGGAGTTGTGAAAAATGCATCTACGCTATCATTTGCAGATTTTCGTTGTTTATCTTCAATTGTCATTTTACTTTTTGTACATTTGTCTTGGCTAGTTTTACTGGATGACAGCTCTGGTGGGTAAGTAATTACTGAGTCTGATTTCTTAGAATCTGCAGAGCCTTTTGATATTGCTTCATAAAGGCTCAAAATTGAGTTATCTTCTATGTTTAATTTGTTTTTTTGCGTCAATAAACTGTCTTTACTCTTTTTCGCAGACCTAGGAATGTCGACATGATTCTGCAGTTTGGTTTTTGCAGATATCGGAGTTGTTTCTTCATAAATATTCGTTATTTTGCCTTTTCGGTTTTGTTTTTGTCCAGGTCGATATGCATATTTTTCTTCACCAAAGGGTGGATCTAAACAACCCCCTGGAAATATTTATGGAAATAGTTTAAGTAATTAATAAAGTATATTTTTAATGGACCACAATACATTAAATACTGGCACTTACCTGGTTTGCAATTTCCAAGTATATCGGGTTTTCTGGCGTATGGTTGTATCTCTCCACTATCGCGACTTGTTTTTGATAAAGTGAAATGTTGTTTCAAAACACCGTCTGATTTACTCGAAACATTTGCATCGGCCATTTTAGCGTTGTATAGATTGCTTGGTAAATACGTAGACTCGTCATCGTCATATTGCAGTCCTAAACAACTACCTGAATATAAAAAAAAAAATTAGTGCTTTGCTGAAAAATTGAGAGTGACATCGTAATCATTCCATAATTTTATAGTTTTTGTGATATAAAAATTGAATGAACATATACCAAAGAATGATTTTCGTGGTTTTCTCTTGGGCTTCTTTACAAAATCAGCCTCCATAGAGACATCAAATGACATAATAGTCTGATCACTACTGATTAGTCGAATTCTCTCTGGAGCCCTTTCTGGGTGCCCAAATTTAGGAACCGACAATATTGCCTGCTCTAACCCACAATCTTCTTTCTTTTTTACTCTGATTCTTAAGTTCAATGGCGTGGTGTGGGATAATTCTGTTTTGTCAATCGGTGGTATTGCTTCCACTTCAAAAGCTAGGCTTTGTACTATTTGTTCCACTACTGATGTGCTGGCCATTTTTTATAGTGAGCGTAGACTATTTCTCATTCTGTTAAAGCATGCCTGAGAAGATAATTATTTTTTAGATCCCAACTAATATTATAAATGCGAAAGTAACTCTGTCTGTCTGTCTGTCTGTCTGTCTGTCTGTCTGTCTGTCTGTATGTCTGTCTGTCTGTCTGTTACGCTTTCCCGCTTAAACCTCGCAACCGATTTTGATGAAATTTGGTACAGACAATCTTTAGACCCTGAGACAGAACATAGGCTACTTTTTATTTCGAAAAAGAGAAATCCACGCGGACGGAGTCGCGGGCGGCCGCTAGTTTAAAATATTTGTCGATACACAATAAACAAGTAATTTTACAAGTTAACTTACTCCTAAGCCCTATGTTAGCGAGGCCTTAATAAATTCACATCATTCACGTGGAAGTGTTAGAAGGTTAAAAAATGTATGACGTGCAAAAGCATTTCTATGTAAATCAAATTGTAAAATAAACTAATTTGACTTTGAATTATTCAGTTAAAATGCTTTTAACAGAATATTATAATGCAAATTAAGCTTATTAATGGCAGAAAGGACATAAATAAATTCGATCTCAAAAATTATGTGGATATGATGTTTCAAATAAAAACGAAGAAAATTTCTGCCAACAATTTATTAGGAACTGAAACCAATATTATCCGTCAAACACAATACTATAAACAACACGGTTCGATTTTGTTTCTTTCACTGGTTTACAGCGACTGCTAATTTCTTTATTTCCAGAGACATTTCTGTAGATTATGGGATTAATATCCCACAGTTGTTTCTTACAAACCACTCCAAGGGAAGAACATTTGTTTATGATATCACTTAACATTAGTTTGAGAGGCATAATTTCTTTTTCCATTATTTGTATGAAATTTGCTACTCGAATTTCAGGTCTAATCCTGGGACTACTAACATAGTCGTACTGTTTCTGAGTCTTAATTTGGTCACCAGTATTAAATATGTCACAAATAAAGTCACTGCTTCTGATGCTTTCGGTGTCTCTATCAAAAATACAATTTGGTGATTCGTATACTCTGAAGACAATCTTATTTGAAAATCCTTTAGCCGCAGGCGTCACTTTATCTTCATGGGTATTAACGGAGCATATCGGACTAACAGTCAGGTTTTGCTTCCCTTCAGTTTTACAGTTGTTATTAAAAACACATCTTACAGTTTCTAAAGCCGTTACAGTTTTTCGCTTAGTGGTGTCTGTAGTTGTGATTTTATGTATTGAGTTTTTAATACGGTCGAATATGTCTGCTCTCGCGACCTGGATAACAGATTTGCTTTGTACTACTGAAAACAAAATAAATAACAAAAATTAAAAATAAGTTTTATAAAGTTGAGGTTGAGGATATCAAGGTTCGAAAATATTGTAGTGGGAAATCAGTTTAATTTGAACACCTTTTTTTACCTTCGGGCGGCGTTTGAGTTACTGCGACTTCTTTCGGTTTACGATGAGCGGATTCAATTATTTCATTGTAGATTAATTGGCTCGAGATCGATGGATCACTGTAAACTTCTGTTTGCACTTGAACTGTTGTTAGCTGTTGTGAATCGTCGATCTTATTTATATTTTCTCGTTCTCTTAAGACAATACTGCATCTTTCAACATCGGTAGTAACCTTACTTAGAACGAAAGTATCGCTCAATATCCTATTGATATCCCCAGATCCTCTCATAAGAGCCATATCAGACGAAGGGAGTAGTAAGTCAACACAGGAATGATACGTTTTGTTCAAATTTTCCACCTCCTCCTCATTTAATGTATCTTTGATGGATTGCTTTTTCCTCAGTATGATCTTGTACGTCATAGGTATTGTATACTCAATACAATTTTCTTGCTTTCTCCACTGTATTTTGTCTAGATTCTGAATACAGTTAATTTCTGGCACAATTTCAACACAATGTTTAGAATCTTCTCTTATAACATCGTTCAAGAGTGGCTTAAACCTAATTCGTAAGCAAGCAGTCTCCATTGTCTCAATTTTGATTGGAGAGTTAAGTAAAAAATAATAGCTACAGGCGTAAAAGCTACAGGCACACTGAAAAAAAAAAAAAATAATAAAACATACTGCATTACGGTTAACATTAACAATTAATAATTAGCTTCTAGTATGAACTTCTACGTTATCAAACTATTGCATAAATTCATTTTAAATTTTAATCAATACTGCACCGACTATCGATCATTGATTTATTATTATCGATACTATTAACAATACAAATAGGATTTGTTTTTTTTTATGTTAAAATTGAAACGGCTTCAAATCTCCTGAAACGGTTGTGATAAATTGTTGACATACGAAGTTAAACATCATGTTCTCTTGGTGTAAAGTCGCATGTTGCTCTATTTGTCCCTTAATGTATCCGTATCATAATTTTACATAAATAAACATATAATTTACCTGATGGAGAACGTGGTCTGCAGTTTACTTCGGTAAAACAGTAAATTAATTAATTTAACACATAATTTAGAAAAATACAATAACTGATTACTGAAATTTTGAACAACAAACAAACTGAAATTGTATCTGTCAAAATGTTTTTTTTAAGATACGACTGTTATTAAATGAGGTTTACTAACTCACACTAAATTATGAGGTGTTATTGCACATTCGAAACGAACAACATTGATACTCTGAGGTTTCTGGTTTTATTTTTTTATCAGTAATAATGTTGTGTGATATTGTCCAAAATATTAAACCCATAGATTAAACCCTCGCCTAGAACTATAGAAAATATTCTAAGTTTTATTCATTAGTAAAACTAGCTATGGAGGTGTGTTATTTCAAGAAATATCGGCCTCTTCAACTATTACATCATGCGATATCAAATGTTTTATTAGGCAATAAGACTTACAAAAGCATATTATAAAATGATAATGATTACAGACCCATTATCATTTTATAATATGATCCACCCCCAGGCGCGGATCTAGCCCTCAAAAAAGGTTGTGGGCACAGCCACCAAAAATTTGCAAAATTGCTTCACACGAGTGAAGATTTATGTTTATACCTTATTCTACTTACAATTGACAACATTAAATTTTCATGTACTGTTTTATTTACTAACTAGCGGCCGCCCGCGACTCCGTCCACGTGGATTTTGATTTCTAATAGCCTAAAGCCTTCCTCGTCTAATGGACTAACAAACACAAAAAGATTTTTTCAAATCGGACCAGTAGTTCCTGAGATTAGCGCGTTCAAACAAACAAACATACAAACAAACAAACAAACATACAAACAAACTCTTCAGCTTTATATATTAGTATAGATACGAAAGATTTTAAAAAACTAAAACATACATATTTTTTCTTTTTTGCTAATTTTCTTTCCTTTTCGTAAAATAAATTAATTAAAAACTACTTATTCTAAAAGGAGTAAGTCAATGTCGTCGGATGAACGAACATATTATTATCTTTGATAGTTTAAGCTTAGGTACCCTTTTTGTGCATTAAATTAACGTAAAAAATGTGTTAGTAATACTTCATGAAGCTATAAAAAAAAAGTTTGGTACATTAAGTGATTTTTAATTTTTTCGCAATATTCAAAAACATGAGTTTTTCCCCGATTGGCCAAGAGTTTTGCTAATCCGGCAACACTGTATACACACATGCCAAAGATTTTGGAAAAATCAATAGATAATCCATATGTCAGGTTTGAGTGAAGCCACCAAAACTTCAAAAATTCACCTAACTTTACACCTATAGTGCCGTGCCTATCGATAAAGTCCTCGAGCCAACAAGACGTTTTTCTACTAAGAGATTTTTTTATTTATTAATATGAAAATACTCAACATAAATATGTTATAATCATTGAAAATGGTCATCAATAAGTGAAAAAGTGTAAAGAAAAGATACAATATTACACGATCCAGTTTAACAAAGGTACTTTAAATTTATATTACCTTTAAGTCGACCCGTACTCAGCACATCGCTTCGCCTGTATCTCTCTACAAAGTTTGTTTCTCTCAACAGAAGTAGATTAAAATTATTTATTCGTAGATTGAGTGCAAGTTCTTTATAAACAGATATACATCTAATAACAATGCAATCCATTGTGCGTGGATTCATATCGCGAGAAAGAGGAAAGGAAAGTATTATCCGTTTATCTGAGTGAAATGCAATGTTATAAAGTACCTGTTCGAGGTTGTCATTCAATATTCTTACAATAGTTATGGCACTTTTTACTACTTACAATATTGCGCTCGAAGTACGAATTACACTGGATTCGATTTCCGTTAAAAGTTGTCCGCCATAATAGCCAGACCAGCTTTACCCATATTCGTTATTGAAATAGCCACTTTTAAAAATGATGCCGTCATTCAAGTTATTTTACAATACCACCTCTATTATCAAAAAAATATTCTGTATCAAAATTTTACGTGCAGTAGATCATAGACTACACATATAAACGGAGAGTCGATATCGATGAAAATCGGTACGCATGTACTGGAATCCCTAGTTCCGTCGTGCATAATGACGTTTAGACGATTTTTGTCGGGTGTTTGGTATCTTGCTCTATCACACATGATTCATAATAAGGAGAAAAAGGACAAAAAATCTGTCAAATCATAGTCTCCATCTAGTACTTCCAAAATCTTTGACACATGCACAGTTTTCTGTCAGTTTGACAAGAAACAGTGTCAAACTTACACGACGTGACGTTTCTTTTTTTTAAATTCACGATGGCCAAAGCGAGACCAAGATTGACTGTGTGTGGATCCGACGAGCATTGAATTTGGAAACTTTTCAAAATATCTTTTTAGTTACCGAAAGAAAAAAATTAAAATCATTTTTTCTGTGTCAATTTAGCGAAAATCTCGAAATGGTTTTTGAATAGGGTATTTTACACCATGTAAGAAAAAATATAAAAATGCATTTATGTGATAGATTATGAACAAAATAAATAAAAAAACGTTGATATCTCACCAAAATCAAATGCGTAAATTTAATAATTTAATTTTAAAGATCGACATTTTTAATCTGTTTTAAATGTGTCAAAAACAGCAAACGCCATTTTAGAATCCGATATGACGTCACACCGATAGTTTTTATGACTAATGTTGGTACGTTTTGTTAACTATTTCACTAACCGAGTGAAACGTCATGGCGGCTAGCGTTTTCGCACGTCAATGTCAATTCCTAATTTTAAACATAAATTTAGACCGTTTATCGGTATTTAAAAATCAAAATAAAATATTTGGTAGTACATTACGGCACAAAGATTGATTTTAAGCAGTTTTCAAAAATTGGTGTAATACCCTATTAAAGTACCTTATAAAAAATTAAATGTTGTCAATTAGTAAAAATGTAGTACCTATTCTAACGGTGGAAAAACAATATTTCAAATTTTATTTTAGTAGTGCGGCGGCGTTTTATAGTCCAGTAATTTTAGCAATTTTGATCCACGATCTGCGGAATAATTCCTAGTGAGCTGAATTTTTGTATACACCTTTATTATGATATTGTTATGATGATGTGAAAAATCGACATTGATATCGTGCCGGCTAAAAAAGTTATAGGGGTCCAAACGTCACGAAAATCAGTTTTTCGCAAATATCTCACGATCTATTGCTCAGAAGTCAATAATGGTTTCATGAAAGTTATTCGTCGTAAAATTGTCTACAAAAAAGGTCTTTTGCAATTTTCTGTAGAATTAACCGTTTTTGAAATAGAGACTAGAATGCACTCATATATGGTATTGTATACCGTACGCCGCATACCAAGGCATAAACCCTATTGTTTGTTTCTTTCCCTTTTTTGTTTGTGTGTTTTTTGTTAGTATGATGTTCTACATATAGAAATATAAAGGACTTGTAATACTAGTACAGTCAGGAAAATAGGAATATCAGCTATAAAAAACTAAGTGGCAATTTTTTTTGTCACTTTATAACTCAAGAACGGGCTCACCGATCCAAACCAAATTTTCAGGGTTTGTACAGACTATTTAGTAGATGTTTTATGTGAAGTTTGAACAAAATCGGTAGCTTCACTTTATACGTAGCGAAGCACGTACCGGGCCGCTAGTAATGATATAGATATACTATGTCCAGTGACGTTTGGACCCCTATAACTTTTTTAGCCGGCACGATATCAATGTCGATTTTTCACATCTTCATCACAATATCATAATAAAGGCGTATACAAAAATTCAGCCCACTAGGATTTTTTCCACAGATCGTGGATCAAAATTGCTAAAATTTACGTTGCATCTATATTATTACTAGCGGCCCGGTACGTGCTTCGCTACGTATAAAGTGAAGCGACCGATTTTGTTCAAACTTCACATAAAACATCTACTAAATAGTCTGTACAAACCCTGAAAATTTGGTTTGGATCGATGAGCCCGTTCTTGAGTTATAAAGTGACAAAAAAAATTGCCACTTAGTTTTTTATAGTTGATATTCCTATTTTCCTGACTGTACTAGTATTACAAGTCCTTTATATTTCTATATGTAGATCATCATACTAACAAAAAACACACAAACGAAAAAGGGAAAAAAACAAACAATAGGGTTTATGCCTTGGTATGCGCCGTACGGTATACAATACCATATGTGAGTACGTTCTAGTCTCTATTTCAAAAACGATTAATTGTACAGAAAAACGCAAGAGACCTTTTTTGTAGACAATTTTACGACGAACAACTTTTATGAAACCATTATTGACCTCTGAGCAATAGATCGCGAGATATTTGCGAAAAACTGATTTTTGTGACGTTTGGACCCCTATAACTTTTTTAGCCGGCACGATATCAATGTCGATTTTTCACATCATCATTACAATATCATAATAAAGGTGTATACAAAAATTCAGCTCACTAGGAATTATTCCGCAGACAAAATCTAAAATTCCTGGACTATTAGTGGAACGGCTGCGTTCCAAATCACGCTCGATTTTTTAAAAGCTCATCAGTCAGTCGTTTTTATCATCAGCCTATCGATCATATCAATAGATCATAATTACAATAAGCAAATTAGGGTTGTGGGCATGCCCACAGTGCCCACAACGGTGGATCCGCGCCTGTCCACCCCTTATTACCATTTCTGTCAAAACATCATTCATTTTTAATTTCCATTATAAATTGTTGCATTTCATGATGAGTATATTCTACCCGCTTGGTGTAATGGTCAAGAAGTTGAGTAGTAGACCAAGAGGTCGCGGGTTCGATCCCCTCACAGACATACATTGTGTGTGCATGAACGTATCTGTTTTCCCTGGTCTGAGTGTTATATTACAAGGCGAAATTTTGAAATAGGTTTTGAAGGCCAAGTACAAGTTAGTTGCCTAACGTTGTTAGGCAACCATCCATACCCTTTTTCAGATATTTTGACCTGCATACACAGATATAAAAAAACAGTCACCAAAAAAAATCTGAAGTAGGCAAAACTTTTTCATGCCAGTTGATGGGGGATGGCAGAAACTTGAGCGCCACCTTTGTGGTATCAAAACAATATTGCGTAAGTATGTGTAATAATTACAACTTGTCAAATGACGAAATTAATGTTTTATGACACTTAATATAAATGAAAGGAATATATTCCTTTTATGCACGTTTATGTTATCTTAATACAATAATGGAAACATTTATCTTGATGGCTTAAGTTGCAATAAAATTAACACTTCTTAATGGATGCAGTAAATCTTCCTTTCTGCTTTGTTGCCATGCTAACGAATGATCATGATAATATAATAAATTCGTTATTACTGATCACTCACTTTTTGTCTCTAGCATACAGTGATGATTTGTCAATAAAAAGTTCTAGATTATAGGTGCTTTGTATAATTGTTTGTTTTTACTATTTTCACTATTAAAATCTATGCTCGCAACATATAGATTTCTTAGTTAGTTTTACAAGCTACAGTTTGGCGCATGCGTTTTAAATTTATGAACTCAAATGATTGATGTAAAAATTAAAATGCAAAACACTTGGATTAATTTCTTTTTATTCCCAAACTCTCGCTAGTTACAATAACACCACGACGCCATTATAAACTTTATACAAATCAGCTTCACCACGATATGCCACTGAGTTATTGCTCCTAATATTATAAGTTAACTAATGTACTTAACTAAGTCACTGTAAATTTTACCAAAGGAAAGTAATGTAATCACAGTCGTATCGTCGTCCGAAATGCTATGAAACTTTTATTTAAAGCCTTTCACACTTATTTTGCAGTTAATATTTACAATATTATTCGTCAGATTTTTTTTTCACTTTTGGAGGTAAACTCACATTATTCGGTGATATACTTAATTTGGTGATATGAGTTTAAAAGCTTTACACCGAGAAACCATATGAAGTTCTTCACTGTTATATACGACCTTATTGTAGAGCAATAAGTCTTCTTTTCATGTGTCTATCTGCGATTCAAATTGAGTGAGCGAGACAATAACAATCGTGAATTTTGTCGCACGAGCCGTAAAATTCGCGCTATGTGGACACGCTCGAAGTCAGTAGGTTTTAAAAATTCGTTTAAAATTACTAAATGCGCTTCGATTGCCATAAAAATTACAGAACCTGTTATCCTGAATGTATAAATTATATGTCTGTAATTTTTTTTTCGAAAACTCGAATAGTTATCCAATAAAACCTTATTTAGACAGATCAAAAAGTTATGGTTTTTCATCTTTGAGCGCGAAACACTATCACCGAATTAGACAAGGGATTTTTTTTTTTAATTAATAGGTTGAATATGTGCTTGTAAGTTTAAAAATGGATGGTTTTTAATGATTTGCCTACTTATTGTTCTTTCCTTTACTACCTACTAATGTATTATTGATTTATTAACAGATCGCAACTGATTTTATTCTATAACTAAATAAATAAAATAATCCATTTAAAATAATGATTACCTTATAATGACGATTGATTGTGGTAAGTACCGGAACGGTTGGGAAACAAAAGTGCCAACGACCCCGGTGATAGGGTCCCGTCCGCTTACCGAAGTGGTTGGCACACTTCTTGTCGCGTCTGCCCCGGTGTATTTTCTACCTGGGCGGTTGGCACCATAATCAGTGCCAACAACCCCAGTGAAAAATCACCGACAACTTCCCAGGGACGCTACCGCATTTAGTGCGAATCGCTCCGGTCGATAAAACACCGGGGCAGATGCAACAATATGTGGCCCAACTACCCTGGTAAGGCGCCGTGGCCCATACACCGGGGTCTTTGGCACCGTTTATGGTGCTAACAGCCATTGTAGAAAATCTACCCGCTTGGATGCTAC
The DNA here is from genome assembly GCA_958496325.1 of Nomophila noctuella. Classification (NCBI taxonomy): domain Eukaryota; kingdom Metazoa; phylum Arthropoda; class Insecta; order Lepidoptera; family Crambidae; genus Nomophila; species Nomophila noctuella. Next base: position 11,511,045 of record OY292490.1, on the reverse strand, counting down.
AGTATGTAGGCTAACCACCCTGGTAAGCCGCCGGGGCCCATGCACCGGGTTCGTTGGCACCGTTTATGGTGCCAACTGCCCAGGAAGAAAACTCACCGCGGTAGATGTGACAGTTTGTGGACCAACCACCCTGACAAGCCGGCCGGCCCCTTATACCAGCGCATAAAGTGCCAACCGCCCTGGGAGAAATCCAGCGGGGCAGATGCGACACTATGTGTGCCTAGTTACCACCCTAGTGAGTCTTCGGGCCGCTTCACCGGGGTCGTTGGCACTTTTTAGCCAGAACTTTCCGGTACCGGAGCAGGCCAACGGGGTCGTTGGCACTTACTTAATAATTAGTGGTCAGTTGGTAACAAAAAATATTAAAACTCACATAATTTGGTTATAGCCAAATAAGATGAGTATGTATCACCGAATTAAAGTGATTGTCACCGAATTGCCCAAGTCGACATAGGGCAAAGAATTGTCTTTTAAACGTGGTTATTCATATAATAATTATCATTTCGTTATCTAATCATATCAATAAGTAGGCAGACATTTAGTTCCTATAATTAATAAATATTTAATGGCTTTATACGAAGTAATATTTACGAATTACGATTTTATCACCAAATTAGATGAGTTGACCCTATTGCATAAGTTTGATAAAGTTCAAATGACATCTTCCACAGACATCTTTTTTGCATAGTTTTAGGCAACAAAGTAATTAATAAAAACAAAATTCTTGTAGATGTTTTCGCGCAAATCGTCAATTATGTATTCGATCCGACAAATCCAAGTGGTGTGAGAAAGGCCTTAATGTAAACTTTCATATACTTTTTGTACATAGTTCCAAATGTAAGGTTACATGACAATGTATAATCCAACATGGGTTACACTGCCGCTGATTTTTTTATGCAAGCTGTACCAATCGTTATTCTAATAGTACGGTCAGCAAAAGAAACAGCTCGGCATCTCTGTCATAATACTTATGACGAAATGTCAGCTACTTTTTTTGCTATCTATACAAGTATACTACTCACAGTAGGTACCTTCTAAAGTTATTATTTTACAAGCGGTTCCAAGTTAATATAATTATCTACAATTAAGGCTTGTCATAAAAAAATATCAAGCCAAATTTCAATACATACATTATTATATTATATTTTGATATAGCTACATTTACATAATTGTTATATACAGTTTGAGCGCACGCGTTTTTTAGTATGGTCCAAAAGCGGTTGTATTTAAAATTACAATAACTTACAAACGAAAAGATATTCTTTGTCTTTTAATAATATAATTATGCTTATAATTCTAACAGCTTCTGGACCAATTAGATTATTTATAAGTTATGATTTAAATGACTAATATACCAATTATGTAGCAGCTGTTTTCTCGTGAGGAATGTAAAAAAAAAGTAGTTAGTTATTATTTTCAATGTATGTAGTTGTACTTGATCCAACTGATAGAATTGTAAATGATTACCGCATTAATTCATTGGAGATTACTTAAAATTCGAGGTTAAGTTTCTTAATTTCGTAAGGAAGTTTTATGTTTTTTTTAGATTAGGGCGGTATCTTAAAAAAATGCGATTGGTGACAATATCTGTAACCATATTAATTAAAACGTTTTGTCAACTATATGGAAACTTTGTTTGTACCGATATAATTGCTATTTGGTTGCGTCTATTTATTTGAGTACCCTGAGTGACTCTACTTATCTGACGATGACTGTACAACATTGTGTTGATTTAGGTAGGTGCCTATTGTTGATAATGTTGAAGTTTAAATTATTTAATTAATTACTTTTCCAGTAATAAATACATTTTAACATGTTTGTGAAACTTATCAACATAGTAGTTAAAGAAGCCGTTACTTAAAATTATGATAATAGTAAAACGTTCCTCACGGAAACAGCTATGCATATTTATTTATACTATTATTAATAAATAATTTGCTAATCAATATTCTGTACAGAGCAGCATAATAAGCTTTGACTAGATATACATGAGATCATTTCGAAAGCCAATTATCCCGTGTTATTGACACGTAAATAAATTAATTTATTTGAAAAAAAAAAAACATCGGCAATTCGGTATTTTTATATAATTTTTTTTAAATAACGTGTTCTTCATGAAGATTCGTTAGAATTGATCACAATTTAACTTATGCATTGTTTAAGCATAAAGCCTACATACAAGATTAAGAAGAGAAATATATAAATAGTTATTTGATTTAAAGAAAAGGAATATAGGTCTTAGACAACAAGAGAAAATAGGACATTTTTAAACTAATGATGAAGATAGTCTTTTTAACTAAATTATAAGCATATTATTATGATTTTACTGGTTTTGTCACTAGACTGAACATATAGAAATTGAATGTGTACGCACTAGGGTTGCTATTACTTGACTACTGTGCGTAACTTGACTCTCAGAAGGTGCAGATAAATAAAAGTCCGAAGGTCACTAATGATTGTATTTGCCAAATATTCATTACACGAATTTAGATACGAATTAATACAATTATAATGAGTTGAGATGGGAATGCGAGTTAGCTAGGAGCGCGACGGGGAACGACTGGCGATGATGCCGTCCTGAGTCTCGCTCGCGGTCTTATACGCTAAGTCAGCGAAATACAATGTTGTGTCCCTACATAACATCCCTTCCCAAAAATTTTATTACATCCAAAAAAAAAATTTTTAAATAATAAAAGTAGCTACTATAATTTTGATAAGTTAATTTTGACAATCCTAACGCAATCAGTATAAAGTACAACTTGTTTACTAAGTACGCTTCAGTGAATGAAATTTGAGACCTAAAGAATGCGGTTGCTTATCGCGTTAGCTATGTTCTTTGCACTGATTGTTACAATTGACCTGTTCTAAAAATAGATTTACAAACAATATTCAGAGTAAACATCGCAAAGAATTAAATTTGAAGTTATATAATTTTACAAAAACCTTTTGATCAATTAGTGACAAAAAATAATCTAACACACACACATATCAATCACACAAGATTTGTCAGTCTGTACGAAAAATCACATTTAAAAATGCAAACAAACATAAAATTTCACAAAATGCTCACTCTCAATACACTGTAGGCTGTTGCACTGTTCCAACTGGTGCAGTCTGTACCCTGATGCTGGGTGCTTCCAGACCACCATTGGTAACAATTACCTGTCTTCTTAACCAGGTTTTAGTGGACTTCAAACACTGCTGTCTTAAAAAGCAGTAAGCCATAAACACCATTAAAATGACTGCAATCAAAACTATAATTATCAAATACTGAATCTTATCCTCCACTTGAGTCGTATTGGTAACAACTTGGGCCTGGGCAATGGCCATTTCTTCTTTACTTTTTCCAATACCCATGTTTACAGATTGACTAAATATCTCAGAATGAATTTACCAATGAAATTAATTTAAAATTACATCTCTCCGTGATCTACAAAAATAGTAACAATAGCATTTTTCGTACATACTGACTATCTGACCTACAAATTAGGAGTCGTGCCTTTCGCACACTCAACATAACTGCAATACATGCGTAACCTCAATGTTCTAACGCATAGTAACACATCACAAAAATAACATTTTATTTCCAATTAATTAACGACTAAGTATCTTATTACCTATCATCCATTTTGGAAAGGAAAATAATAACTTAGTAAAATTTCATCTTTACTCAAAATACAATTTTACAATGACAAATCAATAACAATTTCGAAATACCAATTCATTGCCAAATTACAAATTAAATCTTACTGGTGGTTTGACTACACGACCACTCCTTGTCTTTAATATGGGCTTTATCTCATTGCTGTTACGGTTCACAATTATATCCGCTGGTTCTACCGTCTGTTCTACGATGGGCGTACAAACATCACTATCATTATCGCTCAACAAATAGGCTGGCTTCAGACGATCAATCGAAATAGATACTTTACGGTCTGGCAACTGGATCAAAAATACTTTACTATTACGCCTCAAAACAGGATATGGACCATCGTACGGAGACTTAAGGGGTCGTCTGACTGTATCGTCCCTAACAAAAACGTGACTACATGATTTTAAATCTGGATGAACAAAGAAAGAACGACTAATATGAGATTTTGCGGTCGGCCTAAACTTGTTAATTGCACTACGTATTTTATCTACTAGATTGCTATCCAAACTATCCTCTACTTGGGTGACGTCGTAAAAATCACTAGGCAACCTCAAAGTGCGTCCAAAAGTCATCTCGGCCGCGCTAATGCTGTTGTCGCTCCTTAGCGCTGACCTAAGACCTAACATAACTAACGGTAACTCGTCAACCCATGAAGAATTATTTAACTTCGCCGATAGTGCGGCTTTCAACGACCGGTGCCAACGTTCTACCATACCATTACTCTGTGGGTGGTATGCAGTAGTACGTATTCTTCTTATTCCCAAAAATCTCATTAAACTATTAAACAAATTACTCTCAAACTGTCTACCTTGATCAGTTGATATCTTTACAGGGCAACCGTAACGTGCAATCCATCCTTCAAATACAACTTTAGCTACACATTCTGCTGTAATTTCTTGCACTGGAAATGCTTCTGGCCATCGAGTTCTACGGTCAATTAGAGTAACACAATATCTATAACCTTGCATTGTCGTGGGCAAAGGACCAATAATATCTACATGAACATGCTCAAAACGGTTAACCGGTGGAAACTCATTAAATTCTGATAAAGTATGCCTATTTACTTTAGACTTCTGACATGATATACAACATTTTGCCCATTTACCTACATCTTTGTTCATACCGGGCCAAAAGAATTTTTGTTTAATTAATTTCCTGGTTGTGCGAATTCCCGGATGGCTTAAATTATGAAATGAATCGAAAACTATTTTCCTAAATTCCTGCGGTAGGTAAGGTCTGGCACAATTCGTAGAAGTTTCGCAATACACGGTGTCATTACTAGTAGGCAGAATAATACCTTTAATGCTTACCTTGCTGTTGGTGTTCGCAGCTGCAGTTGTTTGTGCAATGTACTCGTCATGTTTCTGCGACTCTGCAAGTTTGCTGTAATCGACTACTGTGGGACAGGAAATTGTCGCGACACGGGATAACGAGTCCGCAACAATGTTATCATTACCTTTAATGTATCGGATGTCTGTGCAAAATTCACTGATGAATAACAACTGCCTGGTTCGCCGTGGAGTTTCTTTATCGCTATTTAACTTTTTGAATGCAAATGTCAAGGGCTTATGGTCTGTAAAAACAATTAACTGCTGTCCTTCAAACAATTTCCTAAAATATCTAATCGCCAAATAGATTGCTAATAATTCTCTATCATACGTACTATACTTTAACTGTGACTCTGATAACTTCTTAGAAAAATAACCTAACGGTTCCCAAACTTTTCCGTTATGCTGCTGTAACACTGCGCCTACGCAAGTGTCTGACGCGTCAGTCATAAGTGCTATAGGATAATTTACATTAGGATGAGACAGCGTAGCGGCTTTCTCTAAGCTCGACTTACACTGCTCAAAAGCTTCTAAAGATTTATTATTCCATACAATTGGCGTCTTATCGCGTTTTTTACTATTATGGAGATATTTACTTAACTCAGACTGGTGTTTTACTGCGCTGGGAATATGCGAACGATAGAAATTGACCATACCCAAAAATCGACGAAGATCTTGAACTGTCTGCGGTCTCGGAAAATCCTTAATTGCCTGAACTTTATCTGTCAGTGGCCTAATACCCTCTGTTGAAACTTCGTAGCCTAAGAAATCTAATTTACTCTGTCCAAAACAACATTTAGAAATATTTATTGTAATACCATATTTGTCTAACCTTTCGAAAACTGCTTCTAAATGCGCCTGATGCTGCTCCATAGTATCACTGGCAATCAGGGCATCGTCGATAAAACTGGAAACAAAGTCTAATCCTTGAAATACCGTACTATTCATAAATCTTTGGAAAGTCTGCGCGGCATTACGTAAACCAAAAGTCATTCTAGGGAATTCAAATAAGCCAAAAGGTGTAATTATCGCTGTTTTCTCTATATCTTCCTCAGCTACGGGTATAAAATGATAAGCTCTATTTACATCTATCCTTGAAAAAAATTTCTTACCTGACAATAAATATGTAAAATCTTGTAATCTCGGAATCGGATATCTATCGGGTTTTGTAACTGAATTTAATCGTCTATAATCACCACACGGTCTAATTTCGCCATTCTTTTTCGGCACAATATGTAAAGGACTGGCCCAAGGACTTTTTGAAGGTCGACAAATTCCTAATTCCTGCATAATTCTAAATTCTTCCTTGGCCTTTTTGTATCTATCCGGTGGTAATGGCCTAGCTCTAGTAAAAATAGGTGGACCTTTTGTCTCGATATGATGGCACACATCATGCTTCGGCGGCTCCTTAAAGTTGATCGGTTTCGTGAGGTCTGGGTACTTGGTCAGCAGAGAATGATAGGGATGTCCGTCTTCCAAAGTTTTCACAGCGGGTTCTCTGTAATCAACAACGAATGCATGAATGTTTAAATTTGTAACGCTATCTACTAATTTCCTCGCTTTCAAATCTACTAATAAACCGAATTTACTTAAAAAATCTGCGCCTAAAATTGGTTGTTTAATATCTGCTATTACAAAAGTCCAACGAAAAGTTCGTCGCAGCCCTAAATTTAATTCTAAAGTTTTAATACCGTAGGTTTTGATTTCACTACCATTTGCTGCATATAATTTATAATCTAAATTTTCATCCCTATTTAATTTATTACTAACGGGTAAAACTGAAATGTTAGCACCTGTATCAATGAGGAATCGAAGTCTGGAGTTGTAGTCGGTGACACATAGGCGGTGACAAGGCTGAATAGCACAAACTTCCGCCGCAGCTTGCGCTTCCGCTAGTTTCCCTGGGTCTGATTCTTCCATGCGCACGGCGGGATACATCGCTGAGCTTTTTCTCTGTAGCGGAAATGATAGGAACAGAGCCAATTTGGACTATCTGGTGTGCGCCTGCTGTTCCCCCGAGATGCTGAACGTCGCCGATAATTCATTGAGCGGTTCCTTGATGAACTTCTACTTCTTCTTCCGCACTGACATTGCCTGTGTGTTTGTGAACTGCTACTACCGGCCTCTAAATTGGCTAGGCGTGTACTAATTTTTGCTATTTCTGCCAAAACTGCTGAATCGCCAGTTGATTTTGATTCGATATCCGAAATTTGTAAAGGTTTCGTGGCTTCCATTACCGTGTCTGCTGTGTTCGCTAATGTGTCTAAATTTTTACTGTCTGATACTGCCAAAACTGCTCTCGTCGATGCTGGTAATCTATTTTGCCAAAGTATGCAGAGAGTGGGATCCGGAATTTTACCTCGTGCTAACTCTCTCATTCGCCGTAATAACTGTGAGGGTTTCTGATCTCCTAATTCCATCTCGCTTAGTAATTTCTGTATCTGTCTTGTAGCCGATTCTTCATAAACATGTAATAATTTTTCCTTTAAAGCTGTGTATTTTCCTGTCTCTGGAGGTTGCATTAATAAATCTGTAATTTGTCCAATCGCTTCCTTACTTAATTTTCCAATAACAAGGTCGTATTTAGTCTGGTCGCTGAGATGCTGAGGATTTAAAATTGCTTCAACTTGAATAAACCAATGACGCGGTTGATCTGTCCAAAATTCTGGTAGTCTTGAGAAAACTGATACTCCTGCCAATTCGGTTCTTGGTGTTTCGATGCTTTTTGAAGGTTGAGCCATCTTGAAATTTTGATCACTATCTATTATTTTCTTCTCCACTGGGCACTACACTTATTTCTTCGTTACTGCGAACGGTCCGTGAAGTTGTTTGCTCCTAGCTATAATGCTCGCACCCCACTCACTATTGAGCCGTTCCCAAAAAATGTTCGTCGGGGTCACCACTGTACGCACTAGGGTTGCTATTACTTGACTACTGTGCGTAACTTGACTCTCAGAAGGTGCAGATAAATAAAAGTCCGAAGGTCACTAATGATTGTATTTGCCAAATATTCATTACACGAATTTAGATACGAATTAATACAATTATAATGAGTTGAGATGGGAATGCGAGTTAGCTAGGAGCGCGACGGGGAACGACTGGCGATGATGCCGTCCTGAGTCTCGCTCGCGGTCTTATACGCTAAGTCAGCGAAATACAATGTTGTGTCCCTACAAATGCCTGCAATATTGTGTAGTTTGCTTAAACAAGATACGAACACATGTTTTTAACCTGCAAATATGTTGTAAAATATCTCAAATGACTTACTCATTGAAGTGCAAAAATTCCACTTAATCTTTGAAGAGGCCACGCATAAGGCCCCTTCAAAAATTAAGTGAATTAGCTTATATTTTGATAGTAATTGAACGTAACAACTTTTTGCCTAGGGTAAGTTCGCCGGTTCGCGTCCATCGCCCGGTTCGCGTCCACTTTTTTTTTAAATCCTCGAAAATAAGTAAACTGCTACATCAATCAAACGAAAAATCATTACCACTTATACCTGTATGTTTAATAGGCTAGCACATATAAACAAAAGGTCCGTACGTCAAACCAAAATAAAATGAAAAAATAATTTGTCCTTGCTGTTCAACAAAAAGTGCGCGAACGCGGGATTTGAAGAAAAAAAATAGTGTGCAGCGGCGCGTTCGATGGTAAGTATTTTATTGTTTCATATGTATTTTGGGAAACTTAAATATGTTAAAACTTTTATTATGAAAAGAGGAATAATATTAATTAAGAATTTGTTTATGTTTTTTATATTTAAGTAAAAAAATAAGGTGGACGCGAATTACTACATCAATTTTTAAAAATTTCCACTTTGCGTCCGGGTGGACGCATACTATAAACATAATAGACCAAATTGCGTCCACTATGTATTTTTGTTTAAAACAATTGACTTTCTTGTAAAAATAGTTTAAATGCTTACATTCTTAAATGAAAAGTGAATATAGTTTCTTTACCACTTATTTTGTCTTCTTTTTGATTTTCTGGCAGTTACCGGGACGTTGGTTCTTTGGTGTCCTTAGACGACGAAAGAATTCTCCCATTAGAAGATATTGCATCAAACCAATATTAAGTGATGAAAAGGAAACTCTCGCGAAGGAACTTACTCCAGAAATTTCTTTGACTTCATCATCAGCACCAACTGTATCGCTACCATCTTTTATACCCTCAGAGTCTTTATTACAACCATTTTCAGCCACTACACAAAAAGGAACCACTGATTAATTTAAACACCACCTGATGCTGACCAGCTGATCTGTATTTTTAACAATGCCGGAAAAGGTAATCCCAGTACTCCAGCAACCATAACTTCTGCTGCATGAAGAAAGTAGGTATCAAGAAAGAAAAGCAGGAAGTGCATTATTATTAACCAATACTGATCTTAGATTAAAATTAGGATTCGTCCATTGCTGTGGAAGGGTGGAGGGGGTCCTTAAAAAATCACGAAATTTCACAAGGGGGGAGGGGGCGTAGTAATATATTATGTTTATTTTGTTTCCGGCAAATATGTATGTTGTGTTGTGAAGACTTTATTAATAAAACTAGCGGCCACCCGCGACTCCGTCCGCGTGGATTTCGATTTCCAATAGCCTAAAGCCTTCCTCGTTGAATAGACTATCCAACACAAAAAGAATTTTTCAAATCGGACCAGTAGTTCCTGAGATTAGCGCGTTCAAACAAACAAACAAACTCTTCAGCTTTATATATAAGTATAGATTATGTTCATCTAGTGTTGTAGCGTGGGGAGGGGGGGGGGTCTTAAAGCTCATGTATCACCAAGGGGGAGGGGTGTCAAAAATGGCCAAAAAATACATCACATAATAAATGGACGGCCCCTTAACATACATAGTTATCTAATTTTAAGTTCAATCATTGTTGAGAATTAATTATTTAAAGTGATTACAATGTTAATTTTTAATTAAGATTTATATTCTTAAATAAAGACACTGATAGAATACAATCTTTCTTTGAATTTTTCTTCATATCACCTCTATAATCCTTTCTTAAACTGGTGGACGCAAACTGGTCCATGGGTGGACGCAATCTGGATTTTCGTGGACGCAAACTGGGAAAACGCCAAATTCCGATATTTTAATTTTTTTTAAACAAATACAAAGTGTTTTAAGCAAATTTGAAAGTTAATCTTAAAATAGACTATATAATGAACTCATTAAATAATTTTGAGATCGATACTAGTGCTGGGTTATTTTTATTTTCGCAGTTAAACTTGGGAACTGCACTAAATGGACGCAAACAGGCGAAATGACCCTATCTATTTTCTGATAAAATGTGGAACATAGAGCATCATTTGACATCTCATGCAACGATTGTTGTATATTAATTATCAAATTCGGACCATAAATGCAGTTAACATTAGCGTTAATAGTTCCAACCCGGAGAAAGACCGCAAAGTGCTCAATTCTCAGATTAAAAGATGTAGCGAATAATTTTACAGTTAGGTATGCTATCCTTTTTCTCCTTAATATAAATCACGTGTCATAGAGCAAGATACCCACGGAAGAGAAAAAAACAGTTTTTTCTGTTCTGTTTTGTCTGTTCCGTGAAGATACCAGACACGCGTACTCCCGCCACCTAAACTGTCAAGTGGAATGACGTCCTCAAGTGGCGTCGTCTTCTATTAAGAGAAACAAAGAGAGAAACAGACTTATGTGGTGTGTGTGCAAAAATAGGTGAATTTTTGACGTTTGGATGGAGACTCTCAACCGTGCCATAGGGGGCATCTATGATATTCATTTATCTGAGGGAGAAAGACCGTAAAGTACTGTCATGTCATTTGAGTGTATTTAAACCTCAAAGATTCTGAAAAAGTAATAAATCAAAACTTGTAAAACCTACCTATGAACTTAGCAGTAAAACTATTTATATTGCATAACTGTCCCTCCTATTTGCGTAGACGCAACCTTACCTTACATACGTATGCCTAATCGAATTTGTAACTTCCATCGTGCTCTGATCGCTTCGAATTTCGACAACGAACATTGGCCTTTTTCATCCACTTGAAATAAATACTAATCATATTCAAATAAATACCAAACGTATGAAAACTGAGACATGAATATATTTAAATATTAACTAATTAAAGGAGACGGAAAATTCATTACGAAATCAATTATCTAAATTTATATAAACTCAAAGATAACTGACTGACTGATTTAGTGATCTATCAACATAAGATCGTTGCTCAGGCTTAGTTAACCTAAAATAAAATTAGTCTGCTCACATTATATGGTAAAGAAGACACAAAGTTCTGATAGTAATGTTCTGGAGATATACAAATGATCATAGCGACTATCTGAGTCATGATGATGATGAAACTTCTAATGAAACTCGACATAATTGTAAGAGATTATTTAAGTGGATGAAAACGGCACCATTCAAACTATTCTAACCTACATGAATACCCATTCGATCATTTTATATTGTAGAATGAACCATGGTCTTTGACCACAGTTAATACAGTACCTACATTTTTAGAAAACCTTCTGTGGACAATGAACCCTTTTGAATTTAAGAAACCAACGTCGCCTACTCCATTCGGGACTCTTGAAAGCATCGCCCATAGGTCCACCATTGCCATTAGTCATAGATTTTTAAATCGTTAGATTTACCTATGCCCCGACACCAGTAAACTATAGAATTATTTTGTTTGAAAAAACGTACGTTTAGTACGCCGTTAATTTGCTGTCACTGCGATAAGAGGCGTCCGTCGCTTCATATTTTAGTGCCTACTTCAGAGCGGGTCGAACTTAAGTAAGGGCGTTGGTTTATAACGATTTAAATCTATGGCCATGCTTCAATTCGTGAGTACCTTTTTTTTTTTCGCCGATGAACGCTCGTGAGTACCTACTGACTGCTTTGTTTCTTACGATTGCAATGTCGATTGATACCTAATTACCAACTATTTACTTTCCCATTAGGACTCTGAAAGGGTCTTGTTACCAACCAGACCCAAGAAGGTATTTTGTACCCACGATCTCTAATTAATTAATCTCAGGTGTTGTTTAATTTATCCGTGCTTTCCTAAATTGTATATCATCGAATGGGTATTCTACACTCAGTCTCACATCACAATACCAAACATTTTACCTTACCTAATTACTGACCAACTAAAAAACTCAATTTAAAGTAACAAATAATTATGCTTTGTTAAACTAGAATAACTTTAAAAAATAATCTTATAATGGATAATAAAATTCCCAGATATTGATCATTAGATTCTTCTGAATTATTATTAAGTCGTTTGCATTGCAAATGATGTAAATACAGTCACGAGTTTATGTAAACGTAATTAAAACGTTGAATGAAAATAGACCACGGATCTTCAAGAAAATGCTCCAGATTCATTCCGCATTTGGTGAAATGAAAATTAATTATGCAGCAGTAATATGTTAAATATCATTCTAGGACTATAAAGATAAAGATAATGAACACAATACTTTTATCTTTATTGTGTTTATGTCACTTATCAATTTTGCGAGAAACTTCTTCAGAATTGAAGTTTTACCAGAATGTATGTAGCACAAATGGCGGCAATGAAAAATAACCCGGTTATTTTATATTTTTAAAGATTGCCAGGTACCATTTACACATCAATTAGGTCCTGATGATTTACGATTTTATTACCAAACCAATAGTTATCTTTTACTAAATTGATTTTTGACTATCTTTCACGCATTCTGTATGACAGCATTACTTAGGAAGAACTTGATTTGAAAGAAGCATCTATACTCTGTCCACTTTATGAAGCGTCTTTTGACAGCTCACGCCCATGAAAGTTTGAATTGTTTTCGTCTAATTTTCGAAAAAAGAATATTGTTCTTCATGGACGGTTACTGCCAACTCAGTGTTGTGCTACGAAAAACGATTAGAACGATTGTGCCCCCGATTACCAATTATCGATAGAAATAAATGCTATGAATAAATCTAAACTTCTTCATAACATGTTCATAAGGTATAATGTATATTTTACATAGAAAGGTAACAACATTTGGATTTAAATTTCTTTTACTAATATGACCTACTAGTTTTATATTTAATTTATAAACTCAAATATACGGATTTATATTTGTTTGCAATAAATCTAAGAGATTGTTAAATCAAAACGCATGTTTATCGAAATCGGTTATTTTTACGTACCTAAGTCGAATAATGATAATAGTACAATCGGATTATTGACACATTTGAGATACTTTAGGTCATCACCAATGTTGTCAATCGGCGACCTGTCAAAAGACGCTTCATATAGTGGACAGAGTATAAATAAACATATAGTCAATTGGTTCAGTACCTACTATTGCTTGCAATCAAGGCAATTCTTATGCTCTAAACGCTATATCTAAATACCGTAAAGCTTAAGAGGAAGTTAAACGTATAAATGACAAGTTTACAGTTAATATGACAGCGTATTGGTCTGACTGTAGTTTATTACGCAAATTTCAAGAAATACGAAGAAAACTACATGGAATATCTAACAAAAAACACCCACGTAGAAGAAAATATTTATGATCTATCGGACGTAAATATTATCAAAAATAATCTCGACTAAGATACAAAAACCATAAAACTACATACAAAAATACTATATTTACACACGTACACTAGAATTTTCAGACTGATCGTCTTCTATTTACAAAATGACTAGATTCACTCATCCCCACAAAGACTAGATAAGTTATATCTCCTTAAGTTATTGTTATATAAGTTTATACTACACATTTAAATAAAGCGGTATTACAGGATTCTATCAAACATTTTTCCTTAATAAATATTTTTTGACGCCGGCCGTCCGCTATGATTAAGTTATATTACATTTATACAAATTACTAGCTTTACTAATACAATTTAATTAATTACACAAAAGCTCCATTTCGATTTTATTTATTCAATCATTTGCTTTAATAACAGGATCAAATGCGATAATTGCATGTAGGAAAGAAATGGTAAACCAAACTGACTTGTTCTTTCTGAATGACTTTTTGATTCGAGCTCATTTCTTCTTAAACGTTAATTTGTGTTAATAATAGATATTTAAGAAAACAATTCAGTTTTAATGGCAAGTGGTAAATTTTTTCCTACAAACAGAATGTCGTCTTGTCCTGTATAAACTAAAAGCAATTGTTTATACGCAATGCAATGTTTTAAATGCTTGTCATACTTAATGTATTCTATGAAATATTTTAAGTACAAAGTTTTCTTATTTGGAATGTTTGTTAATATTAGCACAACCTGTAACACTATATTATGGGCAAAAAATATAATCGTAGTCGTAGCTTTAATATTAGTTATTACGTCACAACTCATAATGTAGTGTTGGTCGAATTTGGAATCAGTGTTTAATTAATGCGTTTGTAAAGAGCAATGCACACTGAGCCTGCCGGGCTGCCGATCTATATCGGCAACTCTAATATTATTAAACGGGAATCAACTCGGTATTGATTGTTGTGTAGTATATGTAGGTATACTATTCACTGCTTGATGTTTCGGCTGCATAAAAACAACTAATGTCGCAAGCGGACTCTTGCGACTAATATTAGTATTACTAATAATGCAACGCGAAAGTCTAAAATCTTTTATACATCGGCAACTTTTTGCAGGCAGGCTAGTTGTCGGCGACTGTCATTTTAAATCGGTAAAGTTCAAGTGTCGCCGAGCCAATGAGCGCTGGCGTAGGCAAGCCGCCAAGCGCATGATACACCGGTAGCATGATTATCTACTTTATAATTAATGAATATGTTTATGAATGTCAAATTGCCTTTTTGGGCAAGAAGCATTTCCACTGCGCCAAAAAGAAAAAAATCAAGGTCGCCGTACTTTGTAGCCGGGCTCAGTGTGAATTGCGCTTTAAAATTATATTTAGGCTATGTCTATCTATCGAGATCGTTATAAGGCTTAAAAAATGGCAGCTATTGTATCTGACTATTCATAAAACTAACACGGGAAGCCTGCGGATTTGATTTAGGAGTCTTTCGTAATGTACAGTCTACCTTATAGCGGGTTGCTTGACTTGTAGATTGCATACAAGAATAAAAAACTGCTTTGCTTTGCGAACTTAACTAAGATAACATAGCTTAGCTCTTGGTCTGTAACCCGCTTAACTGGTTTATTCCACTTTAATCATCTAACTGATATACCCATGCGAACGAAATATTATGCTTGATCACCTAGATGACACCGCTCAGATCAACAAATATGTAATTCCACTTTGAACCCCTAGGTGATATCACCGGTGGACAAAGTGGAATTAATTACTCTTCTTAAATCACCTCAGAAATTAATCACCTGAGTGAAATCACCTAGTTGAAACAAAGTTTTGAGCTCATGATAAATAAATCGCTTGAGTGATATCACCAGGGGATCAGAGTGGAACAAACCGCTTAACACTAGATGCCAACCGCTTAACACTAGATGCCCGTCGGCGCTCAGAACTTGAGCATGATCGTCTCGTCCTGGAAGACGCCCTTGCAGGCGTCGTACGCGCTGACGGGCGCGGCCGAGGCTCAGGTGCACAGGCCAGAGTTGTCGACTAGGGATCTCGCGAGAACGTCCGCGGCAGCGATGTCGCTTACCTGAAATGAAATAAATTTTGATACTTATACTAAAATAAGTGGCATTTTTTGTTGTCACTTTATAACTCAAGAACGGCTAACCTCTCAGGAACAAATATTCAGGGCTTTTTTAGATTTTTAAGTACATGGTTTATGTGAAGTTTTGCACAAAATCGGTCGAGTGGTTCCTCAGTTACCACTCATAGTGAAACACGTACCTACTGGACCACGACTTGTAAATTATGTTTTCTTTTATATTAGTACTGGGTGGCACAACAAATACCTACTCGTCAATCCTATCCTATACCATTGGTATAATGGCTCACATGCAGTGATCATGCTTATAAAGCAAATGTATCGCGATCTATGTGTCTCCTCAATGCGACGGTAGAGGCTGAAAATCAGCGGTTCACTCCTCGTACGGACATATCGCTGACCTATTACCTTATCTATCTATCCACCTTGTCCTCACACAAAGAACATGAACTCCGCCTTCCCGGCGAACTCGCGCACCACCTGTGCCGTATGTGCCGGCAGGGCACATGCGGCACAGGTGGTGCGCGTGTGTGAAGTACGCTCTGCCGCCCTTGCTCTCAACCGTTGCGGTGGAAACAGAGAGTCTATCTATCTAGCAGTCTATCTACCTTGCCCTCGAAGTGCCCTCGCACGTGGAACATAAACTCCGCCTTCCCGGCGAACTCTTGCCGGCACATGAGGCACAGGTGGTGCGTGTGCTATGGTGAAGTACGCTCCGCCGCCCTCATTGACCACCGTTGCCGTGGAAACAGAGAGTCTATCTATCTAGCAGTCTATCTACCTTGCCCTCGAAGTGCCCTCGCACGTGGAACATGAACTCCGCCTTCCCGGCGAACTCCTGCCGGCACATAAGGCACAGGTGGTGCGTGTGCTATGGTGAAGTACGCTCCGCCACCCTTGTTGACTGCCGCTGCCATGGAAACAGAGTTTATCTATCTATGTATCCATCATACCTTGCCCTCGAAGTGCCCTCGCACGTGAAACATGAACTCCGCCTTCCCGGCGAACTCCTGCCGGCACATGAGGCACAGGTGGTGCGCGTGCGTGTGCTGCCGCTCCGGCGCGTAGTGCGTGTGCCCGTGCGTGAAGTACGCTCCGCCGCCCTCGTTAACGACTGTCGTCGTGGAAACAGAGTCTATCTATCTAGCTGTCTGTCTACCTTGCCCTCGAAGTGTCCTCGCACGTGGAACATGAACTCTGCCTTCCCGGCAAACTCCTGCCGGCACATGAGGCACAGATGGTGCGCGTGCGTGTGCTGCCGCTCCGGCGCGTAGTGCGTGTGCCCGTGCGTGAAGTACGCTCCGCCGCCCTCGTTGACCACCGTTGCCGTGGAAACCGAGGCAGTGGCTATCCCGTGACCGTTGAGGATCTGCTGGTTCTGATTGTGGTGGTGCAGGAGTTGAAGCTTTTCTTGGTTCGATAGGTGGACTTTTTCTTGTTGCTGGAAACGAAATTTTGCGATTTAATAATAGTTTAATATTGTTGAAGCTCTATAAAGAACCCCGTTGGTCTAACGGCTTAAGAACTAGGATCTCAAGATCCTGGATTGGATTCCTCGAGACAGGTAAGATGTGTTGGTCAATGTCATTAACACCAAAACGGTAATTTAAGATGACTTTGTCATGCAGCTGTAGTCCTTATTCAAGAGGCCGATTATGATGACGGTATATCCCACCTGATGCTGCGTCGCTTGCTGCATCTTATCCTGCAGCAGCTTGTTCTCAGGTAGATGCGACTTGGCGTGCGCACTCCACTCGTCTCTCGTCGCGAAGAGCCGACCACAGAGCTCGCATGACCACGACACAACCATGCCGGCCGTTGCCGCCGCCACAGCAGCCGTCGCGGCGCTCGTATGGACTAAGTTCGTGTTCTGTGGATACCAGGGAGATATAGTATGGGTAGTCAAACAACTGAAGGAGATATGCCAAGATAATGAGTAGAGTTGGAAAATCTAATATCCAGTAATTGTCTGAAACAGACTGATGCTAAGAGAACAGCACGGGATTCGAAAAATGCTTGTTAAATAAAGCACATTTTGATGATTCACTACTCAAAAATTACGGTATAGGAGAAACTAAAAACTTTTGTAATAAAATTGCAGCGTCTGTTTTACAGCTTTGTCCTCATAACTTTGTCATAGGGTAATATTTTTTGCTATAATTTTGTAGGTACTTTGGTCTAGAATTGTCTAAGATAAAACACGTCCAACTTAGTAAGATAAATTAAATCAAAATGGCACTCTACTAAAAATTTAAAGACATTCAGAAATTAACAGAATTTACGATATGAAGAACACTGATTCTCTTTCTAATAATAAAGCGAAACGAAGAGAATATGAAAATATTAAAACATAATTTATCTATGACAAACAAGAAGATTCCAAATTCATAACGGAATCTATAACACACAAGTAGGCTAGCCAAGATGCCACTTAGAAGATTATTCGCCAAACGCTAACCTAGTGACTTATATCTCCATCCCGCTTAAACACAGCAACACAGTGTGTGTGTTGAATGGCAATATATGTAAGTCGCGACGAAAGCGTTGGCAAATAATCGTCAAAGTGGCATCTTGGCTAACCTTTGATGTTATTTCTACCAAAAAATGTAACAGATATTTATTTCATGCCTACTGACATCAACCATGCCTTGTATTCCATCGGGGATTTACCGTAAAGCTGTGCCCAGGTACCTGGCAGACCTGGATCGACTGTTGGTGCGAGTGTTGCTGTTGTTGTTGCTGTTGTTGTTGTTGCTGTTGTTGTTGTTGCTGCTGTTGTTGCTGTTGCTGCTGCTGCTGCTGCTGTTGTTGGGCAACCGCAGCGATCTCCGCTTGGCTTGGCTTGGTGTCTTCTTGCTTCGGTAGTTGAGGCTTCACGTCATCCAGTTTTAACGCTGTTGCAAGATAAAGTTTCTAGTTGGTTTTGAGAATTCAGCTCAAGGACTAAGATAGTTATAGAGTTAATATTTGTAAGAATAGAAAAAGAACTATAGGATCTTGAAGAGTCAATAACAAGCCTTCATTGTATTTTTTTTTGTATTTAAGTATAGAAATATGTTCTAAGATGCCTTCATGGCGCAGTGGCTAGAAAGCCGCCGTTTTGAGCGGTCCTGGGTTCGAATCCCGGGTTCTATCTACGTTGCGTCTGAATCACTAGCTGACTCAGCGGATACTCACGTGGTATTGAAATCGTTCTTTTACCGAGAGGTGCAATGTTCGACGGCGTGACGTGCTTCAACTTGTTCATGTGCAGGACCAGCTTGTCGCGGCGAGCGAACGCCTTGTTGCACACTTCGCAGACGTACGGCTTTTCTCCTATGTGGGATGACAAATAGTCAGTTGAATACGAATTAACCGCTATTTTTTAAATGGTTATTTCGGTAGGACGCAAAAGAGCAGGATGCTCAATTGATCGACGATGGACATCAACAACTCATCGGAAGCAGCAAAGGCATACTGCTTAATAAACAAAGATAATTATCACAAGTGATACAACATTAAAACAACGTCATATTAAGCCATAACATGACGTAAACTTATTTTATTATTGTTTTGAACGAACTTTTTCTTTATTTTATTTTGCTTCTAGCTCCTATACTATAACGATTTCAGGGTTGCCCCCTTGGCAACATTATATTACACTAGCGGCCGCCCGCGACTCCGTCCGCGTGGATTTCTTTTTTTCGAAATAAAAAGTAGCCTATGTTCTGTCTCAGGGTCTAAAGATTGTCTGTACCAAATTTCATCAAAATCGGTTGCGAGGTTTAAGCGGGAAAGCGTAACAGACAGACAGACAGACAGACAGAGTTACTTTCGCATTTATAATATTAGTTGGGATTTCAATGCTAATCCACTTGTATACATTTCATTCCTGTCGATTCTGGGTTTTTGGTCCATACATTTATGGACATGTCCTTTTTCCTTTGAGTAAAATTTACAATAATGGGATTGTTTGTTCTTGCAATAACAAAGATCTACATGAGTGTGGAATTTAATATGATATAATGTAATGAGAAAGCCTGTAGATTCTATTATGTTATCTGTGACTGTAGAATAATAATTTCTTCACAGTTAAACATTATGATTGGTATACTTGCCTGTATGTATTCTCATATGTATCGTCAATTTGTCTTTGCGTGCCAATCCTTTCCCACAAACCGTGCATTCAAACGCTTTGCTACCTGAAAACAAATAAACATTATTTTATTAGATACATAAGTCATTTGATAAAAAAATATTCTATTCTTGATATTTTTAATACACTTTTTAACATTTTAGTTCAAAAACATATTATTAATTATTTACTGAATTGCATAAAATGAAAAACATTGTACTACAGAATGTACTGTATTCTTAATTAATCAAATTGTTGTTATCTATGATTGTTGCTTTTCTATACTATCAGGGTAGGTAATTTACAATCCAGAGTACATTTTACCTTCGTTAGTGGAACTAGTAGGTTTGATTGCGGGATGCTTTCTCACGGCAGTACCTTGGAGAGCCTTGAGCCGCGTCCCTGGATGCATGGACCCGCCCTCCGCGTAGGGTTCCGTGAACGGTATCAAGTTTGGACGCGGTATGTTGTTCGTTACTTCTGGCGACCTGTGGGATATAAATAGTATTTATGTTTATTATTTCAAAGTTGGTAGTTTCTGTATAGCAATCTTTGTCTATTGACTTTGAATTGATAATCATAAAAGAGTTATTTAGTAACAATTACTTATCAAGTAGTGTGTTTGTTGTTAAGATTTTATTTACCAATAACTGCGATTTTACGACTCAAAACTCCAGTAGGGGAGACCGGGGCTGGATGTGACACGGGTAGGTTGTTACAGAGACATTGGCC
>OY292490.1:11483115-11485615 GCA_958496325.1 Nomophila noctuella | reverse complement strand
AGACCACAAAGGGCATAACAACCCGGATAAAATCCACCACCACCCACCCCTGTCTCCCTCAAGTATTCAACGACCTCCCTATCCTTACCCCCCGCCTCCCCAACACGGGAACAGAACCCGGATTCTCACGCGTGTGTCTACGACTTCATTCATACAGGAAGTGCGAGTAGTAAGAGTAGTAGATCCGTGACGACTAGTTCTGTGACGACTAACTACATAGTTTTGGGTTGAATGTTATTTGTGTAGAAACACACTAGGCGGAAAAAACGCGACCGAAGTTCGGCATGATTAGGTACGCCTGCCATGTATTTTTGTAAATGGAAGATGAACGTATGCCGAAATTACAACGCGTATTTTTATATAGAAAATGCATTGCCGCCGAACTTTTAAAATGCACTATAGTATTTGAATAAAATGTTGACTTTAGGAGATTCATTTTAACAAAAGGCCCTTTTTTACCCACAATAGTATAAAAGTGGAATATTAAAAGACACATCTCCTGCTTTGCACTAATAAGGAATTAGGTATTCACCAAACGTAACGACGAGTAAACCTTTGTGTCCGTAAATTGGAGCGTTCTGCATTGTCGTGTGCGGTATTATCTAACCCTCTGTGATAAGGACCCTCAGTCGCCATGGTTAGGGTTACCATGTAGTTTTGTGAGGCTGGGATATTTATAATAGTATGGATCACTGTTTGGAAGATTTTTTTGAATCGTACTTAAGTAATTTTAAGCAAGTATGCTATTTACAACGATTTTTATTTCGGACTTCAAACATTTGGTTTAATTGTCAAAGTGTCATGTTTCGCACTTGCGTCAATCAGTTTAACATTTTTAATTATTATTTCAACATTCGGTACACTTACAAAAATATTTGCGATGTCTCTACTTCAGAAAATTATTTTTTCGAACACCAATAGGTATCTGTGTCACATACTTATGCATACTTATGTAAGAAACTTTTGACATCTGTCATGTACCTATTTGAATTGGGTATGCAGTTGCAGTTTCAACTTGATCTTATAGTCCGGATGAATCGAATTATTTGGTTACACTATTTCTCGGGGGAGGCTTATCATGTTCTGATTAAAAGCAAGCAAACGCTAAACAGAGGGCCGGCGCGTAGGGGCTTGTGCAAGGCGGTGTACTGGGCCACAGTTGTGGAATTTGCAATGTTTGGTTTGCAATATTTGCTGCAATGCTTATGTGGGATTTAATTGCGATTATGTTTTGTACAGCAAATATTTATTGAAATAAATCTGGAAGGTATGACTTCGAAATACGATGTGTGTGTGTGTGTGTGTGTATGCTCTACAGCTTTAGCAACTTCATAACAACAATGTTGAATACGTCTAAAATATCGCTCTTTACGACTGATAAGTGTATTTATTTTTATTTGAAGGTAATTTTGAATTGAAGAAAAAGTGGGATAATTCGAGAAAGTATCAGCATATTTAGTATACAATTTGATTTAACAAGAATAAATGTTATCTAGATTTTGAAGGACTGTTGCTCATGTTCTGATTAAAAGTAAGCAAACGCTAAACAGAGAGTTCCCTGCAGGCCGATCCAAAGGGCCTTGCGCAAGGTGGTCATTTGGGGCCACAGTTGTGGAATTTGCAATGTTTGTTATTGCATAGCTATGTTGGAGGAATTGTAATCGTGTGATTAGTTTGTGTTAGCAAATATTGAACTTATTCCATATATTACCTTTGAAATAAGTTCTTCAAAATAAAATAAAATGCAAAAAACTAACAAAGTATAAAAGATAAACTCACTCCCAAATCCCAAAGCTGGTTATAATAAGAATTTAGTTGCATTGTTTCTACTTCCACTTCACTCATTTTGAACGCACTCTATTCTATTCACTTCCTTAGAACAGCATACTTTCACAACACCACGCAAGGTAGAATTCACTTAAACATCACAGATCATTTCAAAAGTACGGTAACGTAACTTCTCAACGTCACTTCACTGGCAGAGCTAATTACGTAGAATCACAGTGGTTTAGTAGAAACCAGGAAATCATTATAAGCAGAAAGCTTAATTCAAAATCACAATCACTAAACATCACATTTTTAACAAAAACAACCAGTAGCACATAACTTCACAAAAGTCATCCAAACGCGACATCAATTCAAAATTGGAATCCGACACCTCGAAATCAGAATCACAAAGTTGAAAAGTACCAGGCGCCCATAACGTCTCAAGAGTAACTCCGGGCGGCGAGACGCGCGCGGCCCGCGAGCCCTATGCACTCAGTGCACGCCGCCTCCAAGTACTTGCATCGATCCGCACTTTCTTGACGCACCTTGGGGTGGAAGAGAGCCGATAATGTCCGGGTGGCGGCGTTTTTATAAGTGCCGATTGCTTGTTTGGGTTCCGTCGAGTCGGGGCGACGCGCTATGTCGGTCTGCACGTGATTCTGTTGTTGTACTTACTACAGATACTCGTGTTTATGAAGGTTTGGTTTATGATACAGATGTTAGTACTTTCTCT
>OY292490.1:11310395-11482915 GCA_958496325.1 Nomophila noctuella | reverse complement strand
ACAAAATACTCATAGATGAATTGTGTAGTCGGTTGTTGAAAATGACTACCGCTTTGCTAATATTAAAACTAAATTGTGGCTTAAAATATTGGCAGAAGGAATTACAATTTAGGATATAGTTTTGTTAGCACTTCATAAAACTATTCCAATCATAAAACATATTTTATTTGATAAAAGAATTGATAAATTATTAAAACTAGCTCCAACCCACGAGTTGTTATGATTAGGTGAAAAATTAATATTCAAAAGTAGTTAAATCCATAAAGCTAAAAAAATTAAGTTAAAAAAAATTCCAGCACGTTACGCCAATTGTATTAACACAACAAAGTTATCTCAAATCACCATGGCCTTAAGGCGTCGGAATGTTTCTCGGCAATAAAGCTAATCCAACAGCTTTCATGCAACTTAACTGCATAAGATTTTATCAAGTACAATTACTTCGCCGCTCAAGGAAACAGTAAAGGTCAGAGTCGACATAGTCATGCAAATACACGAGGAATTAATTAATTACCAACATAAATAAAGCCAATGTTGCATATATGGCTGACTGCATGTACTAGTTCAAAAAGTTAAGAATTGGGTATTTGACTGCATACGAAATAAATTATGATATACCAACATTAAAGATAAAATCCAAAATTAAGCACATTTTTTTATCCCACAGTTACTTTTGAGCTTTTTATAAATTATTACACCTATTTGAAACTAAAAGAGTATTGATTTGACAATACAAAATTGTGACGTCACAATTTTGTATTCCATACAGTTTTTCCTACAAGATTACGTTTTTGACATTTAATAAAAGAAGGTGATTTGACCTGTCAGTCAAATACCGTATTAAAACGAGCTTAACCTTTGTTATTTATTTTGTAGGTAAAACTAGTAACCATGCCCTCTATGCATCAGGGTGTTCCAAAGCCGGCTAAATAGCTTAATTATAAACATTTGTTACACAGCCCTTCCATAACAGTTCGGTTTCCCCCATGATTAACTTTTTTAATAATAATAATAAGCGCCTGTGCTATCTTGGCATACCGGTCATATTGACTGAGAAAAATTTATATAAAAAAAAAATAATAATAATAACGTCCGATGTCTCAATCCATAGCCCAGACAACCAAACCATCGAACCACACTCAATAGACCTGGATTTTGTTTTTCTTTTAATTTTGCAATAGCTCTTACATCTACCAGGTGCTGTTTTTGACTAGATCTGTATTTAGTCAGAGATAGAACCTGGCAGATGTACTCATCCCATTTAGATCAAATGGTACAAAAAAGCCTCTGCGCTGTTGGCTTCGGCCCCACGCATGCTAATAATAATACTACCGACATAATAATAATAATACTACGCATGCTTATAAACAAATGTTTTAATTGTAGTTAGTTAGACGAAAGTTCGCACAATATATCTTTACTAGCGGCCCGTCACGCGGTTTCACCCGCGTCCCGGGGGAACTACTTCCCGTACCGGGATAAAATAAAGCCTATGTTACTCTGGGTGAATGTAGCTTTCCAACAGTGAAAGAATTTTTCAAATCTGCCAAGTAGTTTCAGAGCCTATTCAATTCATACAAACAAACAAACAAACAAAAAATCAAACCTTTCCTCTTTATAACATTTGTATAGACAACATGTCGTCTCTAAGAACACTGTAATGTTTTTAATGCGAGGTTAATGAAAACTTACAGATACCACGGGTACAAAGATATAAAACAAAGTACAAACAGTTGTATAGCTATAAAAAATACCTACAAGCCAACAGTAAAGAACTACAAAGAGCCTTAGTACAAAACTTTGCCTAGCCTTCGATAATGTTTTTTCAAAAGAAAAACATCCATTCATTTCATTAACATCATCTCACCGTATCATCCTTTGGCAGTATCGTGAAAATAGCGCCTTTATGCACACAGCTAAGGTCCAAAGTTGCTCTGCGACCTTGGCTGTGTGCTAATGCACTCTCGAGCTGCTTAGCCTTAGACTCTACAAACATACCCAAGGGGCAAACTCATTGGTGACAACCACTGATTTTGTCACCAATGAGTTTGCCACCAGTGATATTGTCACTACTTAGTGTTATTTACAGACCTAAATATAGCCTTAGACAACGTTTTTAAAAACATCCAAGATGTTTATTGACCTCAATGACAACATAGCGTAACCCTAAATTCGCATCATAAAAATAGCGCCAGTATCCATGGCATGGCATCCATCAGACGAGGGGACAGGCTGGAAGCGCAGTGCAAGTGTTGTGGGGGCGGGCGGATCCTTCACCCGCTAGGTCAGGGCCACCGTGCCCCCGAGCGAGCTACCTTCGACCTTGGCTGCGTGCTAATGCACTCTCGAGCTGCCCTCATGGGAGGTGCCTCCGACCTTTCTACGGCATTGTGTGGCTTGTATGTTTGTAAGAAGTGACTGGGTTTTGTTTTTGTGATTGTGTTATTTTGTTTTTAAATGCGCCAACATTTGAAATTGGCGAAAAACTACTTGCTCGCGGATCGACTACTTGCATTTGTTAAGCGTTTTTTTTATGTCACCCTATACTTTTGGTGAGAGACGAAAGTCTTAAATTTTTTCCTTTTGATATTTTCAAATGAATTCAAAAACCATTCCAATTGAGAGAATGTTTTTAATTCAATGTTTTTACCGTCTATTTTTTCTGTGCAAATCGACCATACTTTTCTAAATTATTTTTGAAATAGGTATTTGTTACTCCTAAAGACAGCATTAAAAAAAAAACAATTCTATCATTAGTCTACCCACTATAACCTCTAAAGAGGACAATCACCCAAAAACAGCAAATCAGACCTGTTTATACGAAAACGGTTTACAGAAGATTAGGCATAGGTTAAATTGCAGTTCAGAAGTTAGGACGGCCGAAGGTAATCCCGTTAAGCACGTTTCCTTTGAAGTTGGGAACGTGAATCGAATTACTCCGAGCCCGGTAATTTCCTTACACGGCACGGGCGTGAAAACAAAACGTCCTCGGACATGCGTAGCCGGGCCCGAATTTTCCAATACCGTATTGCGCATCTGACAACCTTATAACTACCCCGGCAAAGCGTATAATTCATTATCCCGAGATGCGGCGCGAAGACAACGCGAAACTGGCCTTTATCTTGTATTTCTTAGGTCGAAATTTGGGTGTAGACGGGAGGAGGGCTGGTCGTTGTATAGGAGAATAGTGGAATGTTAACTCGATGGGTTAAGGTTGAGATTCGCTTGGCAGTGGGTGGCGGTCGATACGGCCGGGCCGCGCGGATCGATGCGAGGGGCGGCGTGCACCGGTCGCGTGCCTTCGCTACACGACAATAGATTTCGCATAAACGGCACACTTTATCTCAGGGGGACCTTCTGAGATTTCACTTGTGGAGGAATACGCAAATGAGATGATTTAAAGCTCGGCTTTACATTTCAAACTTAGTTTATGCGTTATGAAATGTATGGCGTCGTTTGTCGGCTATTATTTTGTGTGGGATTTCAGAAACTGCCTGTTTACTAGGATCAAACTATTCTCTTTACTAATCCAGGTCGTAAACTTCTAATTGTGTACTACATTTTGACACGTTTCGCATTAGTTCTGTCCTATTCCGTTTAATGTAAATAAATGTTCAAACTTTGAATGTCTCACATATAATTCGTTTATGACAGAGACTTCGTCCATCCTGGAAGACAGCACAAAGGATATATAAAATAGGTGTTCATTATAGAAAAACAAAAGAAGCAAATGATGTCCGAAGTAAAACGGCGTATTCCGATCGAATAAGTGTTGGGTGTTGGCAATGTATCAGACAAGTTAAATGAATAGATAGGGCACGATAAAGACTGATCAATAACGATAATACTCGCGCAGTTTGTTGCGACGCCAACTTTTAACTTGAAGACAAATGATACTATTTGTGGCAAAACTGGTTTGATTAAAATTATCTAAAAAATCAAAATTGGATCTGCCTACATATTTACATACGAATAGTTGCATACATGAATAAGCTCAAATGCTCGATGACTAAATACAAGACAACCAGCTGGCCAGTTGTGTCACGCAGCACTTGGCGATCTTCTTCCTGTAAGCGTCACTAGTAAGAGTGATACTCACCAGTGAGTGCGTCACCAGTGAGTTCGTCACCTATGACTTTGTCACCACTTAGTATTTCACACTGACCTGGAAGTTGTTGGTGGAGGTGACGATTCGCATGGACTCTGCGTAGTTTCGCAAAACGGAGTCAGTGCTGAGGCAGCTCTGCCGCCGCTCGTATAGCTGGTCCAGTCCAGCGCTCCCAGATCTTAAGCGCCACCAGTGAGTGTGCCACCAATGAGTTTATCACCAATGAGTTCGTCACCAGTTAGTTTGTCATCAATGAGTTTGTCTTAGTGTTTCACACTGACCTGGAAGTTGATGGTGGAGGTGACGATCCGCATGGACTCTGCGTAGTTCCGCAGCACCGAGTCGGTGCTGAGGCAGCTCTGCCGCCACTCATATAGCTGGTTCAGTCGAGTCAAGCAGCGCTCTCAGATCTTCCAGTGAGCGTTACCAGTGTGTGTGTCACCAGTGAGTGTGTCACCAGTGAGTTTGTCACCAGTTAGTTCGTCACAAATGAGTATGTCTTAGTGTTTCGCACTGACCTGGAAGTTGATGGTGGAGGTGACGATCCGCATGGACTCTGCGTAGTTTCGCAAAACGGAGTCGGTGCTGAGGCAGCTCTGCCGCCACTCGTATAGCTGGTCTAGTCGAGTCACGCAGCGTTCGCAGATCTTCTTCGGCAGAAAGTCGTCCTTCGATATCTGCTGGATTAATAAGATGGTTAGGATTCAGTTTTGTTACTGTAAGAGCAATGGACAGTAAAAGAAATTGTAGTTATCAGCCTTCTGCACTCCAGTCCTGAACGTACCAACCTCAGAAAGAGGTTTTGCCCATAGTCACAATGTTGGGAATAGTAATTGGAACCACAGTGTGCTCGACGGTTATGCATAAAAAGGTAATAAGGAGAGCAATACAAATCAGTTGAGCAAAAATAAAGCAATGGTTAGCGCGCTCGGCCTGCGATGGCAAAGATAAGCAATTTTTGCAGAGGTCTGGCATCGGATCTCTCTACGGTCGTGTCAGATTGCTGTACCACCGCACTATCAGAGTGAGGGAATATGGAGTGCACCTGTGCTTGTGCACGCGCCTATGCACTATAATATTGATGTTTGATGGTTGATCCGGCCGCCACGGTCGAAAATGGTTTTTTAACCGTGGTGGCCAATTGATTGAAAAAGCTAATAATTGTTTCCAATCAATTGACTACTCATTCAAACAAATCACCACGAGTTTTTTTCTTCACGAAGAAGTCGTACAAAGAGTTCCCTTAAATTCTAACGGCTATTAGCATCTCTGATCACGCCAAGTTTACAATTTAGATCAGATCGAGAGTGACTTTGCATATTTATAGTTGATTTTTAGCCTCATAAATGTGAGACGTGACCTTTCTATTGATTGTACTTCTGAGAGCAATTATAAAATTCTTAGAAGGCTCTTTGCTTTTGTTTTTCTAACTTTTGATTAATAATGGGAGCGAAATTTAAATGTTATTTTCGTGGTCCCTTACTTTGGTTAATCAGTTATTAACTGATAGAAATTATTTAGATACACTGAAATTCGGTACTATAAACACCGTGTCTAATAAAATGGTGTTTTAGCTGATCTGCTTTTTCAGTCCTTGAACATGACTTGGCCCACCGGTTACCTCACAAACGGCAAATGCAGTATAAATCTTAATTTCTTTAGCATAGCAATGAACTTTTATTACTTTAAATGATCTGCTCTTTAAATATATTTTTAAATGGTTTTCATTTTTTAACGCCTCGATCGTCTATTGTTTTAAGTATCGCGCCGAGTGGTCTCGAGGTCCTAGGTTCGATTCCTGGGTCGAGCAAAATTTGTATTGATTTTTCTAAACGCCCCGGGTTTGTGATCGCCAACCCGCATTTGGCAAGCGTGGTGATCTGGTGATTATGCCAAAACCCATTTGTAAAGAAAACATGATTTGAAATGATGGAGGCCTTTGCCCTGTGGAACATTAACAGGCTGTTAAATTCTTTTTAATTTTTTTATGTCCGATTTAGGGAACTATAGGCGAGTTTTTGCAATGTGAGATTTCATATGTACACAAACGAGACTGATTGTAGGCGGCATTTGTGACAGCGGCCATTGACCCACGACCCA
Organism: Nomophila noctuella; assembly: GCA_958496325.1. Classification (NCBI taxonomy): domain Eukaryota; kingdom Metazoa; phylum Arthropoda; class Insecta; order Lepidoptera; family Crambidae; genus Nomophila; species Nomophila noctuella. The sequence goes on along the minus strand of OY292490.1, from coordinate 11,476,710 downwards.
CGGTGCATTGCCCCCCGTTCCCTGTATCCCCGGGAATGATCTGCGCTGACCTACTTTGTGGACCCAGTAGTACGATAGACGGACGAAATGCAACGCGTTTTATACACCGTACAAATCACTCATCTGGACGGTTGTTGACCTATCGTAGTGTAAAAGTAGAGAGGTAAAGTTTACATAAACATTTATGACATTTATGTGATGTACCGGTCAAAAAAGATCTGTAGAAAAATTGATTTTTTGTGTAAGGGCTAAACCACGTCTTTGTTTTTTAATCATATGGAATATTGTGATGTATTTATTGATAAAAAATCATAGCAGTTAGAAATCAGTCTTGAAGTCAGGGTTGGATAGTAAAATATCATCATCATCAGCCTATCGCAGTCCATTGCTGGACATAGGCCTCTCATAGGGCTCTCCACTCAGCCCGATCCTCGGCGACTCGCATTAGTAAAATATAGACTCTTTGATAATTGTGAGCCAACCTTTCCCTCGGATAATGCTATGAATTGGTTGAAATACGCCGAGCGAATCTCTAAGTAAGTAATACTCTATTCGCGTTGCATCATACATTCTGATTAAGTGTCCTGTACATTTGTATCACGCAATATTATTTGTTCTGTTGTTTATTTTGTAAATATATGTAATATATATGTAAATAAATAAATAAATAAATGTTTTACTGTTCACTATACTAATACGGTCACTAGCCCACTCGCCCAGTGTGGTGACTATGAGCATTAGGTACCCACTATTTGGGGGAGGCCTTCTACTAACTGTAGCCTGTTACAAGCTGATAGTAAACACAAGTGCACTTTTGTCAAAGTGTAGGTTAAGAGCTTCTCTCTTACTTAATTATGAGATTTAACATGATGTAGGTACGGACGGACACAAAGCAAAAAAATCAAACATTTAGAATTAAACATGCAAAAACACACATAACACAAGGTTCACGTTACGTAATTCAACGACTGTTAAAGTTTCTTATGAAAGACTTTTTATAAACTAATAATTTAATGAATATCTTTGTGTTCAAACGAGATATTTTTATCACCAAGTTTTCTTTATTAACTTGCATTTATTCGTATATTATACATTGTATATTACAAGCAGTAAATTGCCAAACAAGGGCAAACAAAAAATATTTTTCTTAATAACAGGCAAGAATCCTTGACCTGATATAACAAGTCCTTCATAATAGTGTAATTATGTTCCTAATTCATACTTAGTGTCAACTATAAGTAGAATTTCTGCAACTTTATTACTTGAAAAAAATTGTTCATTATTGTTGTAATGTATAAATAAATGTTATGTAATTAAAGCATATTAATTAATGTAATATGTTAATTAATAGAATGCTAACATAAATGTGAAAGTGTCTTCTCAATTTGTAAAAATGTTTCTTCGTGTTGATATATTTTTGTTTCTTTTTATTTAGATTATTTATTGATCAATGTTTACTTATTTATAAATAGATTTTTCCAATAAAAAACTCAACAGGTATGACAAGAGCAGAGGTAGTTTTCTTGCCCGACGTCGTAGCGTCGTAGCGCGCAGGCGTCCGACTACGCGTCTACGAGCGACCTCTTTATCTTGCCATTATTCTACGGACTACGAATTATCCTCACTACACACTTCGATATCACTCGACTTTTTTAGCACAACACCGGAGATTTTTGGATATTTAGGGCACTCAAAAGGTGTATTAGATAGTGAATGATGGGTTTACTCACCATAGTGGGCAGGCAGGTCCTCAACTTAAACAGTATCTGCCTCTGCTCCGACTCCTTGTCGAATATATGGAGCCGCGGTCCGCTCTTGAGGGAGCACAGGCGACAGAGGTCGGTGAACGCCGTGAAGTTGAGGTCCTCGGGCTCGGTCATAGCGAAGCACCTGATGAGGAGGTCGAGGAGGCACGAGTTGTCCATGTATACGGCGGTGGCTGTCGGGAGGCGGGAGACGGTCAGGCCAGCATGTCGCGGGTGCAGGCAGGCAGGCAGGGAGGCGATCGCGCCGCCGCTGCGTCCGGGGGGCACTGAGGCCCGCGCCCGCCGCCCCCTGCCGGCCCCCGCCCGCGCCGCCCCCTCCGCCCCCTCGCGCCCGCCCCCGGCCCTCACGCACGCGGGGTGGCCGGAAAAACGACAGTTTTCCTATTTAGAATCGTCTGCGATTGCTCGGGATGCTTCCGGATCGTCTTGATTGATTCGTTGGAGTTTATTCCAATGCTCGTTTTGGGTTGTTTTATTTTTTGTATCGATTTTTTTATCGTCGTTTCTTGCGGCGTGATAATGTTCGCCGTAGGGTGATTTGAGGCGATATTAATAGGTTAACAACCTTAGTTTTTACTAGTACCGCGTATGTAAATAACAAGTAAGTTATAGCCTTCATAAAATTAAAAAAAAAGGCGATACACGCACGACAAATGGACATTATACATACATACTAAATTATTTATACCTCATTACTGTCGACATACGTCATTTGTCACGCGTTGTCATCCGCAGACGTTTTAACATTTAATGTCATAAATAATTAAAATACTTCTTAAACACAACGAAACGAATAAAGCACGTGTTCGGTGTATTAAAACAAATCGAGATCCTTTTTAGAAGTATTTTGAAAGAAATGTTAGTATTTTGTTGCTTGTAAGTCTTAATCGTGTTATCAAAATTAAATTTAAACAGCACAGACGCGAATTGTTTGTTTATGACCGAATGTCAATACTGGACGCCATGCCTAGACGCAATGTGTTGTTATTCTAACCCATAACCCTGACCTTTTCGTCGAGACGAGCTAGGTACCACCACTATAGCGTAGGCTAAGTAAGCGTATGATTTCAGCACATGGATTTTCTCAGATAATCTAGAGTACTTAAATTTTATTCAGTTAGAACTAAGTACTGACCTAACGCACCACTAGGAATTTTATGTTTATTCTAAAGGTACTTTTATTTATGGTACTCGTATTATGCTGTGTGTGTCAGTTCGAAGAAATTTTAAAACCCATATTTGGAACGATAATATGACTCCAAATGACGGAGTCTATTGCCTTGCAGTGAGACATTAAAAGGTTTTACTACGTTTTAATCCCATCTAATATTATAAATGCGCAAGTAACTCTGGCTGTCTGTCTGTCTGCCTGTCTGTTACGCTTTCTCGGTTAAACCTCGCCACCGATTTTGATGAAATTTGGTACAGACAATCTTTAGACCCTGAGACAGAACATAGGCTACTTTTTATTTCGAAAAAAAGTAATTTTACTATAAAATAGTAAAATTAAAACTTTCGCGTTGCATTTTTACATTATTTATGAAGGTATTATTTTTACTTTTTTAATTTATTTATTAGTTGTGATGTCCGTGGCGTCGTCGGACTCCGGAGCGGAGTACCACGCCTACTCGGAGCGTACCTTAGCCGTGATAAAGCCCGAAGCGTTTGAAGATGCCGAGGCGATTGAAGACATCATTATCAAGAATGGCTTCCAGATTCTCGCCGTAAGACTTTATTTACTGTTTATAATCTGACAAGTTGTAGCTGCCAACTTAAAAGTTACTCAATTTAAACCGGAATTAGCCGGCTTGTTAAGATGCTTAGGTAATTGAAGACATCATCATCAAAAACAGCTTCCAGATTCTCGCCGTAGGATTAAAAAAAATATGATTGAACAACTTCTTAGAACCTGACAATTTGAAGTCTATATAGCTGTTATAATAGCTGCTAAGTGCAATAAGATTACTACCTATTTTTTAAATAAATTATGAAACAATATATAAAATAGTTTCATTGCGTTTATAAGATTGAAAGTTTTGAGCTGACGAAGAAGTCTTAACTGATATAATATGTACCAGGGCTATTTCTGACAGGACAACGATTGCTACGTTAACCTCCTGAATAGTTTTTGTCTGGTTAGATTGGTAAAATTTACCATATTTCGAACTAAGATGGCGTCACAAATATTATATCGTGCTCCATTCGTGCAAATAAATGTAGTTGGAACTGGTCTGGTCTTTCAATGAGTAAAATAGCTTCTAGGCCACTCGATGGTCCCGCGAATTTTAGAATCAATCTAAAACAGTGACGTATGCAAATGAGTTAGCGGCACCCTCGCAGTCCGCGCTCAATATTCGCCCGTCTCTACGTCAACAACAGTTTTGCATACGACTGTACCGCTAGGGTTGGTAAACGTAGAGTAAATAATAGTTTTTAGTATATTTTTTTACTGTGCCAATGTTTTTCCTATATATGTCTACAATTATTATTAAAAAAAACTTTATTGGCCATAATTCCTCCGTTATGTTAATTAGAGCTTTTAACTTTTTTAGCGACATAGGTATCGATCGAGTTCTTATATTAATGTTTGCTGACATCTGAAACAAAAAAAACTTCTTTTTTTATTCACTTGCTCCCTAGCCTAAGGGCATAGACGAGGCCTACGATAGACCGAGCTTACCCAAATGAGGCGTGTGCTTGAATGTTAGCTATGTTTTTTTTATATCAAATCTAATATGTCTAAAACCATCATATACAGAAGATGTTTTGTCACTTTAAAAATAACAATCCAAACCTTACATTACACTACAACAAAATAATGACATCTGACTAAAAAAAAAATATTCTTGTCATACCTTTGATGTTTAATGCCTCAATTATCTGCATGTCCTGGCAGCCCTGTGTACTATGCGGACCCTCTGACAGTCGCCCGGGACTGCTTTCCCCTATGGTTTGAGCAGCATTCCGACAAACAAGGAAATCCATCGACGCACCCCACGCAGCCTCGACTTTTAAAAGGAACATTAGTTAATCAATATGTTTTTTTCGGAGCTTCAAGCTCCGAAATTGTTTTAAAATAATCGTTAAACATGGGATGTCAGCAGACGTCTAGCGGCAATCATCATCATCATCATCATCTTAGTGCTTCTCCTGGTTGCATACTCTGAATTGGCAAGCTTGGTTATTATAACGGAGCGACGGTCGTCTGACCTCCTCTTCCTCTTTCCTCTGAATCTCATAGTAGGGACCAACGGCTTTAATGTGCCTTTCGAAGCTTGGAATTATAACTCTTATCGGAAAATTAGGTAATTCAAGCTTGAATTTCCTAACCAAACTGGGAAAACCAACTACTAGTGTAAAAGTTTTCTCCAAGGAATTTGAACCAACGACCACCGAGGTTTTAGAGCACAGCGCTCTAACCACTACACGACGACAGAGGCAGTTTTTGTATAAAAACGACAACTTATGTTCAATAAATCTTATTCACTAAGTAGTGACTATCTTAATTTGCCGCCAAAAACAGTAAAGAAAAAAAAGTATGTACATAGGTACAGTCGGCGTCTGCGTTTGGTGATATTGATATGTCTGTAACCATGTTTATGGCCTTTTGACTGAACCGATCTAAATGACGTTTTGAATGTGTTGACTTTTTGAACGATAAGAATGGTAACATTAATATAGAAACTTTGTTTGTACCCATTATATTGAATATTTGGTTGCGTCTATTTATTTGAGTACCCCGAGTGTCAAAATCTATCTATTCACCTATACGAACTGTCTATTTGGACTCTTTTCTTGTCGCACTAATTGCATAGCCGTACGTAGGGTACGTAGTGTAATTGCAGTGACGGACGGACGGGGGCGTCCGGTCAAAGGGATGCACATGCAAATCAGAGTGCCAGAGGGAACGTGGAGGGTCCGTCCGAACTAATTATATCGACATGACGGAGAGGAAAGAGGAAAAAGGTCTGGAGTGGGCGAGTTTTAGTTAAAACGAAAGAAAAGATTGGCGTAGAGACGTAGACGATTGAGCTGTGTCACGGTTCCCCCTATTTAAGATCTTATTATTGTTGGTTAAGTATTATTTGTAAAGTTCAGGAGTCGCACATTTTTCACTCTAACATGACTCTAACTGTTAAATTACTCTAAGTTTCTAAGTAGATTAATCATTACATCTCCATTACCCATATTAGCAAGACGTGTAGGTATACTATTGTTCACCTAACATAATATTTGAAGTAGAATCTAGTAAGTTAGGTACATTCTTATTAATATGTATTAGTGAGGATGTAAAACGTACGATCCCATTCATTGGTGACTTACATTACCTTCCATTTATTGTAGGTATCTATTGCTGTCAATGCCAAATTCGAAAGCGCATTTTATGCAATTTGCACCAGTATTCATTAAAATAAATTCGCCAGCGCTTTTTCCGATTATATTTTATGCAATTTTCACCAGCATTCATTAAAAGGACAACGGCAGAATCCCATGTATTTCCAGTACCACATAAAGACTTAGCGTTCCAAGAAGTGAATACTAGAAAATCAATCCTCTAATGATGCTTATCAAAAAATGTAATGGTAACATATTTTTTAAAGCTGGGGATAAAAAGATGATTTCAAACATAACCTCCAATGCAACTTTTACATTATCTACAGAATTGCCATTTCCCCAAATGTTACTAAGGCTTTGACCATCTGACTGTCACTTTGAAATGTAAGCAAAAATTGACCTTATTGCCATGGAGTATATTAAATATACGAGCACCGACATCTATTGGTCTAAAATGTCAATAGTTCTGTCCCAAATAATGCCAACGTCAAATTCGTTCTCCAGATGGCGTTATAAACAGTTTTTAAACCTGTCAAATTGAAGTGTACTAAATATGAGCCCCAATGATATTTTTTTAAATATCATTGATGACCCTCCATTGTTATTGCTTATTATTTTGTATAACATTGCGCAAATTAATATAAACCTGTAGGGTGGAGGAACACCTTACTGGTGGTTAAGCATTTTTATGATCGATCAACGTACAGTCACTGCTTTTTCAAAACAAATAAAACAAGGAGGAAAATAAAGACCAACATCATTATGTAATAATTATTATTTATTTCTCTAAAATAATATTATGCTTCTCTTCTTTGTAAGATAAGATAAATCCAGCGCTGAACAATATTGAGAAGATTTTCATTCGAGTCTTATTGGACATGACGATGTATGCGTGATAGGCGCGCATATTTCAATAATCACCGCATTAGCAAGTTCCCACACTAAATACTAAAACATTCTGGTATATATTAGAAAGTCCTCACAAATAATCACACAAATCACACTCGAAGAGTCCCTTTTCGCAGAATAGCTGACAGCGCAGGAGCAAAGGTGCTCAACCTACACACATCTATTGTAATATTATTATACATATTACATTTTTATTATTGTATACAACATATTTATTATTGTATGTATCTGCGTGCTCAACTGAAGGCAAATCATTTAACAAATCATAACACGGCAAATATTGTGAACAAGAATGCAATAAAGATTATGAAAATGAATATTAATTGACCGATGTCTTTCCGATCAATTTTGACACATTATCAAACATAAACTAAAGAGTCGCTGTTCAGATAACGTCAAATGCGTTCTGTTTTTCCATGTTCGATGACCGGCGTTTTGTTTCAGGGATTTTATAAGATAATACAATCAAGGATTTCCGGCTATTCCCAGCTTCTAAAAATCTACTTCAAATTGAAAAATGTTCGTCTCATGATTACCTTTAAATCCTATATAGTTAGTTCCGGGAACGCTTAGTTTTACGAGTGGTACTCAGTTTGTCGTTCTCCTTTCGGTTCATATTTCCATCGATTCATCTGCGTTTGATCTCGCGCGAGGGGAGACGATGTCCGGCGGCGGTGCAAGGGTTGCAGTAAGGTGTAGGTACAGTCACGAGCACCAACATGTGTACAAACACATTGAAATATGAACTTTACTTGCTTTGACATAAGAGTTGATGTGTAGGTTGGTGCTCATGACTGTACTCGTATGCAAAACTGTAGCACGCGACCGGGGGATGCGGCGCACGCTTCGTTATATAGCCCTTAAGGGTTGGTTACGTATTTTTATAGGGATTTTTTAGCGAAAAATATTGCTAGAATTTTGGCTACGTTCAAAACACCGTTAACTGCTTCTTTAAGTACGGCATAAGTTTTACATTTCAAAACAATTTAGGTAGGTTTACGATCGTTATCAAACAAAGAAGATTGTTTTAAAAATCTTATTGGAACAACCAAAAATTTTTTTAACTGATATTTTATTTGGATACAATACCCACTAAATCTGTGTATTAATACTGCTACGGTTTAAACCATACAGAGATATTACAAATCCTGCCAAAACAATAAAACAGGGTATCGACTAAAATGTTAAATAAAAGTAAGACAAATATGAAGTCGGTGGTAGAATCAATCTTTAGTTTTATTGAAGACGTTTTTTATAAGTGCTTCATCGAGACCAAATTGAATAAACATTTTATATGTAGGTATATGACGTGCAAAAGATTTTAGTGTAAATCAAGTTGCAAAATAAACGCTTTTGTTCTTGTTAATAAACCGATAATAACATAAAAATCTTCTACATATTTATTTATTAATCCATGTGTATTAAAATTCAAAGTTTTCCTCGTGCCAGCCCTGCGCCGCCTATCGCCCCTGCTCTTGACGGTCACTGCTGTTATCTATAGAAACCATAAAAAAACTAATTAAGCATTCCCGTCGTCTAGCGTACTATCCCTACGCACGACCGACGCTTTATTGTATTAAAGTCATACATACATCATACATCGCCCCACCCTATCTAAATGCTGATGCAATTCCATTGCAATTGTTTTAAAAGTTGCTCGGGTGACTAACAGTAAGGGTGGTGTCATAGCAATGACCGATCGATAGGATGAATCAGTCTTTACACTCGTAGGTAATACCAAAGTGTAGAAACAAAACACGCGACCGAAGTTCGGCGGCAATGCATTTTCTATACAATAAAACGCGACGTAACTGAGACATGGTGTGTCATTAATCATTTAAAATATGTAGGTATGTATTAGGGATGTAACGGAGGTGTCATATCGGAATCGAAGTCGGAGTCGGAGTTTTTTGATTTTATTTTTCGGAGTCGGAGTCGGAGTCGGAACCGGAGTCGGAGTCGGAACCGGAGGCGGAGGCAGGGTCAGAAGTAGTGGCAGTAGAGAGATATTTTATTTAAGGACAAAATATAGCTAAACCTTTATTTTTATTTATTTTATTAATTAAACGCAAGGAAATGAAATATGAAAAAAAAAATAAACAAACGAAAAACAAAATTACTTGCATGTTTCCAAATAATTAATAAATAAAATCGAATTAATCGACTCCAAAAGAGGTGTATGTATTATACTTCACGAACAAAAGTTTTGAAGCTTTGTCTCCGTCCAATCTATTTCTTAACGAGTTGTAGATAAGACCAGCTCCACTAAAAAGTTGTTCACCAGCCACGGAGCCTGGTGGACACGATAAATAACCTTGAGAAAGTGTCGCGTGCGTAACAAACTCATCTTCATCATCCTAGCACCTCTCCCGGTTGTTTTCTCGGCCATTGCCTTGGAGCCCAGGGTACGCTGCGACTATGATCCTGAATTGACAAGCCTGGTTATTACAATGGAGCGACTGTTGTCTGACCTCCGTAACCACAAGGGAAACCACACCAGTTGGATCATAGTCGGGACCGACGGCTTAACGTGCCTTCCGAAGCACGGAATAATCATTCTTATCGGACAATCAGGTGATTCAAGCCTGCAATGTCCTAACCAAACTGGGAAAACCAACACAAAGTGAAAGATTTCCCCGCGGGATTCGAACCCATGACCTCGGATTTCGTAGTTTTTGAGCACAGCGCTCTAACCACTACACCACGGAAGCAGTTAACAAACTAATAAGTGAAAAAAATAATAGACGACAGAACGCACGAGCAGGAGTCGGGGGAGATCCGCGCGACATGGATAAACCTGTACAGAACGGTCGAGCCAGGCCGTCGCCGATATTTATTATGCTTCGACCTCCGATTCAACCTCCGACTGAAAAGTATCGGAACCGAAGTCGGAACCGAAGGTGTAATATTAATCGGAAGTTCCGACTTAACGGAATCGGAGTCGAAGCTCCGTAACATCCCTGGTATGTATACCTACCTATTGAAGGCGTAATTCTGCTGAACTTCGGTGTCCGTTTGTTGTACTAAGTTGGACTGTTTCTGGAAATGCAAAACGTAGAATGAGCAAACTTAAATCCAAGTTTGCTTACTAAGTACATAAATATTATCGAATAATATCAAAAAATCATTATAGTAGGTTCGTTCGAAGATCTGGGAATAGGAACATACACATTCGAGTCAGATCGATGTTTATTTTATTCTGACACTAGCGGCCCGCCCGCCCGTGGTACTTGTCCACTATTTATACATAAAAACCTTCCTCATGAGTTACTCTATGTATTAAAAAAAACCGCATCAAAATCCGTTGCGTAGTTTTAAAGATTTAAGCGTTCATAGGGACAACATGACAGAAAAAGCGACTTTGTTTTATACATACTATGTAGTGATTTGGAGAAATTATGCAAGATGAAATGTTTTTGAATAGGCAGTTAATGCTTTTCATAAGTTGAGTTTCTCTTATGTGACGATCTATTGCTGCCAGCTGCTATCTTCTTCGTTTGCGTCTTCGTTTGAGGCAATTTAAGTGCTAGCTGTGCCTAAACGACGTCGTTATAATTATCACTATACACATGATTTTGAAATAAAAGGTATTTTTTTTTACCTGCCTTATAAATGTCTTTCTTGTTATTCTAGAAGCGCCAAGTCCGCCTCTCCCCGGAGCAAGCAGCGGAGATGTACAAAGGCCACTATGGGCGGCACCACTTCCCACACCTGGTCGCCCACATGTCCAGCGGACCCATCATAGCACTGGTGCTGGCCACCAAGAACTGCATACAGAAGTGGCGGACGCTTATGGGGCCTGCGAGGTTACTATAGCTCAAGTACCTTCCCGCATCTCGTGGCGTATGTCCAGCGGATGCATCATGTTTGTGCTGGCCACCAAGAACTGCGTAGGTACAGAAGTGGCAAACGCTTATGAGGCCCGCGAGGTAACTGACTACTACTTAATTACTGCTTGCTACTACATGACTAGGCAGCAGATATGGGCAATTGTACACTACGGGCGGCACCACTTTCCCCACCTGGTCGCCCACATGTCCAGCGGACCCATCATAGCACTCGTGCTGGCCACCAAGAACTGCATACAGAAGTGGCGGACGCTTATGGGGCCTGCGAGGTTACTACTACTTTAGTTGTATTGTATGTACTCAACAATGCAGACACCTCTTTCCCACTGGGTACAATGGGCACGTGCCCAGGGCCCCGTAATCGATTGGGGAGGGAGAGGATCTTCTGGGAGCACCACGATTACCCAACTAGAAGTTTAAAGGCCTATGTGCTCAGGGCTTCTAATTATCTAATAGGTGTAAGACGGCCCTGACCAAATGAGCAAGGGACACAACGGGCGGCATCACTTCCCGCACCTCCTCGGCCGGCAAGGTAGGAACTTAGGTGGGGCTACTTAAGTATAACTACTTACTTACTAAAGTTACAAATATGTACAAATATCTGCAAAGTTTGGTACTTACTTTTCGGCCCCTAAAGTTATTTTTTTATTAGCTTAGTATATTGGCTAGTAAGCAAAAGAGTAGCCTTAATTGCCATGACAACAGATGCGGTACCAAAGTTTTGCTCTCGTGTCGTATATTGTCTATTTGGTCAAAGGGTGGCAGAAGCCCAAGCCTACTGGCCGGACAGCCTGCGCGCCTGCTACGGACGCCGCACGCAGTACGGAGACTTCTTCAACGCCGTCCATGGCAGCGAGGACCACGCCGAAGCGCTCAGGGAGATACACTTCTTCTTTCCCGGCAGTGAGTTATTGTTATATTTGTAAAGTCTGTACCTCGGCACAAGAGTCATTTGATGTCTCCGCAGTCACACACAGACCGCCATTTAGGTACTCAAACAGACCAATACTTCAACAGTGCGTCAAACTATAAAATCTTTTTCTTAAATAAAATAAATAATAATATTTCACAACATCACATACATACATTGACCTGACTCCGTGTTAAGTAGCTTAAGCACTTGTGTTACAGACATCAGAATCAACAGTGGTATTACAAATATACTTAATAGATACATATAACACCCAGACCAGGACAAACAGTCATGTTCATGCACACAAATGTTTGTCCTGTGCGGGGATCGAACCCGCGACCTCTTGCGAAATAGGCAACATCTTGGCCATTACACCAAGCGGGTCGTCAAACCTAATTGGTCGTTTCTCACGGTCGCCGACTCGTATTCCGGTAACGTGACTAAGGGCATAGACCTACGTTTAGCAGCGGACTGTATCAGTCTGATGATGAATAATCACATGTAAATCTCGCCAGTGATCGTTGGCCCGCTGACCCGGCACTGGCAGGTTAGCGACTACATCAGCACGCACATCACACCTACTCTCCTGCCGGCTCTCACTGCGCTTGCACACGAGCGTCCAGCAGAGCCGGTGCTGTGGCTGGCAGAACAGCTGCGACGACGCAACCCGAGTGAGCCGGATCAGTCTCCACTCCCGCCTGAGCAGAGGGAGGACCAGCGCTGCCGCACGCCGAGACCGTCCGAGGAGTCGCTTGTCAACTGACATGGTCTAATATTGTGTTTTCCTGTCATTAAAGACTGATTTACTTGTAAAACTAAAATTATTTTATCAATGATCCCTACCTCGGTTCCAGCATTGCACGTGGTTATGCAACGCGGCGATTCAACATTCAGCGGCCACCGCAATTAGATAAATGGCGGAAATACCGCCTGCCTTTTGACTGTAACAGCTGTCATATTTTCTTTGACGCTTAGGTCCGCTCTGAAAGTAGTATACGGAAAAAAAGTGGCTTCTTTTTGTTTTTATTTCTGTCATTCAGTCACGATCGGTAGCACTCTTTCTATTTGCTAACGGTCTCTGCTCCCACTTACTCCGCGCTTGCGCACGAGCGTCCAGCAGAGCCGGTGCTGTGGCTGGCAGAACAACTGCGACGACGCAACCCGAGTGAGCCGGATCAGTCTCCGCTGCCGCCTGAGCAGAGGGAGGACCAGCGCTGCCGCACGCCGAGACCGTCCGAGGAGTCGCTCGTCAACTGACATGGTCTAACATTGTGTTTTCCTGTCATTAAAGACTGATTTACTTGTAAAACTAAAATTATTTTATCAATGATCCCTACCTCGGTTCCAGCATTGCACGTGGTTATGCAACGCGGCGATTCAACATTCAGCGGCCACCGCAATTAGATAATTCTAGAATGGCGGGAATACCGCCTTCCTTTTGACAGAAACAGCTGTCATATTTCATTGTCGGTTAGGTCCGCTCAGAAAGTAGTATTCGATGACGATCGGCAGCACTCTTTCTATTTGCTAACGGTCTCTGCTCCCACTTACTCACCGCTTGCACACGAGCGTCCGGCCGAGCCGGTGCTGTGGCTGGCAGAACAACTGCGACGACGCAACCCGAGTGAGCCCGACCAATCACCGCTCCCGCCTGAGCAGAGGGAAGACCAGCGGTGCCGCACGCCGAGACCGTCCGAGGAGTCGCTCGTCAACTGACATGCTAACATTACTGTTTTCCTTTCATTAAATAATGATTTACTTTTAATACTAAAATTATTTTTTAATGGTCCCTTCCTCGCCTCCAGCATTGCACGTGGTTATGCAACACGGCGATTCAACATTCAGCGGCCACCGCAATTAGATTATTTTATAATGGCGGGAATACCGCCTTCCTTTTGACAGAAACAGCTGTCATATTTCGTTGACGGTTAGGACCGCTCAGAAAGTAGTATTCGGAAAAGAGTTGGCTTCTTTTTGTTTTTATTTCAGTTATTAACAGTCACGATCGTTAGCCACTCTTTCTATTTGCTAACGGATTCTGCTCCCACTTACTCCGCGCTTGCACACGAGCGTCCGGCAGAGCCGGTGCTCTGGCTGGCAGAACAACTGCGACGACGCAACCCGAGTGAGCCGGATCAGTCACCGCTCCCGCCTGAGCAGAGGGAGGACCAGCGCTGCCGCACGCCGAGACCATCCGAGGAGTCGCTAGTCAACTGACTTTGTGTTTGTTTATCCATGTGTTTTTATTAAATACTGATTTTACCTTCTTAATTTTGAATCAAATTTTTTGTGGTCGCACGTGTATTCACGGTGATTCAACGTCCAAGGTCCAGGCGTTTTACCGCCAAAAAAATAGTTTTAATGGCGGAATTTGACAGTGACAGCTGAAGTCTATGGTTGCAGCTGTCACATTTTCGTTGACAGCTAGATTCGTAAAAAGGATTATTGCCAAAAATAGATTACGTTCTTTTCTATTTGCTTACCGCCTTGTAGAAACCCTGGCTAAAACCTAGCTCAACGTATACTTCATATTTTAGAAGAATAACTTTGACAAGTTTGCTGTTTATTTTTTAAATGTTATATTAATTGCCGTAATAGAAATAAAACAAACGTTTTCACTTTTATTATCCAAACTTTATTATATAGAAACAGTTTACAAATGACTTATCACAGGCTAGCGTGTGTTAACTATTACCATTTGCAAATAATATCGATTAGCTACATGCACGGTTAATCATGTCGCACGTCTAATGAAGATGTTATGTACGATAACCACTTTATGATCTTTAACTTCGTGACTCCTGATAAGTACATATTTATTATGTTAATTTAAAATTTAAGGCATTTTCGAAGCCAATTGGTCCAAGATCAAGTACTTTGTACGCACAGCGTAACAGATGAAATTCAAATTTCTTCTACATTCAATAATGACTCTTATGCTTTATATAATAAACTCAATATTGTTAGAGGATATTTGACATACTTTAGGAGTAGTTTGGACATGGACTTGAATGCTGAATACATTTTTTATATTATTTAATTTTATCACAGACTCAGATTACCAATATGACAGTAATTTGAGTTAGACCAAAACCAATGATAAAAATACATGTTCTACCTAAAATTAGGCAATGGGAACTAAAATAAAACAATAGGAGTAAAAGAAAAAAATCACGATACTTCTGTAGCAATAAACCAAACTTATTACTAGTTTTGGTAAAAAAATGAGACTTAAACATTATTATAATGGAGATTACTATCGGCTACATTATTGGGACGACCAGTCTCTTCTGGTATCTGGAAAATAAATTGAAGCAGTTAAAAAAGCAGAAAAGTCAATTAAAGGTGTTTTATTTTTTTAAGTAAAAGGAACGTTGAATGTCGTACCTATGTAGACGTAGTAATAAATTATGCTGTCAGTTTAAATAAGACGTGAATAAAATATGTATAATTAATTCTTAAGGCATAATGTATTGTGGTTGATTTTGGAAATATATTATGCACAGTCTCCGAGTGACTTGATCATTAAAGGTGTCAGTGCATAATATCTGTTTTTTTAAATGCCTGTATCGCTTATTGTTATCAAAGAAGGGTTATTTTTGACTAAGGGGCCGTCCATTAATCACGTGAGGTCGTTTTTCTTATTTTTTGACCCCCCCCTCCCCCCTGGTGATATTTGGTGAGGTTTGGGATTAGCCCCCCCTCCCCCCCCCCCCATGATCACGTGTATTTTTGGAAGTCTATGTAAAGCTATTTTTGACTGGAAAAAATATAAAAAATGTTCATAATTTCGGTTCAGAAATAGCGCTTTTTGGAAAAAAAAAAATAAAATTAATACACGTGATGTCTAACGAGACCCCCCCGCCCCCTCGTGATGTTTCGTGATGTTTTCCGTACCCCCTCCCCCCCCCTTTTGAGCCTCACGTGATTAATGGACGACCCCTAAGCAGCCTGTTCTATTGAGAGACAAGATTAGTGTTATTTTAAAAGAATGCTCATCGGTATGTATGTATGGATGTTTGTTACTCTTTCACGTAAAAACTACTGAATGGATTTGAATGAAACTTTACCACAATATAGCTTATACATCAGAATAACACATAGGATATTGGAAATCGAAATCCACGCGGACGGAGTCGCGGGCGGCCGCTAGTTCATTATATCTTGTTTTCAGTAGCAGTCGCTTACCAGTTAGTTCCTCCCCTTATACATGTTCACGTATGCGGCCTGGTTGTCGCTGCAGAGGCCGATCTTCTGGCACACGCCCTTCGTGCCGAGCTCCTCGATCAGGTGGATCACGCTGTCGCCGTAGATCTCCATCATTGTGTGGCACTGTTAAGATACATTGTAAAAATAAATAAATAATTAATCCTAGTACTTGAGTCACACAGCGCCATCTATCTCTTCATTAAGTTAAACTAGTCTTTTTTTAATGTTTTCCAAATTCATTAAATGAAAAATAAAAAAAAATTAAAACGTGGCTTTGCCCGCCTTTTCAAGATTCCTGTTTTATCCCATGGGAGTATTTTATCGAGATCAAAATTATTATATCACCTAAGTCGGCCCATACCCTGCCTTTGTATACAACATTTCATCAAAATCCCTTCAGTAGTTTCGACGTGATTGACGGACTTCCAAACAAAATTTCACATTTATGATATAAGTGTGAAAATTAGCAATATACGTAGATATGAGGAACTATCTATAGACGAGTGGCTGGATGGAAAATATTCGTTTGCGATACCACTTTGGTACTGCATCCGTTGTTATGACAATTAGGGTTCCCCTTTTGCTTACCATGAGGCAGAGTGGAGTAAATATATCGGGCTTATAAGAAAAAAATGCAGATAATTTAAATGGAAGTTCCACTAAGCTCTACCTCTCTTTGAAATGGAATGACAGTCGATTGCGTATTCGACTGTCCTATTTTCACCATCTCAACAGATGGCGGCCTAGTACTGTGTGTTTTAGAAGAAAAATTTTTCCCAGTACTACAGCTCTGGGAAGTAGTTCGACGGATTTCTCTAATACAGTAAATGATTATGAGGTATATAATTAAGGAATTAGAACTAACCCTTGCGGAGTACTTGGCGGGCAGCAGAGCGCAGGACTTCTCCACGATGTGCACGATGTTGTGGTCAACCTTGTCGTTGCTCAGCACCTTCTTCACCGCCATCACAACAGTCTCGCACACCGCGCAGTCTAGGATCTCCTCTGATGGATAATAAATATTTTAGTTAGCAGGTGTCCTCTATAGGGAAGTTTTCATATGATTTAACAACGTTAACAATAACATTTTTGGACAATGGCGGCGGTTACTTTCGCATCAAGCGTACTGCATGTTTGTTTGTTCCGTGACTTTATACCTGGTTTCAGCACTAGCGGGTAAGTAAGTTCGGATAGTAAAATGATTGATTAATTAGATAGCTCATGATTTACTTGAATGAGTGTGGTAAAAAAAATTTTATTGGTCCTAACCCCGTTTCCAGCTTTACAACACGGTGATTCTACGGCAAAATTCCAGGCGTTTTACCGCCAAAAAAAATTAATGGCGGAATTTGACAGTGACAGCTGTAGTCTATGATTGCAGCTGTCACATTCATTTTTTTCCTGTAGATATCAAATCATAAAGCGATTAAGAGGGACGGCAGCAGCGTTCTCTTCTAACTGCCGCTGCCGTCTACCTTGCGGTCGGCAACCCGCTAATCCGATATGGTATAACTCGACAATGAACTGCAAACGACTGATAATGACGATGTGTACAGTGACATAGTTGACGTGCCCGTTGGTCTAGTGGTCTGAGACCCTGGCTACATAACCAAGGGACTTGGTTTCGAATACCGTTAGGGACAAATGTTTATGACTCGAGAGTAATGAATGTTCATAAATGTATTTAAGTATGTCTATCCGCTCCCTAGCTCCCATAGTATAAGAATCGAGCTTAGTTTAGGACCAGGCAATTGGTATGTTAGTCCCAAAAATTAATTGATTTCATTTATTTATGGAGAGCCCTAGGAGCCTGTCTAGCAGTGGACTGCGATAGGCTGCTGATGATGATGATGATGATGATTATGATGATGATGATGATGATTTATTTATACCTCTGGCTTGCCTCAGCTGCGTGCCTGCGGGCGGGCACAGCTTGAGCTCCTGGCAGACCTCCTCTGGGGCCAGCTCCTGGGCCAGCAGGCTGATGACGAGGTCGGCGTACTTCTCCACGAACTGGTCGCACTCGCCGCGGACCGACTTGGGCATGTGCTTGCACACGCCGTGGACTACCTTCTTGATCTCGTCCTGTTATAAGATAAAGATATTTATTAGGCAACTAGCGGCGGCCCGCGACTCCGTCCGCGTGATTTCTGGTTTACGCACACATATTTAAATACTATAGCCTAAAGCCTTCCTCGTCAAATGGACTTTCCTATTTTTTTCAAATCGGACCAGTTGTTTCTGAGATTAGCGCGTTCAAACAAACAAACCAACAATCACACAAACTCTTCAGCTTTATTACTAGTATAGACTTGATTTACAAGGGAATTTTTTTGCACGTCAATTTTTTTTTACGCTTCTATGTAAGATAAGAAGTTTTGTGTTTGGATGGACATTCAATCGGACTTTGAGTACATATATACATCAGTGTGCGAACGGGCTCGTACGCATGAAATCCCAAAACTACAAAGTATAAGATCGGTGGGTCTCAAAATGACGCATACGGATTGTGAATCATTCCCCAGGCTCGTCGACTGTACGCAGTGATTATTATAATGACAGTTGATAAATGGGTAAACTTTAAAAGAGGTAAAACTTTGTAGAACTTCCACTCAAATGTACCGCTTCTCTGAGAAAATACCCCTACCTTACAGAAGACCACAGGAAATGAACACTTCGTAACTATCATGTTATGTTTCTGCTGATGAGTAAGGTCGCTTGAGCTCAGTATGAGATTTTTTAAGGCCAGCAACGCATCTACGACCTTTGTGCAATCGTTGGGTAGCGGTGCTCACTGACCATTAGGTGTTACGCTTGCTTACTCTACGTGTGCCTCCATATCACATTTTAAAAAAAGAATTTCATCGAGAAATCAGAAAACAATTACTTACAAAACAAAATATATTTACTACTAGCGGCCGCCCGCGACTCCGTCCGCGTGGATATCAATTTTCAATAGCATAAAGCCTTCCTCGTCAAATGGACTATTCAACACAAAAATATTTTTTCAAATCGGTCCAGTAGTTCCTGAGATTAGCGCGTTCAAACAAACAAACAAACAAACAAACATACAAACAAACTCTTCAGCCTTATATATTAGTATAGATATGAACTGACTTAAAAATCAATTAAATTATGAATTTATTGCGCTATTGTCACAAAAGTATTCGATACTTACGTCATTATGCTTGTCCTTGATCTGGTCGTCGATCTCCTTCATGACGAACTCGCAGATGACGCAGACGGACTTGGGCGACGCGACCGGCTTCACCACGCGCCCGTTCACAGTGTTATCGGGGATTTCGTTCGTTTCTATAATCACGGAATTTTAATTAAGTATTTTTCTGAGTACTTTACATATTATAACCTAAATGTGATATTCGTAACTTATAAACAAATATATGAATTTTGTCCCAGGTGACCTTCCCTGTAGGGATAACTTAGATACTGAGTGTTAAGTAGTGCCGGCCTAGAAAACTATCACCCTATTAAAATTTCTTCCCGTGCGTGTCATAAAAAGCGACTAAGGAACTTTATCTTAACGTCAACTATACTGCGGTCACCAACCCACCCGCACGGCGTTGCCACTGGCGAACTCTGGACGTAACCGCTTCGGCCGCGTACGTAGCCAAGTTAAGAAACCAGTTTCATACAGAATCTAGATTCTGTCCGAAACATACCATTATGATGGCGGTGAAGTTCGAAATATAAATACATTTCTCCTCTATCTAATCCCTAATCTGGAGAATGCGTAAGTCCGGCAGTGGACGGCGAAGTGCCAATACCACCTATGTGACACAGACAAATTTTACACAAAGTGAAAAAATGTTAAGTTTCCTGTAATCATTAAAAGTTGTAAATCAATTTAAGTAGAAAATATACACATATATCATGCTTAAGATCAATCTTATTAATAAGACATTCAAATATTTTTATCAAAACATGCAGAAACCAACCTTAATGCCAATACTATAAAAAAGTCAATTACTCAATAAATGTTAGATAGGAGATATTGGCACTTCGCCGTCGCAATGATGACTCACCGATATCAGCAGGGTGTACCAGCAAATGCTCTGGCAACAGCGATTTGTGCCTGAAGTTGTTCCTGTCGCCGCGCAGCTGCGGCTTGGCGTGGTACTTGTCGATGCCCGGAGCTGTGATCTTCAGCGGGTCCGTATGTTCCACATTGTTCTGGAGAGAATAAATACAAATCATATGTGATTACAAAGATAGGGAAGAGTAGGACAAAGTACGGGAAATTAACAATGAAAATAAATATTAAGCCTTGGTGAGACTAAATTGTTGAGAAATGCAAATAGATCTTAATGCAAATGAGAATGGGACATTTTTGGACCAAATGCAACTTCTATTCTCACTAGTTCCAGTGGTTATTCGTCTCATGGACATACTGGGACCTATGTAATTTGAAAGGCTATGAGCATAAATAGCCCCTATCTTAGGTAAGTCTATGTGAAGCAGAGTATTGCAACAAATTTCACTACATTAAAAATATTGTATGGTATGCTTTTTGGGCAGGTTATAGTGAACAATGTTATAATGTCTACCATCTGCTGAACCTATAACTAATGACAATAATTGATATCGATTTGATTTGACAGTCCGTGTACGCGTCCACGAAGTCCACGCACTGCGTCTGCAGCTTGGTGATGATGTGTGTGGTGATGGTGATGGTGATGGTGATGGTGTCTCACCGTGCACTGCTTGAGGTAGACGCAGATCTCCTGCGCGTCCATGTCGGCGACGAGCATCTCCACCAGCTGGTCCGTGTACGCGTCCACGAAGTCCACGCACTGCGTCTGCAGCTTGGTGATGATGTGTGTGGTGATGGTGATGGTGATGGTGATGGTGTCTCACCGTGCACTGCTTGAGGTAGACGCAGATCTCCTGCGCGTCCATGTCGGCGACGAGCATCTCCACCAGCTGGTCCGTGTACGCGTCCACGAAGTCCACGCACTGCGTCTGCAGCTTGGTGATGATGTGTGTGGTGATGGTGATGGTGATGGTGATGGTGTCTCACCGTGCACTGCTTGAGGTAGACGCAGATCTCCTGCGCGTCCATGTCGGCGACGAGCATCTCCACCAGCTGGTCCGTGTACGCGTCCACGAAGTCCACGCACTGCGTCTGCAGCTTGGTGATGATGTGTGTGGTGATGGTGATGGTGATGGTGATGGTGTCTCACCGTGCACTGCTTGAGGTAGACGCAGATCTCCTGCGCGTCCATGTCGGCGACGAGCATCTCCACCAGCTGGTCCGTGTACGCGTCCACGAAGTCCACGCACTGCGTCTGCAGCTTGGTGATGATGTGTGTGGTGATGGTGATGGTGATGGTGATGGTGTCTCACCGTGCACTGCTTGAGGTAGACGCAGATCTCCTGCGCGTCCATGTCGGCGACGAGCATCTCCACCAGCTGGTCCGTGTACGCGTCCACGAAGTCCACGCACTGCGTCTGCAGCTTGGTGATGATGTGTGTGGTGATGGTGATGGTGATGGTGATGGTGATGGTGTCTCACCGTGCACTGCTTGAGGTAGACGCAGATCTCCTGCGCGTCCATGTCGGCGACGAGCATCTCCACCAGCTGGTCCGTGTACGCGTCCACGAAGTCCACGCACTGCGTCTGCAGCTTGGTGATGATGTGTGTGGTGATGGTGATGGTGATGGTGATGGTGATGGTGTCTCACCGTGCACTGCTTGAGGTAGACGCAGATCTCCTGCGCGTCCATGTCGGCGACGAGCATCTCCACCAGCTGGTCCGTGTACGCGTCTACGAAGTCCACGCACTGCGTCTGCAGCTTAGTTGACAGATGCGTGCACAGGTTGTCTAGAGCATGGCGGATGTTCTCCTGTTGATATACAAGACAATAACATGTAGAATATTGCGTTGCTGACGCGGTATTGACTCTTATTTGTTTTATAATATAAAATCAAATAAAACATGAGGCTGTGAGCGAGTTCTGCTTCTAAGAGAGGGCAAACAATACAGGCTGATAATGAGTCATTTCAATAGATCAGGCGGAGCAGTGATATTTTCAAGAAACTATCCTACTACTATCCTGGAACATCAAAGTACACTATGAATATTGTACATTCGACTAGAAATCACGCCTCCGAGACTTTTTATCCTATGTTCTCTATGAGTTCTTTGCCACAACAAGTAACTCAAGTAAGATTCAACAAAGTACTAACAAAATTGTAATATTACCTCAGTATGGTTGTTCTTGAGCATAGTTTCCAGTTGTTCCACAGCAAACAGGCACAGCGGGCAGTTAGATTTCTCCTTGTTGATGGCAACGCGGCGTACCTCCTGCGTCTGAGGGCAGATGCCCAGCGCTGGGCAAACCTGTGGGGCGAGTAAAACGCGTTGTAGAATACATTATAATTGTCTAGATTGTTAATATTTAACTTTGTGACATTTGAAATCTGGAATGGGATTTTGAATAATTTAGCGAATAAATTATAATTTCTTCTCTTATGTCGTATTTTGGATATCCAAAAGAGTGACATGCTCTTACAAGGGTTCGAACCTACGACTCTTGCGACTTTGCCATTGAAGATGGGTGATGAAATCAAAATTATTTAAATATATGAAACGCTTTCGCTCCCCGCGTCCCGAGAAGCTAAATGTAGAAACACACTTAGCAGAAAAACGCAACCAAAGATCATTTTGTATACGCGGCGTAATTACTGCAGTGTGTCATCCTCCATTTAAATACATTGCGGGCGTTATCCCGCCGAACTTCGGTAGCGTTTTTTCGGCTTAGATTGTTTCTATACTAAGACCGAAGTTGTGAACACCCTGTTAGTTTTGTGATCAGGTTCATTAAACCAATGGGCCTGTGTGTTGATGATGATGATGATGATGATAATGATGATGATGATAATGATGATGATGGTGAAGGTGATAGTAGTG
Source organism: Nomophila noctuella (assembly GCA_958496325.1). Classification (NCBI taxonomy): domain Eukaryota; kingdom Metazoa; phylum Arthropoda; class Insecta; order Lepidoptera; family Crambidae; genus Nomophila; species Nomophila noctuella. Next base: position 11,453,799 of record OY292490.1, on the reverse strand, counting down.
ACTCACACTGGCGGGGTCGATCTCCTGCACGAGCAGCGCGATGACGGCGGGCCCGTACTCCGTCACGAAGGACCGGCACTCGCCGTTGATGGACTGCGGCAGGCGGTCGCACGCCTTGTCCACTGCGTCTTTGATCGCGTCCTGGAAACAAAAATACAATGTTTTTTTCGCACAATTTAAGGGACAAATAATATAACTTATTAATAAACAAAAAAAAACATCGTATGTATAATGCGATATGCTCTATATAATGTATACTATCAGTACGATATTGAGCGAGAAAGGTGATAAGGTTATGCGAGGACAATCTGATGTAGGGCACAAAAAATCATAGGGGGTCCTCTAATGTCTAATGAAAAAAGGCATCTTCTGTAACTATTTACACCGAATCGGAAGTAATGGGGGTTTTCGCAAATGAAAAATCCGCTACATGGCAGTAGGTAGGCGTAGGGTCTAACAGGTGTGATTGGTTTTTTTTTTTTTTTTTTTTTTATAGTAGCACGGTATATTGGCTCCTCCCTGCCTGATGGTAAGCAAAAGAGGAGCCCTAACTGCTATGACAACGGATGCGGTACGAAAAAGGTATCCCATCAGTTGGCATCGCCATACCGGCCCGCAAGATACTTCTTCACGCTTCTCTTAAAGGAATCCATGTTATAGGAAGGAGGAAATACGCATGCTGGCAACGCATTCCATTGCTTAATAGTTCGGCAGAGAAATGAATTGCCGAACTTCTGGGTTCGCGATGGAATAGTGACCACGGTAAAAGGATGGCAACGTTGACCAGCACGCGTGGTTCTTTGACGGAATGGGGAAGGAGGGATAAGGGAAAATAGTTCTTCAGAACACTCACCATGGTAAATACGGTAGAAGACACTCAGGGAACCTATGTCCCTTCGCAACTGAAGAGGTTCAAGGTGCCTGGTGACCTCTTCGTCCCCAATTATACGTACAGCCCGTCGCTGCAATCTGTCGAGCGCGTCCATGTAGTGCATGGCAGATCCATCCCAGAGGTGCGAGCAGTATTCCAAGCAAGACCGAACTTGCGTCTTATAAAGAAGAACAAGCTGGTCCGGCGTGAAAAACCGCCGCACCCTGTTCAAGATCCCCAGCTTTTTTGACGCCGTCAAAAGCAAGCTTTCAACGTATTGGCCCTGATTAAGATTGCAACGTAGATCCATGCCAAGCATGCTTAGGCTAGTACGCAAACTGAGGGGAGTGTCCTGAAGAACAGGAATGGGAAGGAATGGTGATTTTTTTGCTGTGAACGCGCAAACCTGGGTTTTCTTGGCATTAAACTCAACCAAGTTGTTGGAACCCCATTTGCTTATGAGGTCCAAAACCTGGTTCAGTTCAATGACAAGATTCTCTCGTTTCTCAACGGTTGCTGCCCTACCAGCATTAGGCTTACCGAGATATCGCCCATGCACCGTACTGTCGTCAGCATAGCAATGAATGTTGCCAAGCGACAGCAAATCATTGATATGCAGAAGAAAGAGGGTGGGCGATAGGACGGAGCCCTGTGGGACACCGGCATTCACTGATATGAACCGCGAAGCGCATCCGTCAGTCACAACACGGATTCTGCGCTCTTGCAGGAAGCCGGCAATCCAATCACACAGCCGGACGGGCAACCCATATGCCGGAAGCTTGGAGAGAAGAGCTTTGTGCCAGACCCTATCAAAAGCCTTGGCAATGTCCAGGCTGACTGCCATAGACTCGCCGTGCTTGTCGATTGCCTCCCCCCAGAGGTGCGTCACGTACGCTAGGAGATCCCCTGTCGACCGCTTCGGCCTAAAGCCATACTGGCGGTCGTTGATAAGAGAGTGATCTTCTAGGTAGCGGACCAACTGGCTGTTAATGATCCGCTCCATGACTTTGCACAGCACTGAGGTTACGGCAATGGGGCGGTAATTTGAAGGGTCCGATCGATCTCCCTTTTTAGGGACCGGCTGCACATTGGCCTCTCTCCAAGACTCCGGAATAAAACCAGATGAGTAGGAAAGGCGATATAGGCGCGTCAGCACAGGAGACAACTCCGCTGCACAGTTTCTGAGGACAAGCGCTGGAATACCATCCGGACCACTAGCTTTCCGGACATCAAGTGACTGCAGTTCAAAGCGCACATCGCGCTGCCTGATGTGTATATCAGGCATGGCGATTCCACACGACGAGATGATGGGCGGTGAAGGCGCACTACAGTCATTGATTCGGGAGTTAGCCGCGAAGAGCCTCGCCAGAAGATCGGCTTTCTCCTGCGGCTGATGAGCTAGTGACCCATCAGGGCATCTCAGCGGTGGTAGCGAGGGCTGGCAGAAGTTGGCTTGCACGGCTTTGGCTAGTCGCCAGTAACTTCGCGACCCTGTCGGGTGCGAGACTAGATCCATGCCGACACGAGCCACGCGCTGGGCATCTGCTCTTACGTAGGCTCTTTTGCAGACCTTGGTGGCTTTGTTATAGCTTGCTTTAAGGGAGTTTATGTTAGGATCTTGCATGGCGCGACCCCTGATCCAAGCACGGTACGCTGCCTGTTTGTTACAAACAGCATCAGCACACTCACGATTGAACCATGAGTGTCCTCGGCTCTTATTGATAACATCGGAGTACGGAATATAATATTCCATAGCTATTCCGATCTCATCAATAATAGCCGCGGCACTCGCCGAAAGATCCTTCCCCTTAAAACAGCGCTGCCCCCATGGGACGGACGCAAAATAATCCCGCATCCCATCCCAATCTGCCGACGAATAGTGCCAAACCCGGCGCTTAACCACCGCAGGAGGCGGAGGAAAAGCGCCTGGCACTGTGCTGGATATCAAGCAGTGATCCGAGGAGCCCAATGGCGCCTGGACCACAACCCGATAGCCGGCTGGATGTGTCGTCAGCAGAAGGTCCAGTAAAGAGGGCGATTGACCCGCCGCATCTGGTATCCTGGTGGGCTGGCTTACCAGCTGCGTCAGGCCATAAGCAAGAGCAAACGCGTGGGCAGATTTTCCTGCATGGTTAGTATTGGGGGAACCCAGCCAGGAGTCGTGGTGGGAGTTGAAGTCCCCCAAAAACACCATTTCCGCAGTCGGATACTGCACCTGCGCATCATCAGCCGCCCGACTCAAGTAATCAAAGAGTCGAGTTGTCTCTACATCACCGGAATGGGAACGGTAAAGGCACACGTAAATACGACTTTGACAGCCAAGATTCACATGTACCCAGAGGACGGAAAAGGATGGATCCTCAAAGGAGCTCAGACGGCGACAACAGACGTCCGAGCGGACAAACAAACAGACTCCGGCTTTCGCGAGAAAGTGTTCCTCAAGCAAGTAACCGGGGTACTGTAGGTAGGACGTGTCCGCCGGACGCTTGATCTGTGTCTCCGTCAGGAAGAGCATGGCGGGCCGTGCCGTCTCGAGGTGTTGGTGGACGGCATTAAGGTTAGAGTGGAGTCCGCGGATGTTAGCGAACTCAACCTTGAACGGGGTTGTGGTGGGGGAGTGCACCGCTGTATAGCCCGACATGTTTTGCTGAGAATCCATTGGAGAGGGAAGCGTGAAGCGGGAGAGATTTATCGCGAGACTAAAGAAAAAAGCGTGATGGTTAGTTTCCCCATTTAGTTGCCTGCAGAGGAGATAGACTACTCCGCCGGACGGAAGGGCCCCCGTACCCCCCCGGAAGTAGCCGCCGGGTCCCCACCATCCGGTCACCAACCGGCACGACGGACTACCCCGAGATTATGCGCGGTATGAAAGGGCAGCCGCTCAAGGTGGTTAGTCCTGATTGGGCCCCTGTACTGTACCGCGGGCGGCCAGCGGAAAAACCGTTTCTACGGGTCTCCCTGCCCGGCGAAACAATCCAGTCCTCCCGACAATGGGTTGACGGAAACCCTCACTGTTTCTCCAGTATCGCGACAAAGATCCCCCGGAGGGCCTCCGGCGCCCTCACTCACCGAACGAAACACAGTAGCTAGGCTACTATTTCACGTCGGTATTCTGTGAGGAGGTGGTCCTTCCCCGGTCGAGCCGACCCATTCGAACTGTCACCATAAATGGCGATAGCTAGGCTCTACCACTCTTGGTGAATTTTGACATAACATTGAAAGATAAAAATATGTCAAAATTTCCCAATGACATAGCAATTGGACATCACGCCTTCGTACTGCCATCTAGCGGACTCTTCATTCACAAACTATAATCATATAGTTACATCATGATGTTTTCTATGTTTTCTTCAATATCTCAAGCACATAATCCTGGCACATACCTCAGTCTTAGCATCGCTCAGTTCCACTTGCAAGTAGTGCAGGAAGTACTGGCAGAAGGAGCAGGCCGCCTTGTTCTGCGGCAGGCGCACGAACATGCGGTCCATAGGGAGAGGGGGAGGGATCTCGTCGTTCTTCATCACGCGTACGTTAGTCTGCTTCGGCGTGGAGACGCGGCCGATCTGGCGATTAAAATATTAAGGTGTACTCGTATCGTATATTTTATTTTATGATTACTAAATTCCATCTGAATTATTGCCACTTTAGTTGTTTTATCTGTATTTATTGTTTTAATATGAAAACTATTTACAATTTTTTTATCCATTACGGCATTCAAACCCTAGACCAGAGCGTGGCTGCCACTTTATATTGTGATCTACTACACACCACGTCACGAGCAAGATTTCTGCTTATTTTCTAACTGCTGTTGATGTACATAATACAAACATTTATACACGTTTTTAAATTTTTCTCCTATCTGAGTCTTAGGTTCGATATTTTCGCGAGGCAGGCATGATAAGACTTATTTTGTAACGATTAGCCTCATCAGTTCTACTAAGGCAGCAGAGGTGCCACGGGGTAGCAGGTACTGTTTCCACATATACCTATTATAGAACAGATCTTACAAGAATACTAACTTGTAGCTATTAGGAACACTTACTTTGTAGCTATTAGCTTCATCAGTTCCAATAAGCTTGCTGGTCTTCACCACAAGTTCCTTAGGCAGCAGCGGTGCCACGGGGTAGCTCGTACTGTTTCCGCACAGACCCATCATATTGCAGATCTTGGCGGGCTGCAGGTCTGATACTAGGTAGTTGTAGATGATAGGGTAGTACTGTTCCGCTAGGTGGAGGCACTCGTCCCTGAAGTTGCCGGTTTGCTTGCACAGGCCTGGAAAAATTAATGATAATTGAATATTGGAAATGTATGTATGTATCTAATCCCTATGTACCAAAGTCAATAAATTATTGTTAACGAAATTAACGAAAATGACAGAAATCATCATCAAAGTTAGCAATGCTTGTCCTTCGTGGGAGTTTGTGTCAACAAATAAACGAATTTCCCATGGGTGTTATGCACAGTCTCTAGAAAAACGTTTTGGCATTCATGGGCGTAGCCAGCCTTGTTAAGGCAGCAGTATTCCGGTCTCCAGTATTCAAACATTATAATTTTTTGTTTAATAAGGCACCAGTGCCAGAGCCAGTGATCGAACCTTTTGATCAAAGCCAATGTTGGCATTCTTTTTTTATTTTTGCTTCCCTTGAGTTTGTACCCATCTTTTAGTACCTAAGATAACCTTTATCTTATAGTTTTTGTATTGTGAAATAGCGGGCACATACCTTTGAGCACTTTGTAGAATTCAACTTCTGTAGTATTAGCCACGAGGACATCGCGCAAATGAGTGACTACTTGTTCGCAGAACTCACAAGGCACATCGCTGTAAAGAAGAAAACACATTAGTACTTAAAGGTGTTAATCACGACCAACCTTAAAATTAATACATTAAAAAAATATTTTATCTTAATTTTGTTTGTTTCCGTGTTATTTTATACGACTAATATCGTGTGATTTATGACATCTTGTCTTTTCCGGTAGTTTTTGACATTCTTTCTGTCCAGATATGGGGTAAGGGAGGGCTTTCGAGTCTTAGGGGTATTTAAAGCACATAAAGGTCAATGTGTAGTTTATGAGCGTCGCTTCAGTGATCCCACTATAACGTGCCAACGTGATCAAATTCCTAGACTCCTTGGTCCATAAGGAAGGTGTTGGAATCCAGAATATTCTCGCAGTACTTGAACACTACTCTCGCCTCTTTCGTCTATGCAATAAGGTGTATAATCCCAAACTTACTCAGTGACCTTAGGCTGGAACTCGGGGAAGGAGTACAGGTCGTGCGTGTGGAAGCGTCTCGTGCACTGGCCGCTGAGGTGACACACGCTCTGCGGAGTCAGGTCCTTGCGAACGGCTTCCAGAATGTTCTCGTAATACTTGAATACGACTCTAGCCTCTGTCTTCTATGCAATAAGGAGTATAATCCCACACTTACTCAGTGACCTGAGGCTGGAACTCGGGGAAGGAGTACAGGTCGTGCGTGTGGAAGCGTCTCGTGCACTGTCCGCTGAGGTGACACACGCTCTGCGGAGTGAGGTCCTTGCGAACGGCTTCCAGAATGTTCTCGTAGTACTTGTACACTACTCTCACCTCTCTCGCCTATGCAATAAAGTGTATAATCCCACACTTACTCAGTGACCTTAGGCTGGAACTCGGGGAAGGTGTACAGGTCGTGCGTGTGAAAGCGTCTCGTGCACTGGCCGCTGAGATCCTTGCGAACAGCTTCTAGAATGTTCTAGCAGTACTTGCACATGACTCTCGCCTCTTTCGTCTATGCAATAAGGTGTATAATCCCACACTTACTCAGTGACCTTAGGCTGGAACTCTGGGAAGGAGTACAGGTCGTGCGTGTGGAAGCGTCTCGTGCACTGGCCGCTGAGGTGACACACGCTCTGCGGAGTGAGGTCCTTGCGAACGGCTTCGAGAATGTTCTCGTAGTATTTGAACACGAGCATCGAGCAGGAGTCCGAGAGAGAGTCCATGTTGCGGCAAATCTGGTTCCAATAATAAAAATAATTAATGCCTTAGACTAACACACCAATTGCCTAGCCCCAAACTAAGCTCGAAGCTTGTACTTTGGATGCTAGGGAACGGATAGACATACTTAAATACATTAATAAACATCCATGACTCGAGTACAAATGCCGATGTTCATCACACAAACATTTGGTTTTGTAGCCAGGGCCTCTGACCCCTCGACCAAATCAGAAAAAAAATGCGACGTTTTGGTAGTTTAATAATTTAAAATGTTTTTAATTTTTCACAAAAATATTGTATTTCTGTACGGAGGTATGTGTCATTAATTTATAAGTTACCTGTAGCAGTCCAAGCAAGAAGTCTTCGTATGAGGTGCTTTCGAAACGCGCCCTAGCCGACACCGCCACCTGACGGCAGTTGTTGCAGCCGACCACGCGTGCCAGTTGTGTGTTCTAAAGCCAAAGCATAATATTGTTATTAATAATGCGATCGGCTGATGATGACGTGGTTTCATAATTCTACTATTTAGACCAAAACTTCACACACAGATGTTTTAAAACCAGAATTTTATTTTATTTCTATAAATATTAAAGATATCAAGAATACCTACTGGGACCAACGGGGTCCCGACTATGATCTGAATTGTCTGGTTTCGCTTACGTTAAGGGTTACGGAGGCCAGACAGTCGCTCCATTGTAATTACCAGACTGATCGATTCAGGATCATAGTCGTCGTAGCGCACCCTGGGCTCCACGACAATGGACGTGGATGTAATCGGGAGAAGCGCTAAGATGATGATGATTGATAGATGTTACAAAATTCACCAAGCACATAGCAGTTAGACCCGCTTAAGCGGGGAAGGCAATGGCACCTAGCAGATGTTTCAAACGCGAAAACCCCCATTTCTCTCTTCTCTAGTCTTTTTTTGTATAAGTTCTCCTTTATAATAAAATAACAACTGTTACATACATATCCTTCCAACAGCGTATCAATCCTCGCATTATTACAGAGTCCAGCGACGGAGCAGACTTGCTGCGGGTTCATCTGCGAGGCGAGAGTCTCCACCAGCTCGGGCACGAAGTCATCCGCCAGCTTCATGCACTCCTTGGCCACGATCTTGATGGGGATGAGCTGGCATGAACCTTCGAACACTTCTTTAAGTTCCTCCTGAAATAATTTATTAAGGTATTCACCTATGCCAATAGTAGAGAAAGTTAACTATCAGCCTATTAATGTCTTACTGCAGGGCACAGGCCTCCATCATTTGAAAGGCCCGGTAGTTTTAAACCACAGGGCCAGGGGTTCTTAACCAAAATGGTCCGTGGACCACTGGTGGTCCCTGGAGCCATTGCAAGTGGTCCGCGAAGCAGTCGTAATGATAAGACTTTTATTAAAGTACAGAATATTACCAATAAATGAACTTAGTGATCGCTGGCAAGACAGAAGATTGGTAATATCCTCATGACTAAAAGGTTAAGAAAACACTGCACTAGACCATCAAGGCGAACAAGGCTAATAGCTAATAGTAGATGTAGTTTAAATAAAAAAGCACGTAATTAATTCTAGCCACAAACACACACTATTTAGCTTGCGGCTACGACACGTACATTAAACAATAAAAACATCTGGTTGCGTGGTATGACGCAAAAATGCGTTCAACTTCGACAAATAATTATTAATAAAAGATGACACGAACACATCAACGAATTAATGGGTGATTTGAAGTCAGGGCTTACAGTTACAGATCCACTTGAAGTTGGCTAAGCGTCCAAGAAATAAAAAAAATGAGAAGAACTAAATTATGACTGAACAATTTAGTTCCTTAAACTGCATCTTTTTGACGACCCGCTTGGTGTAGTGGTCATGATGTTGTCTATTACGCAAGAGGTCGCGGGTTCGATCCCCGCACAGGACAAACATTTGTGTGCATGAACATGTCTGTTTGTCCTGGTCTGGGTGCTATATGTATCTATTTAAGTATATTTGTAATACCACTGTTGATTCTGATGTCTGTAAAACAAGAGCTTAAGCTACTTAACACGGGGTCAGATCAATGTATGTGATGTTGTGAAATATTTATTTATTATTTTATTTATTATCTTTGCCAATCGTGCTAAACTTCAACAGTGTTCCGCAAACCTGTTCAAACAGTTACCTGTGTCTCGTTGCTCTCGAGCTGGTCCCTGGCCTGGGCCACCATGTCCGTGCAGATCTTGCAGATGCCGTCATCGTCTTTCGGAAGGTCCATCTTGGGCCAGATGTTGCCAGCACAGTACTTGGTAGCGCTGCATTCCCGTCCAGTACTGTCATCAAACATAAAAGTAAAGTAAAGTGTCAGCCTATTAGTGTTGAGACACACTAAGCCGAATGCGAAGAAATTCGGCGTTATTAAGCTCGCAATGTATTTTAGACGGAGAATGACACACTGTGCCGAAATTACGTCGCATAATATAGGAAATTAACTTTGGCCGAAACTCGGTCGCGTTTTTTTCGCTTAGCGTCTTTCTTCAATTAATGTCCCACTGCAAGGCACATGCCTCCATAATTTGAAATCACTTTTTCGTCACAAAGATGGGTTGTGGCTTAATCTCCACGCTTGTGGCATGGCTTAATAATGCGGGTTGGCGATTACATACCCGGGCTGTGTTCAGAAAACTCTACACAAATTTTACTCGACCTGGGAATCGAACTCAGGTCATCGAGACAAAGTCCCGGACTATAACCACTAAACCAACATACATGTCGCAAATAATGTGCCTTAAAAACGAGGAAATAGTGATCCTCTATATGTATTTAATTACAGAGCTATATTATTATTTGTATGCGACAATCAGTTTAAACTGTATGACTAACTTCAAAATTATTGTTTATGCACATCTGTTCAAACACATATTTGTATTAAGTCAATAATTTTAACACCTTATGAGGTCAGATAATTGAAATAAACAAGTTACTCTTCAATATATTAATATTTTTATATTGAAATTAAAAACATATTATGTGCGTGGAACATATAGGTGACATAGTCATAGACCCATTCACAACCGGAAAAAAATATTTCTTTTATACAGTAAAAACTGTTTAATGATTTTTGCATGTCAATGATAGAAACATATATTATGACTTGCTGCCACCCGCGACTACGTCCGCGTGGATTTTGCTTTCCGACCACATTATCTTTATAAATGCACACAATATCCTGATGTACGGTACAAGCTACATTATTGTTAAGCTTCATTAAAATCCATTCTGTTATATATTTGTTCAATCACTTGAAATCCAAGAAGATTATAACCAAATTTCATCACCTATTTTATTATCTTAGGTATGGAATTTATGAAAAACCTTTCTTATGAGATGCCTCCGTCTTAGTTACTTTATGCATGCAAAGTCACAGCCCAATCGGTTAAATTGACAAAGTTTCATCTCCAATTTCTTTCCCTTAGTGATGGATTTTATCAAAATTGAAAGTTTCAAGTAACAAATAAAATTAATGTTGATCACCTCATGTTACTGCACCAATAAGCCGGCCCCTGAGTGCATTTGATGTCACCCAATAATTTGGGTGCCGTCTTCTTTGGCGTAGATTCCTTTTCCTGTAAAAAATATAAACATTTGAAAAATAGGTAAGTGAAATGTCGAATTTCGAAACGTCAATAAAGACCTCTAGATCTTCAGTTGTATTCTTTGTTGTTTATTATACAGATTACAGTATTTTTTTTAATGTTATGGGGGTAGAATTTATTTTACAAGAGGGTCACTAGATGGTAAGTGATCACCGCTGCCCATGAACATCAACAACCGCACAAGGGTCCAGATGCGTTGTCTGCCATTCACCTAAGATGATCCCGGTGACAGTTGGTGGTTTAAAGGAAAATCGACACTATTCTAAAGCATTAAGACCCCTATGGAAAATCATATAAACAGCTCGTGGAACTTATTGCCTTGAAATAAAGTAAAATTTTGTATATGAAGAATACCTGTCACAGACATTATATGAGCTGAAACGGACTATAGTCGATATTTGATACGTATTTCGTAGTGACCTAACCCAAGACAAACAATCATTAACATGATAACATAATAATTATGTTTATGTTCGTTTGCACTAAAGTATGTATTTAATGCACCACATTGGATATAAACTAAACCAGTACCTAAGTTACCCTAGGGCAAATCAATCTATAAAATGTCGTTCGATATTCAATTATTAAAAATATCATGAGCATATATTAACAAAGAAGTTTCTCGAACAATTAAACACAAGTGGCGTGACACGAGGTCATTAAACGATGTTAATTAATGGACACAACTACCGATAATGGCGTGACATTACTTGTTATTGTTGCTCATAACAGCTGAAACGAGGATAAGATAAATAGAACTTGAACTGTGTATTTTCTTTTACCCATACGAAGTGTCAAGGGACCGTGGTTTATTGTACTGTATATTATAATTAATATTCAGAAAGTCAAGATAGTTAGACCCCATTTAGTGTGAGCGGAGGGTAAGAGAATGAGGATTGTTGACGCCATGTAACGTTTGTTTCTATTTTGACGTATAGATAGCGCTTTAATATTGCGAATGCGAGAAAGGGTATATCGCGGTGAAGAGGGTTTTTCCCGTATGTAATATAAGGGTTTTAAATGGTTTATTAAACACGCTTGGTCGACCTGATTTGTTTGTCTTATTTCATAATTCAGACCCATTTTTACGTTTCGAGATCAGCCAGCTGGGAAAAGGGTTCCACAAGGTTTGGGTTTTGGCAACCAATACTTATCTCTCAGTGGGAAAGACGGGTCTGCCTATTTCAAAAAGAGATTGGTAAAGACAAAACTCACATGTTCCTCCAGTAGTTTATCAATCCTCGCATTATTACAGAGTCCAGCGACGGAGCAGACTTGCTGAGGGTTCATCTCCGAGGCGAGGGTCTCCACCAGCTCGGGCACGAAGTCATCCGCCAGCTTCATACACTCCTTGGCCACAATCTTGATCGGCATCAGCTTGCAGGAACCTTCGAATACTTCCTTCAGTTCACCCTGTGGAAAAAGAAGAGATCAATTAATAGTACTATTATTAGATCTAGGCATGTGAACATACCAGCGGCCGCTCGCGACTCTTTCCGCGTGGTTTTCGGTTTCCGCTTACATTGTGTTGTAGTATAGCTTATAGACTCCCTCGACTAATGGACTATCCAACACAAAGATAACTTTAAATTCAAACCGGTAGTTTCTAAAATTAGCGCGTTCAAACCAACTCTTCAGCTTAATTGTATTAGTTAGTATATAGATAGATCTATATTTTTTTTGTCAGACTGAGGCATATAAGCAAAAGGATCAGCTGATGATAAGTGACTACTGCCACTTTTGAAATACCTCCTTTAAAACTGCATACCCTCCCCAACGGAGACTTTACTAACCAAAACACGACAGTTATAAACTTCGCTATGATTTTTGTAAGGTGGAGGTACTTCCCCAGACAATCGGACGTTATTATTATGGAATCAAGCGCCCTAAGATAAAAGCATTGACGGTTATTTTATTAAATGCCATCGTCATCTAAATACTTTTTTGGTATCAATCATGCAGCAGAGAAAAATATTTTGTGTACTTTCATCAACCGACATATAAAGTAACTCTTTATTAAAGAACATCGTTGTAGTGCATTGACCACTGTTAAAAGCAAATGAATAGCTTTATTCATAAATAATGCCCTTTTAAGCGTTCAATAGCATTTGATACTTAATGCATTAATTAATCTTTACTTGCAAAGTTATTGCTATTCATTTATCAGGTTATATTGTAAATTACAATTATATATTCATAATGTCCGCTCATTACTGGATAAAGTCTCTCTGGTTGTCATGTCAGCTGCGTCGGACGGTCCTGTACAGTATTATAACTTTAAACTTTCGCGTTGCATTATAATAATGACACTCTTAGTCCCTTTCTAATGTTTCCTGTACAATATTCACCCAGTTGAGTTCCCTAAGCAGTAATGATTTATATGCATATGTAACTGTGACATTGTTCATATTTTATAAGCCACATTGAGTCAGGTAAAAATAAATCTGCCAGGCAGTAGTATATCAATAAACTAGTGCGACAACATCAAGTAGGTTTAAGTTATATTTTTGATTGATATAAAAATGTTGATACCTTAAAGTGAAGATTAACAAAGAGTACAATATAGAGCTTCCGAAACCAGTGGCGCCATGAATCGATCGATACTAATATTATAAAGCTGAAGAGTTTGTTTGTTTGAACGCTCTAAGCTCAGGAACTACTGGTTCGTTAGAAATTTTCTTTTCTTGTGTTGCATAGTTCATGTGTTGAGGAATACTTTAACCGAAATACACACGGACGGCGTCGCGGGCGGCCGGTAGTTCATAATCAAGCAAGATGAACCTACAGACTTAGTAAATGAGAGGAGTCGTTAGTGTTATCGGGCATCGAACTATGCCGTGCCGTGGGATTCGACCGACTGGGTCAGTTTGAGATACAAGCATTGGCTTGTTTGGCGAAGCAATTGTTTTTCATTCACCAAAGCTGCTTGCAAATGATTGATTTTAAGCATTCTTTAAGGTGACAGTAAATATTCGCTGTATAATGACCATTAAATGAGTAAAGTGATTTAATTGTTAACGAGCAGCCGCCCTTCCGCGTGGATTTCGGTTTTCGAACACTTAGTGTGATACTATAGCTTAAAATTATAATTTTATCGACACTTTTGAAGTCAAACTCTTCCAACGCTATTTTGGAATAGGTAAGGGACCGTTAACCTTCTTTGTTTATTTTAAAAGTCCGATAACGACTTATCTCAAAGTTTTATCTGCGTAAGATTAATGTAATCAAAAATTTAATGTTCCCTATGAAACATTTTAAGAATGTTATAACGTTCCTTCTTACTTATGATTAAACGAATACACAGACCTAAGTTGGTAGGTTGTTAGGTATACAAATAGTAGTATTGGCTTAGTCCGATAGTTAGAATAATTCATAAAGTATAGAAACAAACTAGACGGAGAATACGCGACCGAAGTTCGGCGAGATCACGCCAGCAATGTTATATTAATGGAAGATGACGCGACGTTGACGATGACGCGACGTTATTTCGGCATAGTGTATGCGGAAATAACGTCGTGTAATCTATGCTTAATATTATAAAGCTGAAGAGATTATTTCTTTGTTTGAACGCGCCAATCTCAGGAATATACATACAGCCATTTGGCCCATTTGTCAAGGAAGGCTTTATGTGTGCGGAAACTGATATCCACGCGGAGGGAGTCGTGGGAGGCCGCTAGTTTTGTATAGAAAATGCACTGCCCCCAAACTTTACTTCCACCGAAGCCTCGTGTGCTCCTACACTAAGTCTCGTATGAATAAATCGCTTTCAACTCTAAAATTGATGTTTTAGCATTTCAAGTTCGCTCTCAAGATCGATCTCAGAGTTGAGAGCGTTTTATACGAGTACGTATACGAGCGAGTTGAGTCACATGTCTCATACCTGGGTCTGGTTGCTCTCGAGCTGGTCCCTGGCCTGCGCGACCATGTCCGTGCAGATCTTGCAGACGCTGTCGTTGTCCTCCGGCAGCTGCGCCTGCGACCACACCTTCTGCACGCAGTGACGAGTCGCTCCCGAGCCGCATTCGTGAATGGTACTGGTGGGAAAGGATATTAAAAGATGTGCCATCAAGACAAGACTGGGTATTCTAAACTAGAGTTTCCGCAGACACAGTGTTATACTATAGCTTAAAAGCCTTCTTTGACTAATGGATAAAGCAAAACAAAAATCTACACCGATCGGGTGAGACTCTGCATGCATAAAGCTACTATGACGTAGGTATCCCCTAAGAAAGGAACTTGCCACGAAAATTTTGAAAAATAGGCCACACGGACGGCCGCTATACTTCTTTACTAATTAATTGAATCTGAAGTTTGTTTGTTTAAATTGAAAAATCTTTATGAGTTGGATATTCCCTTTCAACCGAATCCACGGGGACAAAGCCGCGTCAGTCAGTCAGCTCGTCAGCGCGTACAGTCATGAGCAATAACATGAATACACCTCGACTCTTATATCAAAGCAGTAAAGTTTATATTTTAAAGTGTTTGTATACATACTAGTGCTCATGACTGTACTGTTAGTCGAACAAATACCGATCTACTAAAGATAGATAACTTCTGGCAAATTCGTCATACGATTACACGAAATAACGTGAAAATTGTTATTGCGTAACTCGTCAGTGTTGACTCAATAAGACACGTCCACAAAGTAGTTTACGTTAGCACGGCCGTCGAATGTTTCCGAATAAGCGTTAAGCAACAATCGAACAATCAATGTTCCACTTCGGTTAAGACAATACTGTTTTGAGTTGATTATGATTGTATTGAAAGACTTTTTTTTAGGAAAATGTATCGAGTGTTTGTGAAGGAACACACTTGGCTAAAATAACGCGACCGATGTTCGGCGGAAATGAAATTTGTATAAAAAATTACGCGACTTAATTTCGACATAGTGGGTCATCTTCCATTTAAAATACATTGCAGGCAGTCAAGCCGAACATTGGTCGCGTTTTTTCCGCCTTGTGTGTTTCTATACTTAAGGCTGCTTGAACCTTTGCGAAGCATATGGCATACATAAATAAATACGCTTTTAGTTTTGATTTTGGACAACCACAATGATATAAACACCAGTTTTTTTTTTTTGTTAGCACTGTATATTAGCTAATTTCTGCGCGATGGTGATTGCGAGTTTTAGACGAAAGTAGTTGCGAAATTCTCTAAATAGATAACTTACAAGTCAGATTCATCTATAACGTAAATTGCTTTGTTATGAATCTGAGATAAAAACCTTTTTTATGACGTCTTTATCATAGATGACCTTACTTTTGTTTGGCCAAAGCAAAATACTAGCGAACAAAGAAAGCCTACCAATAGAAATAAGATTAATTTACATAGGCACTTACAACCGATTCGCCTTATTATTATTGTATCTAATAATACATGCTTTATCTTCTATTCGCTTATGACCTTTTTATATTATCATCAGACGCGAGTTAGAGACCGGAAACAGTGCATGTTGTGATTAACAACATTAAAATAAGTACGGTATAATTTTATTTTAGAACATTGAATATTTGCGATAGTGTAATGGGCTGCTTTAAAAGTAAACAATTAATCTTGTTATTTTATCCACGGGTGCAAACTGCTTGAACAATGTTATAAACATTGAGATTTAGAGATTTTCTATTAAAACAATTAACTTACAAAAGATTTGGACTAGTTTATTATTAATTCAAACTACGACTGGCTATTAGAGTAAATATCACTTAAATATTGCATAAATAATGTGTAAATTTTGTTATTACCTGAAGCTGCTACACCAGTAAGATGGTCCCCAAGTACAGTGTGAAGCTCCAATAAGGTGTTCTGGAAACAAACACCTTTGATTAGATACTCATTAAGATAAGTATTATACTCTTAATGTTAATGTCTCACTGCATGGCAAATAATAACAATAATCGATGATGGATTATTGTAATAAAGGTTAAAATAAACTACCCTACACAAGTAAATATAATTTAAACTCCAATGATAATAATAAGAGGCTTGAAATATTAGTCATGAATATTTTTACAGGCAAATTTCATTTCTCCCGTGGCAGTTGCTGGTCTGCTATCGGGCGCGTCCCCGGGTGGTGGATTGGGGAAGGGCTCCCAGATATGGGGGCTACCGGCTTCGGCCGGCGCGAACCAAAACCAGGGAGGAGGGCGAATGCGCCGTGATGTGGTAGTTGTTTGGGAGTGGGGCGGCGGGTTCGTCCGGTCGTGGTGGTCACGATCGGCGGACAGGCTTTAAGCCAACCGTCGGCCAGCCCGTTACCCCGCACTGAGCGGGGCCGGGTCAGGGGCTGCACTTAACTGTGTGGCTCTGCGAGGAGAAAACCTCAGTAAAAAACCCCAACCCCAAGCTTTTTGTCGCGTCATTCCGGCGAGGGGGTGAATGGCTGCAGGGAGTGCAGTCGTTACACGACAACGGAGTAGGGGACCGGCCGCCCCCCTGCTTCGTCAACCTTAGGCTTACCCGGGTATGGGGCCTCTGCACGGGTGGACCTTTTATTTGTCACCATTCTCGTGGGAACAACATGGAAACAAGAAAACAAAAAACTCAAAACTTATCTGATGAAAGTGGGCCTAGCTCAGGCGGAAGCGAGCGGACTATTGTCGGTGAGGTTATAGCTAGCTCATGTCATAGTGAGCAGAGTGAGTGTGAGAGTGCGGTGAGTGGCATGGATAGCCGTCCGGGTAGTCGTACCGGCTCTGCAGCCGGAGGTTGGATAATGGAGTCCGATGAGGCTGGAGAACACAGTGGCACATCGAAGATGTACCACCTGCGGAAAACGCAAGAGATTTATAGTGGCGGCAAGACCGTCCTGAGCAGGAAAGTTATTGGTGCTACGACTGTAGGTCTATCCGCGGCAAAAAAGAGGCTCAGACGAGCAAGTAATGAAGAGTATCTGCCGTCAGATTCTGAAGCTGAACCCATTTTGAAGGAGAGCTTTAGGAAACCTGCAAACGCAAATTATTCGGAGATGACTACTGATGACATACGCAAAGCTGCACAGCGTGACATCAGTAAACTAAATGAGACTGTAGATGGCGCAAGGCTAAGTAAAGAGAAGAAAACTGAGGTTAAAAAGATAGGGGATAACCTCATGTCTATTGTGACCAGGCTTGGTTCAGCGGACATAAATGAAGAGGTTCGGAGATTAAGGGCAGAAAACAATAGGCTCAACAGCGAACTCTCCAAAATAAAAGAAGAAATGAAAGCCTTCAAACGGGCCCTAGAGGAAAAAGGGGCAGAAAATGCCAAACTTAAAAAGAGGAATAGCAAGCAACATGTGGTTGAGAGCTCGCAAGAAGCTGATGATATTCCGAAGGATTTTCTTGACCAAATAAAACGGTCCGTAGCGGAAATGGTTGGAACGATGATCCAAGCCAGATTTGAAGGTCTGGAAAGTAGATTACTACCTGCTCCCAATCTACGTCCAGCACTGCAAGCGGACAAGAAGAAGGCGACAACGGCTAGGCAGAGCCCTAACTATGCCTCTGTGCTAGCGGGTCCCTCGAGTCAAGTAGAGCATTCAAGTGATAGACCAAACATCACAAAAGAACGGGACACGCCACAAAATAATCAGTGGCAGCAAGTTGGGCCGAACGGAAAGGTAGTGAAGAAGAATAAAAAGGCGTCGAATCAGCAGTCCAAGGTTCAACCTGCACAAAAGCGTAAAAAAGGACCTAATTTGGTTCCCCCAAAGACGGCTGCGGTGGTCCTAACGATACCAGCGGAGATGGCGGAAAAGGGGCTAACCTATGCCCAAGCCATTACAAGGGCCAGAATGGCCGTAAACTTAAAGGAGCTGGGACTGGAAACAATCCATATAAAACAGACACAGACAGGGGCCCGCATGATTGAGGTTCCCGGATCCTTGAGTTCTGAGAAGGCTGACCAGATGGCAGCCAAGTTGAAAGAGGCGTTGGAAGGTCTTGTCACCGTCACCAGGCCAGTAAAGTGTGTTGATGTGCGAGTATCGGGTTTGGATGACTCAGTGACGCAAGAAGATCTGAAGGAGGCGATGGCTTTGAAGGGGGGTTGTTCCACTGAGCAAATAAAGGTCGGAGTTATTAGACCTGGACCGGGAGGTATGGGCACGGTTATGACCAAGTGCCCTACAGCAGCGGCTAAAGAATTGGTGCAAGCTGGAAGAGTGATGGTGGGATGGAGTTGCGCTCAAATCAGGGCTTTGGAGGCACTTCCACTTCGCTGTTTTAAGTGTTTGGCCATAGGGCACTTACGTTCCATGTGTCCTGTGAATGTGGACAGGTCGAGCTTGTGTTATCGGTGCGGCGTTGACGGTCACAAGGCTGTTGACTGTAGAGTCAGTTCACCGAAATGTGCGGTTTGTGAGGAAGCAAAATTGCCATTCAATCATGTAATGGGTGGGAAGAATTGCTCTCCTCCCTCTGTCAAGCCGAGATTGCTTTCCCGCAACAGAAAGAACAGCATTGGGGCTAGTGCACTCAATACCGAGGAGACTGTAATGGAAGTATGATGGACAGACACAACCTAAAATTTCTCCAGGCGAATACGAACCACTGCGTGGCTGCTCAAGATATCTTGATGCAGCACACAGTTGAGTTCGGGGTGGATTGTGTAGTTTTTGCGGAACCGTATTGTGTGCCACAAAACCGAAGAAACTGGGCTAGCGACACTGATGACACCGTCGCAATCCTTATTCCAATAAAGGCCGTCCACTCCCCTCCTCTCTCGATAAGAGAGAAAGGACCGGGCTATGTGGCTGTGGTCTGGGGTGAGTTCGCCATTATTGGCGTTTACTTTTCCCCAAATTGGAACATGGTTGAGCTAGAACGGCGTCTGAATCTACTTAGTGGGGTGATTAGACGGTTGTCGCCATTACAGGTACTGGTAGCAGGGGACTTCAATGCCAAACATTCGGCATGGAATTCCCCTGTTACTAATAATAAGGGAAGAGCGGTGTGTGAATGGGCGACAGAGATGGGTCTCCTAGTGTTAAATTCAGGCAACATCTTCACATGTGTTCGGCAAGGTGGTGGTTCGATAGTGGACCTTACCTTTGCGTCTCCTACACTGGCTCGCAGAGTGAACGGGTGGAGAGTATTGACAGATATTGAAACTCTATCGGACCATAGATATGTCCAGTTCGGGGTCTCACCACGAGTTACAATGACGGTCAGGCCGCGTGCTATCAACTCACATTTTCCGCGGTGGGCTGTGTCCAAACTTGATAAAGAAGCTGCTGAGGAGGAGGCAATAGTACAAGCCTGGTGCATGGAAGCAAGGGATAGGCCACAAAACCTGGAGAGTCGGGTTGATGAACTGGTTAAGGCGGTTCAGTCTGTCTGCGATGCCAGTATGCCTAGGGTTCGAGGGTTGCCAAATAAAACCCAGATATACTGGTGGTCGCAGGAGCTGGAGCAGTTGAGGGCGGCCAGTCTGCGTGCAAGGCGCGCTCTCCAACGTTGGCGCAGGAGACAGTATAGCCATCAAGATCAGATCGCTGAACAGGAACAGGGAAATAGGCTTATGGCCAGTTATCGGGATGCCAAAACAGCGTTGGTATCTGGGATTGCGGACGCTAAATCGAAAGCCTGGGAGGAGTTCTTGGAAAGCCTAGAAAGGAACCCCTGGGGTCGCCCATTCCGGATGGTTCGGAGTAAACTTCAGCATCAGGCTCCCCCTATGGAGTCGATGGATTCGGAGCTCCTCTTGGATGTAGTAGCGGGCCTATTCCCCGACACACCTCCGTTGACGGCTCCTCTTTATCCTCCTCAGGGCCCGTTGCCCTCCGAGTCGGGTTTTACGCCAATTTCGCAGACAGAGATGGAAGTGGTGACGGATCGTCTACGTCGGAAAAAAAAAGCCCCTGGTCCAGATGGTATTCCAGGAAGAGTTTTGCCTATAGCTCTGAAACATCTAGGAGAACAACTACAAGCGATTTTCAATGACTGCTTGGAGTCGGGGGTGTTTCCAAAGCTATGGAAGAGGGGAAGGCTGTGTCTGCTGATGAAGGAAGGGAGACCAGCTGACTCTCCATCAGCATATCGCCCAGTCGTCCTGCTGGATGAGTTTGCTAAAATGCTGGAACGCATCATTGCTGATAGAGTTGTTCAGCACTTGGAGGAGGTGGGCCCAGACCTAGCGGAGAATCAGTTTGGTTTCCGAAGGCGACGGTCAACAGTTGATGCAGTGCTTGCTCTTAGGGAAATGGCTGAAAGGGCTTATAGTAGAGGGGAAGTAGTCGTTGCGGTATCATTGGATATCCGCAACGCATTTAACACCCTCCCTTTCGCAATAATAAAGGAGGGTCTTCGATTTCATGGCCTTCCACCTTACTTGATACGGATCATAGAGGATTACCTTCAACAGAGGGAAATCCTCTATCCGGCAGCGGATGGCCATCTTATGGCCAGGGAAATGGTTTGCGGGGTTCCACAGGGGTCGGTTCTTGGGCCACTTCTGTGGACCATCGGATACGACTGGGTGCTGCGAGGTGTTTTGCTGCCCCGAATGAAGATCTTTTGTTACGCTGATGATACAATGGTCACTGCTCGGGGCAGTACATTTGAAGATGCCCGGAGGCTTGCTGGTGTCGGAACATCCTTGGTGATTGAGCGCATCAGGGTGCTAGGGCTAAATGTAGCCATTGATAAGACCGAAGCCATACTCCTGCACGGTCCGCGTCGTGGTCCTCCTGCAAGAGCAGAGCTGGTAGTGGATGGGGCAAGAGTGTCACTAAAGTCTAGCCTTAAGTACTTGGGGTTGGTCTTAGATGGACGCTGGAAATTTGAGGAGCACCATAAACGTCTGGCACCCAAGCTTAAGAAGACAGCGGCGGCGTTAAGCCGCCTTCTTCCTAATATTGGAGGTCCTGACGCCAAATGCAGACGGCTATATGCGGGCGTTGTGAGGAGTATGGCTCTGTATGGGGCCCCGGTTTGGGCGGACCGCCTCACTGCTGCAGGAAGAAGGGCGCTTCGAGGGCCGCAAAGAGCGATTGCTATTAGATCTGTGCGGGCATACCGGACCGTGTCCCATGCAGCCGCGTGCGCTCTCGCAGGTATGCCTCCCTGGGAACTTGAATCCCAGGTGCTGAGGGAGATGTATCTGGAACGCAGAGAAGCGCTAAGGAGGGGGGACAGATTAGCCCCAGAGGAGCTCGCAGCTGCTAAAAGGAGGGCGCAGAGTGTGCTCATGGAGAGATGGGTTGAAGAGTTGCGGTTGGAGACGGCCGGAAGGCGGACGTTAGACGCAATCCAACCAATACTGTCCGAATGGTGTCGTCGCAAGCATGGCACCGTTACGTACAGATTGGCGCAGATGCTTACCGGGCATGGATGCTTTGGTAAGTATTTGTGCCGGATCGGGAAGGAGGCGTCTGAGCGGTGTCACGAGTGTGGCGTTGCGGTCGACAGCTGCGAGCATACCCTGCAAGAATGCCCAGCATGGGACACGCCGAGGGAGGCATTGAAGGCAGAGATAGGTCAGGACCTTTCTTTGCCCGGCATGACACGCGCTATGCTGGCTTCCGATGAGTCTTGGGAAGCGGCGATCTCCTTCTGCGAGGAGGTAATCGCGCAGAAAGAGGCATTGGAGCGAGTCCGCGAAGAGGAGGGCCATGCGGAACGTATTCGGACACGGCAAATAGGGGCAAGGAGGAGACGCTATGCGCACCTTATCCCCCTGTAACGAGTTTGGATGGATGGCCACACTTCCTCGGCCATCCACTCCAAAGCGAGGTGGCTCAGTTACCTGAGCATGTCGCTGCTGCCAAATTGGGTGCATGCTACCCTGGTCCCCATGGGCACACAGACAGCGACGGAGAGGAAGTACTTGGTGTTTAGTGGGTAGTCGCACTCGGAGTCCCACATACCTCCGTTCAATGAGCGGAGCATGCATAAACGCATTCACCAAGGATAAAAAAAAAAAAAAAAAAAAAAGGCAAATTTCATTTCTGCGTTTTCCGTCATTTTGTGAATTTATCTTGATTGCTTCCTTATCTGGCAATTGCTTTTATTGATATTGTGTGGCTTACCTTTAAAACCTGTGGGTTTTTTGGGCTTGTCTGTTTTCTTTTTAATCTGCAACAAAATAACACATTGTTTACTTTACACAAAAGAAGCAGCCAGAGCCGATTTTCATTACCTTTTTTTATTTTTAATACTCATTACAATAAGTGAGTTTTCTGTAGTGAAAGACATTTTATCCATCATAACATGGAATAGGTTTCACGAATTTTTGATACAAAAACATTCATAAAATTTGGGTATAACCAAATATCTAACATTAAAAAATTGTTTTGTTGCGATGGTGGCCTAGTGGTACGGACGGCGCCTCACATACGTGAGGTCCGCGGTTCGAATCCGGCCCACACATCTGGATTTTTCGAAATCTATGTGTGGATTTGTGCCATTTGCTCGGCGGTGAGGAAAAACACCGTGAGGAAACCTGCACATTCAGTGATTTCTGACTTTAGTTCAGTTAGATCTGAATGTGTAACCATGATCCAATCTGTCTGGTTCCCCTCTATGGGTTACGAAGGTCTGATGGCAGTCCCTTCACTGTAATAACCAGACTTGCCAAATCCTGGATCATGGTCAAAGCGGACCCCGTATAGAAACAGGATAAACGCTAGGAAGAAGAAGAAAAAATTGTTTTGTTAGTCTTTCTATGATAAAACATGAACGAACATTAGTTGTTATGTTGCTCGTGGATTGTACTGAACGATTAACTTCGATTTCGTGCATGGTTACCACTACAAATCTTACATTCTGAAGCTGCATGTGACTTGCACATCTCCTAATCAATTTCGACCAACCTGGTGCAAATCCAGTATGTTGTCGAGCTTGTCATTATTGCACATGCCGATGATCTGGCACATGGCCTCGGGCGTCGTGTCCGACGTCAGCACGTGGTACAGATACTTCTGCTTGTCGAAGATGTTGTCCTTGCAGATGCTGGCCACGCCGGGGTACTGGACGTCGTGGCATTCTGACGCCACGCGGTTCATCAAGTAATCCTATGGGAGAAGTTTATTAGATTCAGATTCAGATACTTTATTGCATGCTACATTGTTGTACACATAGTTAGTTTACAGGTAGGTACTTAAGATGGTAAATACAATTACAGTGTAGCGCCCTGTAAGGGTATAGCAATATCGGAGGGCTCTAAGTAAATAATAACAAAATTATTAAAATGGTTGCTACACAACAAATATCACAATCAATTTAAAAATTACAATCCAGATATTTAACAAATTATAATTCTCACATTAAGGCATTGAAACATTTTTCATACCATTTTATCATCAAAATATTATTTAATGTCGTATTAATAAGTACCATTATTATCAGACGACCCGTTCGGTGTAGTGGTCAAGACTTTGCCAATTATATGTACAAGGTCGCGGGTTCGATACCCGCACAGGAAAAAATTAAGTGTGCATGACCATGTCTGTTTGTCCTGGTCTGGGTGTTATATGTATCTATTTTATTATATTTGTAATAGCACTGTTAATTCTGATATCTGTAACGCAAGTGCTTAAGCTGCTTAACACGGGGTCAGATCAATTTATGTGATGTTGTGAAATATTTACTTATTTATTATTTATTATCAGCTTATTGCAGTCATTTTATACCCTCGGCCTGGCGCTGAGGTATGTGTTACTCTACTAATTAGTACATCTCTATGTCAACTGCCTCCGAGGTGTAGTGTTTAGCGCTGTGCTCAAATCTTGGAGGTAGTGGATTCAAATCCCGCGGGGACCACTTTCGCTTTGTGTTGGTTTCCCAGTTTGGTAGGGACATTGCGCGCTTGAATCACCTGATTGACCGATAAGAATGATGATTACGTGCTTCGCAAAACACGTTAATGCGCTATTTCCAAGAGTGGAGAACCGTCCAGATAACTTTGTTGCATAATATTATTTAATGTTGCAAGGTCATCTAGAAGACTATTTCGATGTCAATCAATGTTGATAAGTTTCTTAAACTTATAAGGCAATAAATGAATAAAATAGACGAAAAATGTAATGCTTGTGTCCTTAAAATCGCTGGTACCGATAAACAAAAAAAAGAAACCCTTTCTCGGGAATTTAAACCTAAGGTGAGGTATTTCAACATAAAGAGCAACAAGCCAAGGCATTTAAAACAAATCGTTATCAATTAATGTCTGGATAATTCGTGTTTAAATTAAGCGTGTCAAGACGAATTAGAAAATTACTAGAAAAAAAACATAGTGTTTAAGTATCTATGACCAGCACTTACATAAACCGATCGGTGTTACATTTCACCTATTTAACACACCACATTAACATCAATAAACAACCGCGTAAGCTAAGTAATCTAGGTCATGTTCAGTCACGACGTTCTATTATTTGATACCCACTTCCCTGCAAGTTTTATAAATGAGAATAAGTGCGAAAGTATCTCTGACTGTCTGTATGTTACGCTTTCCCGCTTAAACCTCTCAACCGATTTTGATGAAATTTGGCACAGACAATTTTACCCCCTGAGAAAGTACATAGGCTGCCTTTTATTGCGAAAAACGGGAACTGAAATCAACGGGGACGTAGTCGCGGGCAGCCGCTAGTCTAAGATAAAATATAGGCACCATATTCAATCTGGATAAAATTAGCGAAAATGGGAAATTTCACATCTCCTTAGTAGCCTATCTCTTTAGTCGCTTTTTAGGAAACCACGAAGAAACACGATAGTACTATTCTAAGCCAACAAGCAAACAAGTACAAAGTATTTCATTCTGAAACGCAGTTATGAAGAATTTCATTCTAAAACGGGCAGCTATCTTTATTATATCACATTCCGGCTTCCAGTTCAACTAACCGAATTGTTGTAGAATCTCAATAGCACGAAAACAACAACCGCTGGTTACGCCGGTATGCCTACTCATACGTTATACAACATTCTATTGCGAATTGAAAACTATTCCACCTCTTCTATTTGTACAATGAAACAAACAATGCTTAAAAAGCATTAAATATATCGTATTCCGAACGACACCTTCATTTAATTACTAATTGCTTTAATAGTTTAAGAAACTGCCAAAAACAGCAGAGTCATCAAATACTTTTCTTATTATTGGAAATATACGCACTGGCTTTTTTTAAAATTGTCCCCCACTCCTCGAGCTGGTTCCAGGACTTAGGTGGACCACGAATAGAACATAATTACTTTATTTATTATACTAACTTGACCACGTCTATGCGACCCCCCTGGATCCAACCTAGTTTTTGAATTTATTTTTTTGTTTGCAATGATCGATTTTAGTTATCTTTATAAATTTAATTACCAAAACTTGTAGTAATACTTATCTGGTTAGCTGTACTTGGCCAAAGTGTATCTAACAGGAACAAAAGCGTGGATTTTTCAAAAGTGTATCTACGATGAAGTGTACCTACGAGGACTGATTCAAACTATAACTTTACCTCATTGATGAGATCCTTGACGTCCTTCAGCTGTCGGAAGAGCTGCACGAACTTGTTGGAGACGACGTTGCTCCTAACTTCATACTTCTGGTTTGTCCAGACGGTTCCGATGCAGTGGCCTACCGCCCCACACTCAGCTCCTTGCCTGTTTTACAGGGGGAAATTGTTAGTGTTCGATTTACATCGGTCTATTCCCTCTGAAGCTCAGTTTTTTATGTTGTAGGGAGGAAAACGAACAACAGGGTCACTTGATGGGAAGTGATCAAGGCTGCAAAAACAGCACAAGGAACACAATGTGTTGCCTGCCTTTAAAATTAAAACCTCATACCCTCCGCAACTGAGCTCTTGCAACCTTATTAACTAGCAGAAACATAGCACAACAGTAACGAAGTGTTATTTCACTGTGATAAGGTAAGATGGAGGTACTTCCCCAGACGAGCGGATCATTCGAGTGGAAGTTCCATTAAGCTCTATATCTCTTCAGTGGGAGACATCGGAAAAAGAAAATGTTGTTGCCTTCAAAGGTAAACAAAGCCCCTACCATATCCTCATCCAATTCTATTTTCCCCGCCTCTTATGAACTCTAAGCCGTAAAGTTTTTAGTTTAAGTATTTTTAGGTAAATGAGCTCTCATTTGTTTTCAAATTCAATTTAATTAGATAAACATGTTAATTGGCCTCTTTTTAAACAGGCTGTTTGTTTGGTTAGTTGCTGCCGTCATCCATGGACATCGAATACTTACTTATTTATCAACATTTTGGAAGGAATAAGAAGAAAAAATATATTGTCACAGTTGGTTAAGAGCAAAACACAAAAAAAAAGAGATGTGTAGACCTATTTGATCCGCCAAAACTTCATCTAATTATGATGTTAAGTAACTACTTGAAGTATTATCGATTAAACTTGGGAGTACAAAACAAATAACAACAATGTTCGTTATTATTCATCCACATTATTATGATATACTGCAGTCAGTCTGTGTCACCCGTGATTCATTCAAATACGTATTTACTATGCTGAGGTTACTACGACGAGAATGGCATGTAAGATTATCTTGTATTGTAGGTACTACAATAAATATAAACAACTAGTTTCTTGAAACTTCGAGCATCTTATGCAGAAAACAACAGAGATGTCAATGTTAACTGCATAGATAGATAGGCAGCGTATTTGGTAATGAACCTTCCGTTTGCATCGGGGTCATCCGTTTTATAAACATTTGCGGCGATACAAATACAGTTCACCATTATTGGTTTTGTGTTGAAGATAAGTATCCATTTAAATATTTATCTATCCTTATATCAATAACCGAAATGCTTGCAAGATGCAAGCTTGCAAAATAAAAAGTGACTGCGTACGTAAAATCAAAAGAAGTACAGTCAGCAAAATATTTCACAATCATTAAATGTATCGCATTTCATTTGTTTCCCAAACGCTGCTGAATGGAATAAACGCATTAATCCGCACAATATAACGATCAATTTAGTGGCTCACACGATTCTCGCCGCCACTTACATACAGCCCCCCAGCGCGACGTCACGCATGATTCATCCAGTTAACATTTATTGAGTAGCATTTTTATGAACAATGACACACAAAGAAAGCGTTCACAAAGAATATTATAGGTGTTAAATGAGAATTCAATGTGACAGGAATGGCGGTTAATAAGCAGCCCGCAGCTCGTGTGTTCCAGAATGAACATCCATATTCAATTTATTATAGTATCACATGCTCCAGTTTTCTAGATAATTTTAATCTGGACCATAAATAAGAAAGGATTCTGTTATTTGATTTAGGCATATTTTATACTATAGTTAAATTAAAATTTACATTAAATTATATTATACTCACTTGAGATTCTCACACCAATAGCTTGGTCCTTTCGAGCATTCTTTTGGCACTTGTCGAGCTAACGACAAACCTGTAACAAACAAATAATACAATAAGACATTGACAATCATGGTATCTCACAACTGACGTAATTTCCCTTAATTGCTGTAAAACATTTTGAATGAGGGATGAAGGTTAAAAATAAGTTTTAAATATAAAATTTCGAAAGGTTAATATGTGGACAACTGTACATGTATTTCCTATAATATTAATGTCCCACCCATTGCAAAATGCACCCCATCTACAAATGTTTCATTCTCACAAAGTCACATTGAACCTTTTGCACCAACATATCTCAGAATGTAGGTAGTTTACAAAACATTTTTTTTATCTGTAACACAACAGTTTGAAGCTTTTATGGTGCATTGTAAGAATTCATGGTAAGAAAGGTAATTGTATCACCTGCCCTGAAGGACGTATACAAACAGATGTATTATTTACTAACAAATATGCAGTGTGTTTCCTGGGAATTAATGTATAATCTACTTTACTAACTTTAGCTCCTAGGTAGAAAAACTAAAGGAATTTTTTTTTCTTAATCATATATATTTGACACTGCAAGTACTTGCACTGTACAGTCTTACCTACCTATTATGGTTTAAAATTTAGGAATAAATAAATTATTTGTATTATATTACTCTATATTAAGACTGCCCTCAATAAATTTATCACAAGCTACAGTAACCGAGATATCTGACAGTGTCATGGTGAGGGAGGACGTTGTTTCCGAGGGTCACCGGTGGACAGTTTCCTTTTCTAAGTGTGAAGGTAATGTGCACAGACTTAGAAGCGCTTGCCTTGATTCGCCATCTCTGGAGCCAGTCATCTACTTCCCGAAGACTAATCTGGAGTTTGTTGGAAGCTATCTGAGCACATTTATGGCTAGCCAATATCGCAGTGTCGTCGGCGAAGGTAGCTGTTGTAACATCGCGTACCTCAGGGAGATCCGCTGTGTATATAGAGTACAACACTGGGCCAAGGACTGAGCCCTGGGGTACACCAGCCTTACTGTAATAGATTGCCGACGTATCTCCATCCTCTCTAACTTGGAAAGTGCGGTCAGACAGATATGACTCCATCAGTAGGTAGAAACTATGAGGTAGCGACCGTTTGATCTTACATAGTAGACCCTTGTGCCACACCTTGTCGAAGGCTTGCTGGATGTCTAGAAATGCAGCTGAGCAGTACTCTTTTGTTTCCAGTGACTTACGGATTATATCACAGACCCGATGTACTTGCTCAATAGTTGAGTGTTGTTGCCTGAATCCGAATTGATGTTGGGGAATAATGTCGTTTTCGATCAGTATAGGCGTAATTCTGGCTTGTAGCAACTTTTCGAATACCTTGGAGAGAGTCGGCAGCAGACTTATCGGCCTGTAAGATGTAACTTCTTCTTTAGGCTTTCCCATCTTATGTATCATAGTTGTAACTGATACTTTCCATAGTCTAGGGAAGTACTGCACCCGAAGTATACCATTGTACAAAGTAGTCAGAAAAACCATTGCTTTTCGAGGCAGTTGGACAAGAATTTCCTTGGTGATCAAATCAAACCCTGGAGCTTTTCTGTTTTGAAGTTGTTTTATGGTTCTGATCACCTCATTTATTGTCACTGGTTTTGGAGGCTGAGATAGTTGAAAATCCTGGGACAGGGTTTCGTCTATTTCTCTCTCAACGTCTGCGCGATCACTTTCATTCGGCTGAAAGACATTGGCCAGATGGTCTGCGAATGCTTTGGCTTTTTCTTTACTAGTTCGAGCCCATTGTCCATGTCCGGTCCTCAGTGCTGCTTTAAACTGCTGGGGTCTATTTAGGGGTTTCGTGACTTTCCATAGTGAGTATTCTGTTGCGTATGTAGCTGTCAAGTTCTCAAGTTTCCTCTGCAGTGTATCATTTTGTATGTTATTCAGCATTTGTCTTAGATCAGTGATTGCTTTGTTTAACGCAGCCTTGTCACTTGCATGCCTTGACTGGTGCCAAACCCTTCTTAACCTCCTTTTTTCCAAAAGTTTTTGTTTTACTTCTAGTGGTACATTGCGACTTACTTGGATTTTACTTTGGCTGGGAGTGTTAAGCCAGCATCCTTTTTGTATGAGGTTAGTTATATAGAATGTTGCATCTTCTATTTCTTCTTGCGTTTTTAAGGATATATGTAGCTTGATATTCTCCTCTATGTACTCTCTGAAGCCTTCCCAATCAGTAAACTTATTATATAGGTGTTCTGGCCTTTCATATTCAATGAGGGTTGCGCTTAGAGTCAGGATGACTGGGGTGTGATCAGAATTACTGTCAAGGCATGATTCAGCCTTGAAGTAGTGTTGTGACAATCCTCTAACAATAAAGAAGTCCAACAGATCGGGATGCTTATTCGGGTCTGTAGGCCAATACGTTGGTTCACCAGTCGAGATGTACGTAAGGTTATTTGTGTCATTGCTTAGTTTAAGTTGTCTTCCCCTAGTTGTTGTCAGTCTCGATCCCCAACAAGTATGTTTGGCGTTCCAATCGCCCCCTGCAACAAATCTGCCTCCCAAGGTTGAAAAATAATCATTAAATTTAGAATCATCTATTTTAGGTTTCGGTGGGCAGTAGACTGCTGAAAGGTTGAGAAATCCACTTTTGGATTCCACTGATATAGTGGTCGCCTGGATATGAGAGGTTTTATACTCAGGCATCGCATGGTGTTTGATAGACTTCCTTACCACAATGGCTGTTCCGGCGTGTCCAGTTCCATCAGGATGTGTAGTGACATATGTATTACAACCTTTGATCCTGATGTCACTTCTTTCTGTACAGTGTGCTTCGGATATAAGTACAACATCTAGTTTATTATTGTCCATTAATAGTTCCAGTTCCAGTTTGTTCGGTGTTAGACCATTTATGTTCCACGTGGCTATCCTGAGGCTCAGTTCCGTGAAATTTTATCAAGCAGTGTGGTTACGAGGCCCAAAAGGGTACTCATTTGTTGTAGGATAGTATCAAACTTTTCTGTTTGTTTTATTAGTAGCTGTTCTAAACGATTATAGTCATTGGGTTCGAGGGGTTCTTCTACTCTTTTTTGTTTTACTTTCTCTGAGTAGAGGGCACGATTGTTCTTTTCGTTTAGAACGCTTGGTACGGGATCATCTTTTGACTCTTTTTGCAAGTATTGTTTTTTGGTGTCCGCTAATAAGGATTTTGGTCTTCGTTTTGAGAGAATTTCTTTATAAATTTCACATCCTTTGTAGTAAGCTGGGTGTTCACCAAGGCATAAAGCACACGTAGCCGGTGTATTGCGATCTTTTTTAGGACATTCCGAGGTTTTGTGTCCTTCGGCGCATTTTACGCAACGATAGGGTCTCATACAGTAATTTTTGGAATGACCATATTGTTGGCATCTTTGGCACTGTGTTATTGTTGTTCGCTTTCTGGGATCTTCAACGACAACCGACTGATGGTAGATGTATTTGATATCTTTAACCTTTTTGTTGTTTGGACCTGGTAGTACGTTGACAAAGAATGTTGATGTAGGTTTTTTGTCTGGTCCGTATTTTGCATTTATAATTTCCCCAAACACTTCATTACCAGACTTTGACCAGACGGATTCCACCTGGATAGACGTCTTACTTGGAAGAAGCACATCAAGATGAAGCGAGACGAAGTAAACATCCGATACAGAAATATGTACTGGTTGATGTCGCGCAACTCGAAGCTTTCAGTCGACAACAAGCTCCTAATATATAAAGCTATACTAAAACCAGTTTGGTTGTATGGAATCCAACTGTGGGGAAGCGCATGTGCCACAAGTTTGTCCTTCATTCAAAGGCTGCAAAATGGCATACTGCGCACAATGTCGAGTGCTCCTTGGTTTGTAACCAATGCTGAACTTCACGCGTCACTGAATATCCCAACAGTTAAGGACGAGATAAGGAGGTCTGCTTCTAACTACAGAACCCGACTTGAGCACCACCCGAACGACCTAGCTACCGCCCTAACAAAAATTACGTATCAAAAACGCCTCAAGCGCCATGATATACAGGGACTCGAGAAGCGATTCTGAATTGTGGGAGAGTGCCCCGCTGGGGAGAACCTCCTGACTGATACACCTCACAGAACGGATCTGTTTAAAGTCCCAGGACTGATTGCAGATAGGACACAAAAAAAAAAAAAAAAAAAAAAAGGTACAGTAACAATTCTCATATTTTTCTGTTGTAGGTAAGTATGATTTTGATAAGAGGTCATATTTGCTAAGTACTTGTTACCCATTAATTCTTATTATTTATTTAATATCTTCTTCGAGGCAGAATTGTATTATTCTGGAGCAAAAACCCCATTTTGAAGTTATAACTAGAGCAGTAGATATTAACTTTATAAATAGTGACAAAAAGTAGGTCCATTGTTAATTCTAATAATGGAGGCTAATTGCGTGAAATTCTCAGGTAAACCTAAACCAAAAGTAGGTCCAGCCAAGATTTGTTCTGAGGGTATTTTTTTTAGCAATATGCAATTACATCAGGGACAAGTATTGAAGAAAATGATGTATTACAATACGCGCACATTTCTTCCACAACACACACTTTAATTGACTAATACTTAAAATAATTTATGTACTTATGTACTATAAATAAGATTGTTATGAGTAAACATGTTTGCGGTAAATCAGACCACATGAATCAGACTAGCAACAGCAAATCAGTTATTTCATGTACTCCTATTATAATTAATCATTTTGTAACATTTTACTTTTTTAGAAGTTTCTCATAAGTTCAATACTTAGAATGTCATAATTTTATCATTTTATTATTCAATAATAACTTAAGTTCTGCAGAGTTCAATCCAAAATGTGCTATAAAATATTTAAAATTTCTTATAATAAAGATATTTTGTCTCATAATAAAGATATTTTTATTTGTTCATCCGACCACTTAAATCGTTCTGGATTATGGAATGTTTCAGTCATCACAATTTATAAAAATAAGTTTTGGTGTAATATTATTCAACCTGACCACAATATTCTGTCTTGAGGTTTAGAACACAAGCATTGGTTTGCCGAAAATAATAAATCTGCAATGCTCTGTTCAGAATTGATTTTATTTTCATTTCTTGGAAATGTTCCATTTTAATAAATACCTTAGCTGTTGTTTGTTTATCATTAACATTCTGCTCTAAATATAGTTCACACATACGTACATACATTAAGCCTTTATCTCTCCTGGTTAGGTAAATGTAAATACCTTGTTTTATAGAATGTTATAAAGTTAGAATTTGGCTTAAACTTATAAAAAAATTAGTTCCAATTAGTCCCATCCCATGGATTTGAAAACTGGAATAAGTTCATATGACGGCTAAATTTATGCAATTATAGTTTATTTAAGGTTTAAGATGTTGAGGTTTGCTATTTGTATGTTCAACTAAGGACAATAATTACGAAGCAAAATTAAAAAACTTACTTAAAAACATAATAGGTAGGTAGATAACAAAACATGTGCATGTGTTTAATTTAACTGACACAGAGAAAAGTACTCTTTTATTTTCCATAAAAAGTACTGATTAGATTGTCTTGATTGATTTTTTATATCTATTATGTACCTAACTTTCATAATCATTATGGAGGAATGTTAGTTGATTTGCCTACTCTGTTCATCCGAACATATTTGTACTGTGTACATGTTTCCTCACGATGTTTTCCTTTGCCGATAAAATCTATTAATAAGCCTACGTTATTTGCAAACATTTTCAAATCATAGGTATCTTATTTACGGACCAGATTCTCAAGACACGTTATATTTTTTTTCTCATGGGCAAATTTTGTGAGTCTATGCCATCACGCGAAATATTGTTTTGCAAGGACGTCGTTAATTACAAAAGCCGATTAGCGTGAATATTCTTACTTGTACAACAAAAGACTGCAATGCTTAGGAGCCAAACTCCTAGCGAATTCGCCATGACTGCTTCTCCGGACGGTCTCCCAGCTTAGTTTGACTCCGTTATAAACACGTTTACTAAACTACCCGACAATTTCACTTGTAACTTAAAACTATTGCGTATTGATTTGATAAACAAGTGTCAAGTCACTGTTGTGAAGTCTGCGATCCAAACACAAATGATAATTTTTAAATGTCATTTGCTCAGCAGTTTGACGTAAGCGTAGGGATGGGACGTTTGCAAATAACTGTGATTTACTTACTTACTTTATATGAATATTACTCGGTCATGGATTGATATTAAAAATCTAGATGTCACTTGGGGGCGTGCAGTCCGCACACTAGCGAAGCCAATCATTCATATTTAACTGTAAAAAAATGAAGATATTTAGATAGAAAAACACTTAACGCAAAAAAATAACATTTATGATTTTTTTTAAATCTACTTTGAAATATTTTGTAACGCAAAGATAGTAATATTTAAATTTATGAGAACCTGATGATGAACAATTATACACATAAATAAATTCTTAGCTGTTCTTAAGTACAAAACACTACAAAGAATTATTTTATCATAAAATTTTAAATTCTTTACAATTATATAAAAACGATTACACAATATCTCATTTTCTAAGAAAAAGAAAATATCAAACATAGTACACAGACAGTTTAAGATTTTTATTAGAATCAGTAATGTTTTTTAAACTGTTCCTTTGAAAATAATTTTGAATTGTGATCAAAAGATTCTTAGAGATTCTACTTAATAAAATAGACAAAAACGTCTTAGATTATGGGATTTAATGGATTTTTTTTTTAACATCACTAAATATTTATTAGCTAATATTTTTCCAGTGACGAAATTATAAAATAATGGTGATAGTAATATTAAAATAATCAGTACTTCACTACGACAAAAAAAATTGCTGACAGTGCCATCTAGCAACTATTTGTTGTAACTTCTTGTAATGCACATTAATTTAGCTATCCGACACAAGATGGCAGTAGCATAGGTAAAAGTAATGTGTCTATTCAACAATAGATGGCAGTAAATACGGCATCTGAGTGTTTACTTCTTCTTCCTAGCGTTTATCCCATTTCTGTGCGGGTAACTCTCACTCACTCGCCAAATCCTTGATCATGGTCGAAGCGGACTTTGACCATGATCCAGGATTTGGCGAGTCTGGTTATTACATTGAAGCACCTGTGATCAGACCTTCAGAACCCTTAGAAGGGAACCAGACAGATTGGATCATGGTAACACATTCAGATCTAACTGAACTTAAGTCAGAAAGTTTCTAAATGTGCTTTCCCACACCGCCGAGCTAATGGCAAAATACACACACAGATTTCGAAAAATCCAGAGGCGTGGGCCCGGATTCGAACCACGGACCTCACGTTTGTGAGGCGCGGTCTGTACCTCTGGGCTACCATCGCTCCTCTCCATCTGAGTGTTTATTACTACGAACTCAAAGTAGGAAATTTATTTGTTTAAATACTTTATCCAGAAAGTGTAATTGAATTTCCTAAACAAAAATTTAAGTTGTTCATTAAATCAACCTTAATGAAGAAAGGTTATTATAAAATAGATGATTATTTAAATGACAAATATGCATGGACATATTAATCTGCTCAGCCGCACTTATTTTGTATTTATTTTTAAGGTATATTTGACATAATTGTAAAATTGAAATTTATTTTTAAAAAAGGCAAAACTGTCTGAGTTTCTTGCGGCGTCTCTTCTCAGCAGGCCATTCACGAGGCGCTGGTAGGGTAAAAAAAGTTTTGACGTGCAAAAGAATTTACTAAGTGAATCAAATTGCTAAATAAATCATTTATTTCATTTATTTATTTATTATTGACTTAACAAAATCGTGTTCATGATGACTTGAAATTAATAAGCAGAGTTTATAAAGATACGAAGCCTCGTACGAAAATAAAAATAAAAACGTTCCTAAAGTGCACATGATAATCGGTTAGGTATATAGTGGAATTATTTATTTATTTTCACTAGATGGAATTTTTCCTTTCCGGCAAAATTCTGTGGATCATGTGGATGAGATTTATCTTTACTGGAAATACCTTACCCAATTAACTATACATCCAACTTAGTAATAGCGGAAAAATATATGGGTACTATACGTATATTTAATACAACGCCATAGACATGACGTGTGTTTATGTTAACGTATACTGATCGGTTTGATTGGATTTGAGTTAGGTACCTACCTAATACAATAATATTTTAAAAGTTATTTACTTGACTTACTCGACATACTTACAACTTTAAGTTTTTTTGTGTCCCATATTTAACTCTTGAGACAATACACGTAGGAGCAAAGCTAAGCAGTTATCAAATACAGACTATTACTTCAATAACTATCCATGAATACCTACCTACACTAAATATAACATCAGAAAATCCACCGGCGTACCTACTTACTATATCGACTTGTAAGAACCCGGCCGTTAGAACGGAATAGGTATTTCCAGTTCCCAGGTCGGTTTTTCCTGAGACACAATTAGGATATTTTCCTCAGGGAGCGGCGAGTCCGTAATAAAATTAAGGAGACGCCTCGAGCGGTCGGCCGCGTAAGTCGATGCCTTCGGTGGGCGTAAAACAAATCCGCCGGGCACTCCGCCCAACGAACTCTGTGGAGAGGACAGCTTTTTTTTTTATAATTATATTTGACAGTTTAATTTAATTGGAATTTCACTTCAGTTCAGATCTGTTTCGTCCACTTACAAATAGTTTGGTCGCCATCTGCGACCCTTGTGCAGTTGTTGGTGTCCATGGGCAGAGGTGATCACTTACCACCAGGTGTCCCTCTTGTTCGTTTGCCTCCCTATAGCCAGAGCCATCTTAACCACTGGGTCACCTGCCCAGGATATGGAGGCCCCACGTTTACCAAACAAGGGGTTAAAAGGCTCAAGCGCCCAGGGCCTCTAATAAGTGAAAGACCGCCTGCCTATCCTCCTTGAGTTGTATTCCTCATTACTGAGGGTCGTGATCATTGTATGAAATGAAACACACAACAACTCTCTACACAAATTTTATGGAGTGGTTTCCCATTGCCTTCTCCATTTCACACACTGACTCGTAGTGTGCAGGTTTCCTCACGATGTGTTCTTTTACCGCACAGCTGGTATGAAATTACGCACATAGAATTTTATATAATCCAGAAGTGCGTGCCTGACTGGTTTTGAACTGCCGACCTCACGCATGTGACCTCACGCTCTTACCGCTAGGCTAGGCTACCGAGCTGTTACCTATAACATAAAAAAAAACAAAAAAGTTCATGCCTGTTCGACTCTATAGCTCGGCTCACGTACGCGCTGTTCACATATTCTGAATAACACTTCAATCGGCACCGAGTCTCGCAGTCCAGTCCGTGACGTCACTCGCCGAACACCTAATAACTATGATTGAGAAGAGAGAGTCCTTTGAAAATAACTTTGAATGTGTAGGTGGTGCCTTTTATTTGTTTGACTATTAGAGCCGTAAGGGAAAGGAGACTATGATCTTTATCGTTTATAATCAGGTTAACAGGAATGTGATTTTCTTACCTCCATCTTACAGAAAACCACAGTGGATGTGACGCAGTCATTCTAAAAAAGAACTAATCGCTTAAAGTAAACATCATGATTATCGACTTCATTGATCCAGTAATCTCCTGATAGCTCTATAACGGTCCAAGCACAGATTAAAACGTCTGCTAGATGGCGTGACGTTGTCGTGGGGTCCAATGAAGCATTTTGGCTCATTCAATTGTGGTTTATTGCTTCTTGCAGAAGTCACGCTGTTTTAGAAACCGGTAAATCATTGAACTAAATTCTCCCAAGCAGTAGCTGTATAGTCACTTCTTTATTATAGAAGATTGTATCTGATGTAGGCATTCATTCATTCAGTTAGGTGTTCATTCACTGCACTATCTTCAATCCCAATCACAATCTGCGAATCTTCAAAGTTGGGTATCACCTGTAGTGCGCAAAATATACGGCACTACAGCTAGCGGAGTCGCGAAGTTACCAGCAGTTAGGGAAGATTTGTCGCGCCGCCGCCTAATGCCGGCTACTCTTGCGCTTGTAAGTAAAAATTATGATTATCGCCCGGCGAGCACTGAGCCCTTGATCCCTAACTAACGGCGGAGCGGTCCGGAGACACGGGACTTTCGTTTTCTTCTTAACTATAACTCTTTTTTATTGCCGCCCCGTTGCAGCGGACAGTGGATTACGAGACCTCACTGAGCACGGTAAGGACTCTTGAACGTACGTTATTTAGAAATCGCCGTGGGTCGTATTGATTTGATTGAGATGGACGGGACGCTTTTTGGAGGAAGTTTTTGTTTGTTATACCCCTAGTGGTCTAGTGGTTTAAGTATGGGGACGTAGTCTCGAGGTCTTGGGTTCAATCCCTGGTCGGGCAACTTTGTGACGATTTTCTCAAACACAGGCCGGGCTTGTGATCAGTGATTACTCTGATCACTGATCACAAGCCGCTTTTGGCAAACAACGAACTCAACGTTCAGTCTCGAATTAACTAATAATAATACCTACATCAATACATTACTCATAAGGGTTTCTTCTGCAAAATGAGTTTGTTTGTTTGAACGCGCTAATCTCAGGAAATACTGTTTCGAATTGAAAAAAAAACTGTGTTTGTCAAAGATGGCTTTAGGCCATTGTATAACACTATACGAGTAGGTACTTACCTATATGCGGAAATTAAAATCCATGCGCACAAAGTCGAGGCGGCCGCAAGTTCTTATTTAAAAACGTAGCTTGTTCATTTAACAACTTATTCCTATCGACACAAATAGTCTGCTGAGAAAAAGTCTGGCTTCAAATTTAGCAGGTGGTGTTTTTTTTTGCGTCAAATATATATTCAAACAATTTCAAATAAAATATATAGCCAAAATGTCAAGACTGGTGTTACACACACATGGGCGCATATTAACAAGCCTATAAACTGCATAATTGCAAATATACATATTTACAGTAGGTATATAAAGATATAAATAAAAAAATATCTACAACATATTGAGAGGTACAATGATCTGTCTCTGTGGTAAGTACCTAGCTATAGCACTTTTATTACAGAATATCAGAATCGACAGTGGTATTAATAAGATAATAATCAAAACTTTATTTCAGATCAACATTTTACAATTCGGTCTTATATAGTTACATTAAGCATATAGCTTGTATCGCAGAATTACAATTACAATTATACCTACTAAGATACAAATAACACCCAGACCAAGAGAAGCAGACATGTTTATGCAAACATAGAACATAAACAAAAGAAGAGAAGAAACATATTTGTCATGTGAACCGGCGACCTCTTTATCTAATAGTCAACTTCTTGATTATAAGCTTGCCGGGTTCTGTTCGATGTAATCGAGCACAGTAGAAGTTTTGCTCCTTAAAGAGTTACATGGCGATGTCCAAGTGTAGGTATTTATTAAATCTTATCCACCTACCTACATACGCTTTCCATATACGAGCAGTCACAAAGAAAGATTACGCGGCGCCTTCCTAATTCCTCAAACTAATTTCAAAAAGCAGTAAACCTTTATTTATTCAACAAATACGCACGATCCGTACCCAATAAGCAGAAGCCGGCAACCTTAAACCTAATACAATAAAAAGTAAATTGTCGGCAGTAAAC
This sequence comes from Nomophila noctuella, assembly GCA_958496325.1. Taxonomy (NCBI): domain Eukaryota; kingdom Metazoa; phylum Arthropoda; class Insecta; order Lepidoptera; family Crambidae; genus Nomophila; species Nomophila noctuella. The sequence goes on along the minus strand of OY292490.1, from coordinate 11,414,462 downwards.
GCATCCCCTACTTAAAAGCATCATGAAACATGGAAGTCGGTTCGCGAATGCAATACAATACATAAATGAGCACCGGACCGAGAAGGGAGGCTGCGACGGTCGATTAAGGAAGCGAGTGCAGCGTTGCCTTGGCGACGCCGCCATCTTGCCCCCTCCCCCGATGCCCCCCAGCGCCCCGGGGCCCGGGGTGTCGAGCCCCCCTCTGTAAACAACCCGCTGTATCGTTGCACTGAAACACTCGATATGTTTAAAAGGTTCTCCCGGGTCGTTCCCCGGAATCAGTGCCGGTTAAATTGTCTATTTTATTGTGGATAAGTTTAATTTAACAATTTTGTCTTCGTCGGCTATTTTATTTTACAACTGACTAGATTCTTGTGTTGTCACTTATTTTACTATCTTAAGTAGAAGTGAATAAATTCGCACATATCTATCATATAACTCAGTATGATTGAAAAAAATCATTATGCATTTAGTAATAAAAGACGACTGAGACGTAATGAAAAGCGCGTTTAAATACACAAACAAACTTTTCATCGTTATTAAGATGTGAAATTGAATGTTACCTACTGATTGGGGATTTTTTGTAACATATGACGTTTTTTCAAAATGGTAGGTAATGGAAAACTAAGGGGTAGCCCTTATTTTAATACCTCTACAGTCAAACCATTGCATAAACGATCCGTTTGGTTCATGTATGAGTATGTATGAGTAAATGACCAGCTTGATTGTACTCTATCGGAAAAAGTGACCCTATTAAACCAAATACAATGGCCATAGCATCATGCGGTATCCGTATTGCATCCGCATGAAGTATTCATTCAGTTATTGAGTTATTCACTGTCATAAGTCAGTGAGGGAGTGCATGTGAGTGTCCTGCCGCCTGTGGCGAGCTTGGTTGGAAGATGAATCGTTATTCAGGATTAGACTCACACTTTCAGTTATGCGAAATATTCGTAGTGAATTAAAAATGCACTGTATTGTTTCGTTTAAGTTTTTTGCCCTGTGCGAAGATCGAGCTCGCGATCTCTTGGTCTAGTCAACTTCTTGACCACTACACCAAGCGGGTCGCCATTACTTGTATTTTTAATTTATTTGTCAAGATCAAAAAGATTTATGATTTTATAAAAATGTGAAATCCACGACCACATGTTTGTTCTTTGAGGAATTATTTCCTCTAATAACTCAAAACTAAGAAAAACTGTAAAGCTTAAAAGTGTTAGACAGCCGATAAAAATACATTATAGTTTATAATGTCATTATTTCTTCTTTGTAAATAAAGACAACGACATTCTAAGAAACATTCTTCTAAAAAGAAAAAGAGATTTCCAAGAACACACAATCTGATGGGATGCCTGTATATTTTGCGACCATTACACCAAAAAAGTCTTCAAACACGTGTAAAATATACCTGAAACTTATTAAACATTTAATAACAGGCTTTTCAAATCATTCTCCTAAGTCTTCAACAGAAACACTGTTTTATTATGTACAAAATGAAGTTTATTTAAAAACTTTCCTAACTCCACACACGGTCAATTTTACATACATTGTTTCAAGGATTTCAAAGGGGAGCTTATGTCTTTACTCATAAGGTTTATTTTGGGGGGATTTTGCGAGGGTAGGTGGTTGCCAACGCTTCCATATGTTAATACCCATTAAGTTCATATTATTAAAGTAGAAGGCAATCTGTACGGCGTTTTAATGTATTATGTAGAATTATAAAGGCGTAGAGGCCCGCTTACTTCTTATGATTTATTCATGAGGAGAAACGTTAAATTTGAACATGCCTGCTCGGGGGAGGTTTAGTATAAAACGTCAAGTATTTTATTAAGTAATTTGTTTTTCACGAAGATTTATTGATAACACTACATCCCTTTTAGCTAATACGAGTTTGATACAAGTTTGCTTAATTAGAATCCAGGAGTAAGTGTCTACGTGCATTTTGTATTATGCAGATATTGGTATTGTAATACTCATTTTAAAATTGTTTAAAACGGTTTTTGCTTTATTATACACAAGAACGAATTATACAAATAATTGAATGAGTGCGAGCGCTAAAGCTACGAAATCACATCGATATAATACATTATACATATGTGATGGTTTGGTTTTAAAGTTAGTTAAGTTTTAAAGCGTGGTCAACCCTATTTTGCAGCCACAAAAACACAAAAGTCACACTCCGAAATAACCACTACAGTTTCAAAACAAACATCAAGGCATATTTAAATAAAGTGACGCTAGCCAAAGGTGTTCGATCACTCCGCAAAACTAAACTAAAACGGCAAACAAGTGCAATATCCCGCAACTCGCGCCACACCCGGCGATTTCATACACATAATATTTCCAACGGAGGAAAACTTCTTTGAAGTCGGGAACAAAGCCAATCCGACTCGGTTATCTGTGATATTTTCAACCAAACTCGTACCTTATTCGCAAACATCGAATCTCGTATACAATATAGTGCGAAACGAAATTCGAAGGATAGATAATTTCGGAGAGAAAGAAATAAGACGGAGGGAAAAAATATAAATTGAATAGTCGAATACACGCAACCCGGCATTACCATAAAGGCAACAGGGATCAAGCGGGATTCCTCTACGAACTTTTTTATTTTCCTTCCACCTCTAAATCTCCCGGGGAAAGCTTCGTGAATCTGCAAATGTTGATTTGATGATGTCGCGTCGTGTCGCGCGGCTGTTGCGTCACGCCGTTATTGCTGACCTGGCTTTTATCGCTTGTTGCCGAGTTTTGTTTTGCACGTGCCGTGTTCAGGGTATCTTAGGACAGGTGGAGTGATGATTTGCGCAAGATGGCCGGCTGGAGTGGGTCTGGTGGAGGTACCTATGCCTAGAATCAGCTCACATGGAGAGCCCTTGGAGATTTCATGTCTAGCAGTGGACCATGATAGGCTGATGATGATGGTGTTGGGTACAGTTAAGATGAACCCATCTCTTTCTCTGGAATTAAACACGTTTAATTATTTATTTATCATTAAGTACAACCACATCGTATACATTTCAACTTACAGCTATAGAACATTATTTGTGTACATAGCTTTTCAATTTTACGCACACCTATAATACTAACAAAAGATGAAGAATATAATAACGATGAAACGTAGAAGGTAACTACGTTCACGTTCGGTACACTTTTAAGGTAGATTTCTCTCTCATCCACTCTTATCACGAGAAAAACAGGATCAGGTCCTACACACAGGCAGGAACTTAGTTTAAATCTTTATTACTGATGATAAAAATAACAATAACAATCTTAAAACAAAAATAATCTCAATGCCCAGTAATATTCCCTGCTACTAGTACTGTAACATGGCGATGTACTTCCTTCGCCATGCTCATCATAGACATAGCTCGACCCAATATTCTTCAGAGCGCCGCGAATCGCATAATAAAAACGAAGTAATGATGCAAATTGGTGACTGGAAAAAAGTAACATCGTACATAGTTACAAGGACAACCAATGTATGTTTAAAGTAATTAATCTAATCATTAAGTCATTATCTTAGATGGACAATCAATTATCTGACCCATTGCTGTAAACTGATGCACGTTTCACTTCAGCGATTGTCGTGTAAACTTCAGAATTCAGTTATTTCAACCAAATTAAACACAGCATAAACAACATTCGGCATTTTCTCAAAAAAGGATTCCAAAACAAAAATAATCTTAACGCCGAGTAATATTGCGAATAGGTAGATACTTTAAACCTCGCAATGTACTCTCTTAGCCATAAACATACTCATTGCAAGCAGAGCCGTAGAACCAATATCCTTCAGAGCGCCGCGAGTCGCATAATAAAAACGAAAGTAATCATGCAAATTGGTGGGTGGAGGAAAGTTGAATTAAAAAGCGGTCTGGTCGGGGGGACAATGTGTCTTAATGACCGCAATGGATGAGCGCCCTAATCCGCCCTCCAAGCTGCAACCTTTAGCTTCGCCCCCAGATTTAGTTGTCTTCCAGTTTTGTAGTGCGAAGTTTTAGTTTAAATACTTTAGCTCTGTCGACGTCTCGATGGTTTACGTTCTGGGTCGTGGTCTCGAAGTCCTAGGTTCGATTTCTGGGTTGGGCAAAGTTTTTCTGAACACAGCCCGGGTTTGTGATTACCAACCCGCATTTGGCAAGCGTGGTGATTAAGCCAAAACCCATCCTTTTAGCGAAACATGATTTCAAATGATGGAGGCCTTTTCCCTGCAGTGGGAGATTAATAAGCGGATATACTACTTCTTTAGTTATGTTGTTAATGAGAGGCTTTCGTGAACTGTAGTGGTCAATAGAGGAGACGAATATTTTTAAGTTAAAATATGCGGCTGATTTCAGCGGGACTTGTGAAGTAACAATGAATAAATTAGTTTTTCAATCAACGTTTTTTCTTTTACTTTAAATTTTTTTATGAGTCAATGAACCTTTAAGTCTGTCTCACGAAAGTTATTGTTGGTTAACGATGGCTTGTAGACTCCGCATGAAATGTATTAAAATGAATTAACCTTTTTGTTCGTACAGAAACCCATATTTTTAGTAACATCTGACACAATAATATTAACAGGAGTCATACATAAAGGATTCCTACATTGTAAATTCTCTTGGCGCGCACCGTTTAAGTAAGTATAGCTCATGTTTGAATACATGAAATATCCAACCAAATACTCAAAACTAAAACAAAAGAAGGCCAGAAGTCACCGCGAACTCGAAATGAAAACCCGAATGCATCCGAATGAAACCGAGCGCGTGTAATTTACTGAGATTGCCGGCACTATCCCGGCTACAATTTTGAAACAATTACCTCCAGCTCGATATCGTAAGATTAAGAAAGTCCACCGGAGGAATTAGGATTTCGGAGGGAATGGGGCCACGGCTCCTTAACAGCCCGACTCCACAAATTGCGGACCTTAACGAGGGCATAAAACTCGTCGCGCACTCCGGAGACGCCGCAGATTGTACTCAGACTTAGTTCAGGATTAATGGTGCAGAAAACAGATTATCATTGGCTGGATTTCCATTAGTGTAGACCCCTGCCGCTCGCGCGTGAAAACTCCTCAGATAACAACCGCTCGGTGTTATTATTTTCCACATAACGGAGCAGCGCTTCTCGCAATTTAATTCTATTAGGTTCTGTCGCGTCACAGCGACAGGACAATAAAGTCGGAGCCCGATCGCGCCCTTATTGAAATACGCGCGTTGATATTTGACATCCTTCTTGTTTTTTACAATTGTGATTCCGTTTGACTTACGCCGTGGATATTCAGGGTTTTCGTAGGCGTTTTTTATTATTCTGTTTTCTGTGACCGAAGAAATCAATTCAATATGTTATTCTGCGATTGGTATTCACTCGATGTCATCTTGTGATATTGATGTGATGGTGTCCTACAGTGGGCTCAGTAGGTATTTTGATTTATCCAATAGAAGTCAGTCATAAAAGTACCAAAAAGGGTAAACAGATACCCATTAGATGATATAGGTACATCAAAAGTGTTCTGAAAAGTTACCGTATGCATTAGATTTTTAAATCTCCTAATGTCATGACTTCAAATCTTATTGTTTTTCAGCTAGGTACATGTTGAGCAAAGTACTCAAAATTAAAATTGTCACTGGCACATAATTTCTAAAATAATCAAAAAAAAAAAAAAATCTCAAAACTTGATTCTTAATTTAAAGGAAAACACGAGCATGCTTGGTTGTGCGCGTTTTATTTTTTATTTTTTCTCGCCAGCCGTCTGGACTGTGAAATATTAAGCCTATAAAAAAATGTAACAAATTCAAACGCACCCAAACTAGACAATAAACATTGAACAATACATACATTTCTCGCAACATTTTCGCAAGTGGGCAATTGCGAACGTTTAAAAACATTACACGTAGCCATCCGGCGCGTTGTTTTAATGAATACAAATTACGCTTAGCAAATGTGCTTAATCCATAAATTAGTTACGTGTCTGCCGTTGCAACCCTTCTGTGTTAGCGACCGCCATATTGGTTTGCTTTTTGGTCCGCAATTTCAGTTTTTGCTTGTTACTTCGAGTAACAAACTGTATTTATGTAGTCCATTGAAATAAATGTTACATGAATTTAGGCTTTATTTTTATAAGTTTGGATATGCCTATGTAGGGTTGGGAAACAGATCAATATGGTTCTGCGTATTAATCTTGCTTTTTAATAAGGTTTTGTTATGTGACTGGCTTGATGTGGAGTTTTAAAGTTCTAAAATTTCAATTTCATACTAATCCTCATCGCTCTACATACAGAAGGAAGTTTAAGGACTAACACATCAAATAACGATTCGTCAGCATGATTATTTAACGATTCAATTTAAAAGAATTCAACGTACGAAGCATCAACAATTTTCATAACGGAAAAATTCTCAAGGCATAAAACATAAAATTACCCTCTACAGAGCCTTATAGAGATATGTACCTACTCTATAGTGGTTCTGTATACGTATAATAACCAGAATTGGGCTTCTTTACGCCTCATCTAGCCCTCGTTATGCCTCGATCGTAAATCTTCATTCTCCCGACCTTCGCCCCCCCCCCTTACCTACTTCACCCCCTTGAATTCAGCCACCACTCGAACCGTGGATATCACCTATCATAAATAGTGGAATTAGATTTTTATGCCCTTATTATGAAGTCGTAAAGTTAATTGTATTTTATTTGATTAAATATTTGTAACACTATTTTATTTTAATTCTGTAAAGAAAGATGAGACTTTTGTGTGAACATAAAGGATGATTTAAGACTTGATTAAGTGACACTTTTCCATACTCTTAAAAGCATATCGACTTAGATATTTATTCCATTGCCAACAGTCATAGAAACATTTTACAACACATAATTAAGCGGTTTCTTTAATGAATGAATGATTTACTACATTGAAACCTGGCTTGTGTGGTGGTTTTATGATTATTTATTTTATAATGACATCATACTAGCTTACAGTATTTGTTTTCTTTGATTGTTTTTTAGATGATTCGCGTAATTTGGAAGCCCTCAAAGGAGAGTGTGTTAATTCTTTAAACCACCTACAATGCAGGACCATTAAGCAATTCAGTTCGTGTTTTACGTATGAGCGTTTTCGCAAATGAACAATCCGCTAGTTGGCAATAGGTAGGCGTAGGGTCTAACTGGTATGTGATTGTTGATTTTTGACATGACATTGACAGATATGGCAAAATTCACCCATGATGACATAGCAGTTACACGCCTTAGTGAATTTTTCAATCGCAAACACCCTTACACGACATTTCTTGACAAAATCCATTTAGTTTTGACACATGGTAGAATGTGGCGTAGCCGACACGATGTTTACATAGAAAATTGCCACGATCCATAACAAAAAACGTACATCAAACAAGAAAAACAAAGTTCCAATTCGTGCACGAGCGGACTTCTCGCTCGGAATAAAGTTAGGAAAGCAACGTTTACATTCTCTAGAAACGTGTAAGCTCTCCGAAAGAAATGTATCTGCATGAGTCGAGTATTGTTTGCAATAAATCCTCGTCGCAGAGTATTTATTTACTGCCTCCCCCCTCCACCCGCCCCCCACCCAGTCTGCGAGCACTAGCGTGCCTCGCTGCTTTGCTTGCTTTGAAGATATTGTAACATGTAGTTTAAAGTCAAGAATAAAGAGAACAAGAGTTCGATAGCGCAATGGTTAGCGCGCTCGGCTTGCGATTGCTAAGCAAGCCGAGCACGCCAGTCATTGGATAGGTGACCAATAAAAATCATCTCGACCTCTTTTCTGCGTCGGAAGGCACGTTAAGACGTTGGTTCTGCGCCTGATCTCTCTACGGTCGTGTCAGAATGCTGTCCCACTGAACTATAAGTGCACTTGTGCTACCGCATTCACTTGTGCACTATAAAGTATCCTGCGTACCTGGCTGATCGTAAGATCGTCAACATGGTCGAAAACGTCCGGAAGTGTTATTAGTGTATTAATGTTGAACCTATAATTTAAGTGTCAAAAAAGGCTAAATTACAGTTTTCCGAGGTTTTGTTCTTCGTTTTTAACAATCTGTTTTCCCATTATAATGGTTCTACAAAGTTGCTCTTACGAAGTTTACTAGACACTTCTTGACTCCTTAGTAGAAGTTTCATTAGCTCATTGTGAAGAAGTTTATTTTGTTAGTTATAACTCCTCTCTGGAACAACAAGTCCGTTCTGTATTCTACTTTTAGCAACTTACATTGTTGGTCGAATATACATTCTGACTGCACATTTTAGCATTTGGTTCTGATCCTATTCAATGCACCGGAGGGTTCATATATCAGCTGGCAAAAATATTCACGTGATAAATATTTCAGTATGTCCTACACTTCAAAATTATTTTTTAAATTGTCATTGATTTTTTCCTTAAATTCAATGATTCTAAACATCACCATTTGTAGGAATTTTTATTTAAAATTTTAACGGTTGTTAAACGATTCTTATATTAATTTTTATTTTAAAACATTCTATTCTCCTTTTATCTAGTTCTCATTATCAAATGAGTATTAAAAGTATACTGTTCACTTTACAAAAAAAAAACAAAAATCTAAGGTCGGTGTTGTATCAGAAATTAATTTAAATAATAACAATATATACTAACCGTAATAAAAAATATCAAATGTCACTAAAAGTAACACTCCTTTTTTACACGACATCTTATCCATGGACCTACTAGGATTATGATATCAAGGAGGATTATACAAAATGACAAATGAGGTAGCATAACCCGACTTTTAAAACGTTTTCGCGTGTTTATACGATGTTTATAATATTTGTGTTGCTTCTGTTTAATTCTGCATTTGATATATATTTAAGCTTTCATTGGTTATTTAGTATTTATGATGAAGCAAATAATATGCTTGATTTGATTTTATGTCCTATTTTGCTTGTTTAACTTTAACCCCATTAATTTTCAGTTGCTTATTATTTGAAGTTTCATGATGTCGAACAACAAAGGAAATTCTATGTTTTAGAACCTCTTTACAAAGATTTGTGATTTGGAAACAGTGATTGAAGTCGTCGAGTCGCCGAGGATCGGGCTAATTGGAGAGCCCTAGGAGATGCCTATGTCCAGTAGTGGACTGCGATAGGCTGATGATGATGACGATAATCATGATGATTAATTACCATTCAAGCCTCCCAATATTTACAATGGGTTCTCATAGAAACATTCATTTTCAGTGTTATATAAACGCATTCATTGCTTCTAATTCCTTCATAGCCGATATTTCCCAACGTAACCCATGCAATAACCAACAAAGATGTGCATACAGAGTCCCGCCTCAAAATAATTCAGCAACACCGTAGGTATTATATAGATACTGAGCACGACATTATTTTGTAGTCAGCCGGGTCGAGGCACGGAACACAATTAACTTGTAAGATTGTCTGCGGAGGCTGCAGCGCGCCCTCTCCCCATCCATCCTCCCTTCCAAACAAAACATCAATAAACTCCACCCTACACCTCAACTGTAACCTTATACTCTCCGCGCAAAGTCCAAATTCCCTTGCAGGTTTTTAAGTTATTTATTTCATGTAGGTATATCAGTCCAGTTACCCTTGATTGGTTGTCGTTCCTCTAATCCGGTTTTGATCCTTTCCACCCAAAACCTAGCCCTCTTCTGCGCTCGGTTAACTATTGACATGGTGAGTGGGTACCTGTTTGTGTGTTTCTTTAATTTATGTATGAGCTGGGGCCATGCGTCATACTCGTATTTGCTAAATTGCAAGCGTGTTACGCCATTTTCATATTTTGGAGTGTGTTGGAGCGATGGTGATGAGTGAAATTAGGTGTGTTCGTGAGGCAAATGCTGGAGTGTTCAATAGACTAATGCGGTATAAAATTTCCGTTCCAATTAATTATACTAACAAACGTTTTTTTAAAGTTTTGTTATAAACATATAATTATGTGTTCTAAAAAAACAACGGAATTTGTTTTAGAAAAATTTAGAGATTTGTAATGAATGAATAGATGATGGATGAAATCGTATCAGCTATTTTTCAATATCGAAAATAAAAATGATCTAGACATAAGACAAAACAATGGCAAAACAATTAAGGAATTGACGATCCGCAATCCGAATTAACATCATTGAAAGGTTGTTTTGTCAATTTATTTACACACCAGTAATATGAATTTGCCGGCGCAGTTGTAATTATGAACGTTAATAATCGTTACCAAACTCTTTCGTTAGACTTTGTGAATACCGTACTCTTTGGATGGAAGCGAATGTCACTGGTTGGTTGGCCACGAAGGTTGGCGGGAAAAGTGACAGCTTGCTTGACGTAACTCAGTTCGTTGGTTGTATCGTGCGGGATAAGATCCAATTAAATAATGGGTTGACATCTTGCGCATGTACCACGCGTTCTGAGGAATGTTTAGTTATTTTACAATCCGTTGTGCAATTATATCTCCTTGTTAATCCAAGCCATCCTAGAACATAGACGAAATGATCTAATATGTACTGCGTGGCTACAAATTAATTGAATTGAATTACAAATAACTATGTACTTATTTGCTTAAAATTTTGATTATTCTGAACTCAAAACTACCTCCCAAGAGCCAATGGAACCATTATTATGAATCTAGTAACAATGTTTTGTAAAGAAGCTTAGCGACACATTTGTACACTGCAGGCTGGTGACGTTGTATGTAAATATGCCGCGTAAGGGTTGATATGATATCACTCACGTAGACATTTTGGGAACGTCGGCTGCAAAAAAAGTTTACATATTTTGTTAAGACTACCAAAATGGTAATTTGAAAATAAAAACACCTCCAAACCTAATAGCAATTAATATCAAAATTCTGAATGATTAATCATTTCATGTGGGCTTCAGAGATGTACATTAAATATTAAAATAAAGATATTGCGAACGGTTTTCATGAGCGAGTTAACTCTTTAGTCGAGTTAAATCTTGGACGAATTACAATGGAGTTTCAAAAATACTTACTAGACAGTGTATGTTTGACAAGTCACATTTATTTAGTCACTATTAAGTGACATAAGAGATTTATGATTTTTTCTTTCGATGTTTTCAAAATCGAATTGTTTTAATATGAATTCAGTTGAGCATGCCATAAGCCGTATTAATGGCATACGACTACGGGTAATTAGACTTACTTTGTCAGCCTCATACCCACAGATTCTCGTTTCACAAAATCAGTATCTGCGGCCAACTGTACGCACCCCGGACCACAGCGGTCGCAGCGATCCTTGATAAAATACAAAAAACACATTAAATGTTTGCCGCCATAAAGATAACAGCATAACAGTGACGCGGCCACCTCGTTATGTAAGTGCGGCTTCAGACAAACACGACGCCTAATTATACAGCAAATAACACATTGACGCACTGATAGTGGGTCGCAAACAGACGACTGTCAACACACGCGTCAATACGAGAGACGAGGCTGCATCACCTTTGCAGTCCTCATACTTTGAATCAGCAGACGGAAGAAACAGAGAAGATTGAAAAATCTACTAAATGAGTACGTTTTACATACAAAGAAGACTGACATAGTCATCATCAGTCTGTTTTAGTCTTGACGCACTTGTCACAGTTGCGTCAATACAAGGAAGACCACACGCTAATACATATAAGGGGACCGTTTGAATCGGGATAAGCTTCTAATAGATTGGATAATTGGCAGTTTAATACATTCTGTCCATTTTTGTAAGTGCGGCTTCAGACAAACACGACGCCTAATTATACAGCAAATAACACATTGACGCACTGAAAGTGGGTCGCAAACAGACGACTGTCAACAGACGCGTCAATACGAGAGACGAAGCTGCATCGCCTTTGCAGTCCTCATACTTTGAATCAGCAGACGGAAGAAACAGAGAAGATTGAAAAATCTACTAAATGAGTACGTTTTACATACAAAGAAGACTCACATAATCATCATCAGTCTGTTTAGTCTTGACGCACTTGTCACAGTTGCGTCAATACAAGGAAGATCACACGCTAATACATATGAGGGGACCGTTCGAATCGGGATAAGCTTCTAATAGATTGGGTAATTGGCAGTTTAATAGATTCTGTCCATTTTTGTAAGTGCGGCTTGAGACAAACACGACGCCTAATTATACAGCAAATAACACATTGACGCACTGATAGTGGGTCGTAAACAGACGACTGTCAACACACGCGTCAATACGAGAGACGAGGCTTCACGACAGCCATTGCAATCAGCATACTTAAAATGGATAGACGGAAGAACGGAGAGGATTGATAAATGTATTAAATGTGTACTTATTACATACAAATAAGACTGAAATAGTCATCATTGGTCTGTTTTAGGCTCCTATTAATAAATCGCACTCAACACTGAGCTCGATCTTGAGTGCGAACATGATATGTCATCTATATCTATAAAACTCAAAGGTGACTGACTGACATAGTGATCTATCAACGCACAGCTCAAACCACTGGACGGATCAGGCTGAAATTTGGCATGCAGGTAGATGTTATGACGTAGGCATCCGCTAAGAAAGGCTTTTGAATAATTCAACCCCTAAGGGGGTAAAATAGGGGATGAACGGTAATATGAAACTTTGTCAATTTTAAACGTATCGGGCTGATATTTTGCATACATAAAGCTACTATGACGTAGGCATCGCCTAAACAATCATATTGATAAATTCCAATCCCCAAGGGGGTAAAATAGGGGATGAACGTTAGTATGAAACATTGTCATTTTTTATCCGATCGGGCTGTAACTTTGTATTTATAAAGCTACTATGACGTAGGCATCGCCTAATCAATAAATTCCAACCCCCAACGGGGTCAAATAGGGGGTGAACTTTAGTATGAAACTTTGTCATTTTTTAACCGATCGGGCTGAGACTTTGCATTCATAAAGATAATATGAAGGAGGCATCCCCTTTTAAAGATTATTTGAAAATTCCACCACTAACGGGAAAAATAGGTGATAAAGAAACCGAAATCCACGCGGACGAAGTCGCGGGCGCCCGCTAGTTCTCATATAAAATCATGTAAAACAGCACCTCAAGTTTGCGGTCAAGTTCGATCTCAGAGTTGAGATTTATTATACGAGCCTTAGTTTTGACGCACTTATAGCGGATTGCAAACAGATGACTGTCACAGAGGCGTCAATCCAATAAATACATCCAGATAATTTTCTGCTAGATTGGGTACTAAGCAGCTTCTTGATATAACATTGCATACATACTCTTTATTTTTTGTAAGTGGCATCAGGCAAACACGACGCCTAATTATACAGCAAATAGACAGACGACTGTCAACAGACGCGTCAATACGAGAGACGAGGCTGCATTACAGCCTCCGTGACGTGGACACCGTGCTCACATTTGAAATTGCCGGAATATGAGATACATTATAGGAGGAGAATATTTGCAGATCGACGAAATGTCTGTTAAATTCATATAAGTTTTTGTTTTGACGCACTGGCGTGCAAACAGACATCTGTGACCCAAGCCAAGCGTGGTATGGTCACATTTTAAATTAACGGACAAAATGTGAGTTTCGAACAGAGAATCATATTTTAAACAGCGGAGTGAGAGTCACAGTACAGACAGAGAAGATTTACGTCAAAAAACGACGAACTGTATGTAAATCACATCATCATCATAAGTAAGTTGTAGTCTACTGCTTGATGTAGGCCTCCTACAATGCCCAAAAACAAAAAAAACTAGTTTTAGATATATCTATTCAATAAACTGGAATAAAACAAGGTTTTAACAACCACTGTGTAACACAAGGAGTCAATCGTTTTTGTATGGAGAGTTAGGCCCACATAAAACTTTAGCGTTTATTTACGAAATGGGTATCAATTTATTCCTTATAATCTCCAGATTATAGTGGTAACATTACTTTTTCATATTTTAACCGGAATCGTTAGAAATCAGATGTGAAAATATGTATTAACCTCATAAACTAATCTGTCATTTTACTTTCCTGACGTTCAACGCCTGAACCGTAATTACTTGCACATAAGGGCGATTTTCCATTATGTTTTTCCTATGTATCTGAAGTAAAAGCAATTTATTATGACTAGTGGCCGCCTGTGCCTCTGTCTGCGTGGAATAAGTTTTTCGCACAACAATCTTAAACTATAGCTTAACATTTTTTAGTTCAAGCCTGCCTCGACTAATGGATAATCCAACGCAAAAATATTTTTTCAATTCGAACCAGCTGTTCCTGATAGTAGCGTGTTCAAACAAACAAACAAACTACAGCTTTTTTATATTATATAGTAAAACCATTCATGACAGTTGACAGACGGAAGGTTTCTGACATTTGTATTCAGTTTTTAAATAAAATCAAAATCCGGCAATAGACTAGCACTTGCGTTCCGTTATACGGATTTTTTTGTTTTGTTTATTCGAATTATTTTATTTAATTATTTAAATGATTAAAAATCACTAAGAATCACCGCCTTAGATAAAAACAGGCATGAAAACCGTTCCAGGAGTAAATTGCGTCTCCTTTATGTTCGATTTCAAGTGTTTTATTTTAATTCTATTGATAAAAACCTTTTTTCCTTCAGTTATCTGTATGTCAGCCATTGTTTACTAATCTTTGGACAGATAGTTCACGGATATAATCAAAATAAGGCTTTTTATTTTGGTTTTCTGACTCCGGTTTCGTTTGAAATTCACTTCAATTTCAAAATTCATTAAAAAAATATACATTTTTAACGTAGTTCTCTTGCTCTTAAACGTTACCGATTGTTGGTGGGCCCAAAAAAAATGGTCTCCTTTAAGGCCTTAGTATTTAAATAATATTTAACTAAGTATCTTCCAGTTGGTCTACCGGGGTGAAACAGGGCTTATAATATAAAATAGCCTAAATAGATTTAAAAACGGGAGAAGTAAATAAAAGTGCATTTTAATAAGTTGTATTTAACAGGAAAGTTAGTCAATATAAAGCAAGGCCAGACGACATCCCTCATTACTGACCCACCAACGTCAACCGCGGTACCCCGACAAAAGGAGCAAAGAATCGGAAAGCGATACGACTAATCCCACTAATCGTTGGGCAATTGAAAAATAAAAATGTAGATGGCGGAATGATTCCATTTAGAGCCAAAACGATGCGACAAAATAATAAAAAAGGTGCGGAACGGAGCACCGGGCCGGTCGCAGTGGCTAATATTGAAAGCAAATCCTCGGCTAAGTCTCTAAAGCGGTCGGATCGCACCTGGAGCGCCGGCGCCGCTGTAATCATCGGGATTATTATATACTTTGTGCTTAATGTCGATCGCCGGATCAATTGTTTGGCTATTTATTGCCGTTTCGAGGTTTGACCCCGAGGTGTTTAGAGGTGCCCTTTGCCTGCTTTGGTGGGTTTAATTTGGTTAAGCGTGGTTTTGGTCGCATTTTTTTGCAAATTTATAATACCAGTACGGCCACTTATTTAATACTTATATGTAATATGAAAATAAGATTATACTAAAATTCATTTCGGTTAATTTGGTTTATTAATATGTATAATTTCGCACCTCAACGAATTTTGGTATAAAACTATATTAATAAAATACTTCCCGTAGCCTAGTCGACAGCTAGATGGGCTCAAACTAAAATAGAAAGCGTATAAAAAAGTTTTTGATAAGCACCTAGATACATAGGTATTGGTAAAAGTAATTTCAAGACTTTTAAATTCAGGATCATAGTCGAAGCTTTCACTAGGCTCCAAGCTAAGGATGCAACTTGGAGAAGTGCTAGGATGATGATGAAGCACCTGATATTGGTCAAACATGGTTCGTAAATATCGAATTCGGGACCGCAGCTATAGCCCTAACTAAACATTCCCCGATACCCCAAACGCAATTCATTATTTCAACTAAACTCACGCAATATGTTACGCGTCACATCTTTGGATTGGATTCGCCTCTGACCTCTCATTTGAACTTTTACAGTATCTAACTGTGATCTTTTTCCTAGAAGAAGCCTCGGCCTCCCAATCGGTAAATGTTGAAAATTGTCTTAAACTAATTTTTGGTATTGTTAGTAAGTTTAAAATGATTTACGACAAGAAAATGTAATCATACATATATTATAGAGTTAACGGGACTTAATGCAATTTTTGATTAGCTAGTACAAAGATACCACTTACTGCTTGACGCTTTGGCTGCGTTAGAATAATCGTGGTCGCAAGCGGACTGGTGATGCGGGGCGTCGTCTGCTCGGACGCGGTTAAGAATCCTCTAAGACATTGTCATCAACATTTTCACGGCACACAACACTAACAGTACATTGCGTTTAGTCTCGTTAACTAATATCAATGTAATAATGCAACGGAAAAGTCTTAAATCTTATAATATTACTAGCGGCCGCCCACGACTCCGTCCGCGTGGATTTCGATTTCCAATAAATAGCCTAAAGCCTTCCTAGTCAAATGGACTATCAAACACAAAAATATTTTTGCAAATCGGACCAGTAGTTCTTGAGATTAGCGCGTTCAAACAAACAAACAAACTCTTCGGCTTTATATATTAGTGTAGAAGTATAGATGCATGTTAGTTAAATGAGAAAACCTCATTACCGGAATTTTGAAGAGGGAGCTTTTATTATTGAACTAGCTGCAGCTATACGATGTAAGGTTACTTTTATTAACACGCATCACTAACAAAATTTGGTCAATATCAATGAATTCAACTCGGTTCACAAATCACAACTCAGAACACGAATAAAAACGACCATGATGCGTTCCGTGCAAGACACGGTCTGATGAAAACTAAATTGTGTCAAAGAAAAACTAGCCTACCTACAGTAGGAATAAATAAAAAAAACCGTGAAGTTTTACCCTCCAACTCGTATTATTCTAAAAACCAGTGTACTTCCTAGTCTAAAATCTAAAAACTTCGACCAACTTCTACATTTTTCAACGGTCTGATTAAAACTAAATAGTGTCGAAAAAAAAACTAGCCTACCTGCAGTTGGCCTCATAAAAACCGTGAAGTTTTGTTTTACCCTCCAAGTTGTGTTATTCTAAAAACAAGTGTACTTACTAGTATGAAATCAAAAAACTTCGACCGACTTCTACATTTTTCAACGGTCTGATTAAAACTAAATTGTGTCAAAGAAAAACTAGCCTACCTACGGTAGGCCACAATAAAAACTGTGGAGTTTTATTTTACCCTCCAAGTTGTGTTATTCTAAAAACCAGTGAACTTCCTAGTTTAAAATCTAAAAACTTCGACCGACTTTTTCATTTTTCAACGGTCCGATTAAAACTAAATTGTGTCCAAGAAAATCTAGCCTACCTGCAGTTGGCCTCATAAAAACCGTGAAGTTTTGTTTTACCCTCCAAGTTGTGTTATTCTAAAAACCAGTGTAGTAACTCGTTTGAAATCTAAAAACTTCGACCGACTTCTACATTTTTAAAACAGGTACTCGCAACTGTCGTTTTTAAAACGAAACCTTGTAGTTTCTGCTACGAAAGTGCCGTAGTCGACTACGGTGCTACGTCGTAGCTACAGGAGAAGCTATTGTTACAGCCAGGACGCAATCTATCCGCGGAATTGCTTGCCTAACGGGGAATTTATTTCTGTTTCAATTTAATGCACATGTATTGCAACTACTGGTGCAATATATTGCTTTCCAAGGAGTTATGGGGACATGAGATCATTAAAATTATTGTTTAGTTAATGCCTACGTAGAATAACGAACAAGAGTTTAAGATTTAAATAAAAAATAATTCCAATTAAAAAAAAACGAGCGCCATACACTTGTTTTAAGAATAATGATTCCGTGCTTTGGAATTCACGTTAAGCCGTTGGTCCAGACTATGATCCAAATAGTATCGGTGCCTTTGCCAGGGTTACGGAGGTCGGACGACAGTCGCTTCATTGTATTAACCAGGCTTTTTAATTCAGGATCATAGTCGCAGCGTACCATGGGCTCCGAGGAAAGACCGGAATGCAACCGGAAGAAGCGCTAGAATGATGATGATGACAACTATTTTAAAATCAATCGTCAGGAAGTCGTTCACTGCACTATTTTATTTTTGTTATTAATTTAATTATTATTCAAAATCATGTAATCAAAAGAATTTTTCGTTAGCTACTAATTTTAAACTTCAAGATGAGTCATATAGTTTGCACAAAGATTTAGATTATCTCCGAGATCATTACCCAAAGGTCGCATCTAGTATGACATGCTTGACGTGTATGCCAGCATACGTTATTACGTTTAAACTTATTAGATAGAATAAATATTAACTTAGCGCTTATCCCGGTTGCTTCCTTGGCCAAAACCACAGAGCCCAGGTTACGCTACCACTATGAGACTGAATTAACCAGCCTATTTATTATTTATTACAATAGAGCGATTGTCATCTGACCTCCGTAACCCTTACAAGGGAAACCAGACCATTTGGATCATAGTCGGGACCAACAGCTTATAATGCCTTCCAAAGCACCAAATCATCATTCTTATCGGACAATCAGGTGATTCAAGCCTGCAAGGTCCTAACCAAACTGAGAAACCAACACGAAGCGAAAGTGTTCCCGCGAGATTCGAATCCACTACCTCCGAGAGTGGAGCCTAGCGTTCCGACCATTACATCTCGAAGGCAGTAAACGGTAAATGTAGGATTAAACAAATGTATTGGGAGTTGAAACTGGAACTACCGCATATGCAAAGCAAACTGTGGCAATTCCTAATTTTATTTGCTTGATGATTCCTTTATAGTCCATTTCAGCAAAGATAATCTCTGCGACAGATATACATTCTTACACGAAGTTAAACTTTGTTTCAAGGCAATAAGCTCCACGAACTGGTTTTAGATTTTCCATAGGGTTCTTAATGCTTTAGAATAGTGTTGATTTTCCTTCAAACTGTCAACTGCCACCGGGATCATCTTAGGTGAAATGGACTATAGTTGGGTACAGCTCCTAAAGGTAGTTGTAAAATAAAACGACAAAAATACTCAGTGACATTTTTTATTATGACTAGAGGTTTTTAAGTTACAAAACAATCGTTATTCCCTTATGTCACAAAAACTCAACAAACATCAGAGTTTGGAGATTTGTCTGATATGTATAAAACGAAAACCTCGATATATTCCGCATTAATATTAAGATACGTCGAAAGTATTTACACATTTTCTTATAAATGAGAACCTTCTTCACCATTTGTTTTGATAATTTGTATGGTTTCATTAAACATGAGCACTAATACAAACAATTTGGCACAAATTTTGACGGACCCGTTGGTCTAGTGGTCAGGGATACAGGCTTCAACAAAACCAAGGGTCGCGGTTTCAAATCTCGTAAGGGAAACCATTTGTCTGATGAACATTGACATTTGTGCTCGAGTCATGGATGTCCATAAAATGATTTAAGTATGTACATCCGTTCCCTTGCTCCCGTAGAACAAGCTTTGAGCTTAGCTTGGGCTATGCAATTGGTGTTAACACACCCAAGTTTTTTTAGAAAAATAATAATCGTACTATCTACAGCCTCATTTATCTACACCATCTCAATCAATTTTGAAAGATGATTAAGACGGAGAAGTTATCTCAGTTACGAAAAAAAATTCAAGTCGCCAGAGGTGTAAGTGACTATCTTTGACTCGATAAAACTGCTGATACATTTCACTCACATATTAAACTAATCGTGACAAAGGTTCCCCATTCCCACTGTTAATTAGGCACACTGAATTTGGTATTCTAAATCGTGTAACAACCTAAATATACAATACCGTTAACAACTATGTAGTTACATTTATTTACATCGGTAAGCGGGTGTTAATAAATATTTTAAATAAATTATGAGATCCTCGTTGCGTTAATCTCATGTTGAGGCTGTTAATGGTGATTCCTATATTTAGTGCGTTCGGTAACAGTTTTGCAAGCACTGAGGCATTTAATAATCATTCGCATTACCATAGATTTAAAGCTTTTTACGCCCTCACCATACTTTAATTTGCAATGAAATTGGCACTCACATTTGAAGCGAAAGACACTTCTTATCGCTCTGACAGCTTGTTGAAACGTACGTCATGTCAAATAAAATAATCTCACATTTTTCTGGTGTCGGGGCATATCTTTAGATTTAAATCTATGGTGACTCCTATATTTAGTGCGTGTAACAATTTTGGCGAGTACTGAGGCTTTTATTAATTCGAATTTCATAGCAAAGCGCTTTATCGCTGGATTTTACGGTTCTAAATATTTTCAAGCCGTAGTTATAAAGGTAATAATGCGTTCCATTGAAATATTGGATTGTAAGGTTTACAAACTGTTTTCACATTTTAAAGGAGGTCGTGTTGATTATTTTAAGTCTTTTACTAGAACAGAACTTTTTAAGAAATCCTCTTTCCTAAACTTGATATTAATAAATGTATGCATGCACGTTTTAATAAGTTATACGTAGGTAACGTACATCCGCACTAGATTTTGCACTTTCAAATCAATATTGCCAGCATTTGACTTTAAATAATTTCCAATTTTTCTACCAAATCAGTTGTTACATTAAATTTAAATTTGTTTCTTGTCTTTCTCATACTTGCAATATAAAATGAAAAGAAACAATAAACATTACGCCTCTTTCTGTTTAATTGCTATTTATTTCTTCTCTAATAGTTAAAATATGTACATTATTTATTTTGTAAAAAATTGCATTATTAAATTATTTGGTGATTAGCTGATAAATGCACAAAATAGATGCAATAAATGTTATACAAACAATATTTATAGATAATGAATAGTGAATGTTTTACATGACAATATTTAGTTTTCCTAACAGGGTAGTAGACATTTTCTAAAATAAATTAAATAAGAATTTAGGTTAAGCCCTTTTGCGACTTTTTGGCTGTAAAATGCTTTAGTCACTTGTTATGTGAACTATTTAAAAATGTTTTAAATAATGAAATTAGTTTTAAAACGTGACGTCTTAAGTTGCAATAATCTCAGTCAACTTTGTTTTCTACTTATTACTTTGGCAACATTACAATTTGTACCAAGATATTTAATTTGACTATAATAAAACTACTTATAACAAATAACAACAATAATTAAATCAGGACAGTACAAAAATATTTTATGATACTCCCATCAGAATGCTGAAACTATTTTACTTAATGCCAAACGAGTTTTACCGTTTATAAAATAATTCTGTGGTTAATTGAATACCACCGGTTAAATTGAAAATCCATTACAACATAAGTTTTTTATACTTATTTCAAAAAACCAGTAAATTCTATTTTTTTGCTGAACCTATAATCGTTTTTGTGTTTTTTTATGCAAATGAAATGTAAAGTTTCCTTTTTACTCATATATTTTTTATCATTTATTGATGCAGACTTTCAAGCAATATCATTTGGAAGAAGTTTTGAGTTGCATTATAAATATTATAAGAATTTTAGCCGCATTCGTTGCATGATACTATTAAGAGTAATTTTTACAGAAACTGTACAAAATTCATTAAGTAGGTATCATTTTACATAGCCTTCACAATGGTGGTATTTTGATGAAACAAAAAAATACACGTACAACAAAAATACCTACAATCCTATTCACATATGAATCAATTAAAATAACCGCTTATTTTATAAAACGTGTCTACTATTTACAATCAATATGAAGCTGCACTCTTAATACTAAATCTTAATTAGCTAAGTACATAAGCTTATAAAAATTGCACACATCGCTTTGGTATACGTACATACATAACTACATATTTACATTAAGACCGTCTAAATCGTTAACGTTATTGCCCGAAGTTTCGTAACGAACCTTTATTAAGTAGGTAAAGAAATTGTTTTATTAAATACGCGATACAATCACCATTTGCCGCCTGTACAGGACCTAATTATCAAAACGTGGTTACCGTGATGATAATAGTCGTTTCTCATCACTTTTGTTTATTCACTTAAGAGATTTTTACCAAAACAAAAGGATAAATTCACATCCAATCATTATGCTCACTGATTTATTGAATGCTGTGAGCAAGTGAATGTGTCTTTCGCTCGTTATATTTAACTTGTCTACCAATCAGTCTGGATTCTCACCTGATAGTCACTTTTTGAAACAGAAAGACTAAAGTCTTGGTAAAAATCTTTTTTGCTTCCTAAACATATCAGTGCAATTGATAGTTCTATAATTCCTTTATGGTATTGGATAATACAAAGTCTGCTAGTTTCGTTGAGAATCAAAAGTACTTGTATCGAATAATGTCACATTGATATGTTGAGGTGCCGATATACTCGTAAATGAAAGCGTTCACTAGTCGAACCAGTCCCAGAGGTGCCTGTAGAGTCCGTGCGCGGGCGCAGTGGCGGTGGCGGCGGCGGCGGCGGCGGCGGCGGCGGCGGCGGGCGGGAAGGCGGGCGGCGCGGCGTCGCGCGCGGGCGGCGACTAGGACGCGCGCGCGGCGGCCAGCAGCGCCGGCGGCGAGCGAGCCTCCTCGCGCCCGCGCGCCTCGTCTCAGAGCACGCGGTCGGCCACGCCCACGCCGCCCGCGTACTGGCACGCGGCCAGCGGCGCCGAGCCCGCGCGCGACACCGGCGACACGCCGCCGTACCCGCCGCCGAAGCCCGACGAGTGCTGCTTCGCCTTCAGCCGCAGCTGCGCGATCGACGACGACATCGCGGCGCACGGCTCCGCGCGGTACATGCTGTACGGGTTGGGCGGCGCGGTGTACGGGCACGGCGCCACGCCGCCGCCCACGCCCGCCGACCCGCCCACGCCGGCCATGCCGCCGCCGCCCACGCCGCCCATCGACGTCGCCGTGTTGAAGCAGTTCACCGAGCCCTGGTGGTGGCTGGCCGGCACCACCGAGCCGAGCGGGTTCACGGGCCACGGGAAGCTCTTGGTGCCGAGCGGGCTGGGCACCTTGGCCGCCCAGTTGTTGTACGGGTATGAGGAGTAGAGCGCGTCCGTGTCGGGGAAGGGCTGCATGAGCCCGTTGAACTGCGTGCTGAAGCCGTTCTTGAAGTCGGCGGCGGCGGCCGCGGCGGCGTTCATGGCGTTCCTTTCGCGCTTCCTCCATTTCGCTCTCCGATTTTTGAACCAAACCTGGAACAATGGAAAACGTGTTTAGTATTTAAGTATTATTCATTATATTACATATTATTATTATTCATTTATATTACATTTTAAGTTCTTAGGGCCACATTCTTTGGAAGTACCGATGTCGTGGCCATATCGTTGAAAATTGAACATTTCATATAATGGCCAAATCAGTTTGACCAGATCGTGAAATCGTCTACATTTCTTTGGGACGGAAAACTTGTATGATTGATGTATGTAGGTTAAGGATTTTTTTTGCAAGCCCGTAAAACTTCCCCCTTTCACATTATTGGGTGGATGCAATAATTATTATTCTGAAATGTAGATGATTTCGATCTGGTCAAAGGTAAGTAGTTTGTTAAGACTTGGCCATTTCATGAAATGTTAATTTCATCGATACGGCCACGACACCTGTACAAGTTAATCATTGACAGACAAATTCAAATAAGGAATGTGTATCAACGGAACGAAAACGAAAAGATTGAAAAAAAATCCTTCGTAATTTATGTATGCTCCAGCCGTAGTCCATTAGTAAAAGTGGAAGCTAAAAAAGTAAGATATTACATCGGACTGCTGTCACCATAACGAAATCTACCAAGTTTTAACGAGATTCAGAATCGGGACGCGACCTGGGTTGCGTAGCTATTAACTTTACTCATTACAAAGTTGACAGAGCGACGGTGCGGCGTATTCGAGCCACGTACCGGAGGACGACCGGGCGGGGGCTCCGCTCCGCCGCAGCCAACGACCCGTCTAATTGCGGCCGCGAAATGAAGATAAACGACCGTCGCGATTGGGCGGGACTGGTGCGCCGCGCGATCGGCCCGCAATAAATGAGCGGCCGCCATGACGCCCTGGCAATCGATGGTGTTGTTTAGCGGAGCTGCGGAGGTCCAGCGGATGCGGATGCGGAGGTGCGGAGGCGCGGAGGCGGCGATAAGTCGCCGTGAGCGCAGATAACGCGCGGCTGATGTATGGCCGCGTCCGTCACCGCGCGATCGATCGCCGACGCGCGACGACACCTCCGCGATAAATTGCGCAATCCACGTACCGAGTGCAATAAATATTGTGCCGCCGGCGGTATTTGTCTCGCTCACTGTGGCGGGTTCACCCAGCCGAAACGGTAAATAATACCCTCTTTCCTCGGTTAAGTGAACATAAACGGTCGTTTCCACCCCATATACAATCGTTTGTTTTTCGAAACATAAATTTCGCAAATTCACATTCCCGCTTTTTCAGGTTATGTCGCCTTGGTTTTTTTGGACCTTTAATCTGTATCGGCATCTTCATTGGCTGTCAACTAGATGCATTTCTACGTAAAGTGTTAAAAGTCAAGTTGCATTAGTATAAATTGATCGTTAACCGAGCTGATATCGCCGAGCGACCGGCTAAGTTCATTAAATCCCCGCGCACTCGTATCAATTGAATAACAAGATCGTTATTCGCTGAACAAAAAGCGGCGCGCCATCCGGTGTTTCCCATCAAAACCGCGAACAAACGGGTGAAAATAGCTCCACAGCGCGTTGGGGTGTTCAATAATGACAATGATATTTATTTAGGTGCACATATGTGGAAATAATTTCCATTATTTGAATAGAGCCGCTCGACGGGGCGTAGGAGCCGCGCGAGGGTCGGCGATATTGCGACGGGCTAATCCTTTAAATATATTATTGCAGGATGGTGACCGCGCGCCCTCCGCAAGGAGGGACGATTTTTTAATGTTCACGAAATCGATACTAATGTTTGTCGGTATTCAGTCACCCGGCGGGAGCAGAGGCTAAAGATGTAAGGGGTTGTAATGTTTTAAAATTAAGCTGTTATAATGTTATTAAAATGTATCACTAAAACCAGATGTTTTCTACCTAATTAAGTGTTAAGAACATTGTGTAAAAACGAAAATGGCACAAATGAATAACCTATTCCTTTATGTGAGAACGGAAACGCTGCCAATATCTGCTCAAGCTACCTATCCAAAATAACCTTTCAAATCAAAGTTATAATTTTGATCAAGATATCTCTATAATAATCAAAGGTATCTTAACAAAAATCAAATATTCGAAGGGTTATTTCTATATAAAAATATAATTACATTGTGTTTATCGACGAGAGCTTGGAGTAAATACGGCGTACAGTGGCCGAATACAGATGGCTGTATTACCAATATCCCCTTTATTGTTACGACTAGATCACATATGATACGGCGTCTAACGCACCTCATGATACCTTCAATTGTACTAACAATTTGTCAGGACAATAACAATAAGGATAGAATCAGAACTCGTGATAAGGTATGTAGCTACTTGGGTTGTTTTCCAGTCAGTTATGTTTTTGTTTTGAGATCGTAACTTTCGGAGACTTGTTCGAAAGTTGAATATTAGGGGCGAATCTATCGTGCTTTACTAACAATAAATATATTTCCGTCTCTCTTAAAAAAGTTGTTTTAATAGTTAATTAAAAAAACCTACGAAAATGTTTACGGAAATAAATTGCAAAAAGGAAGTCTGAAAATAGATACAGCATTTAAAGTAGATAAACGCAAGGGTATCTGATATCAGTGGCGGAAAAGCTGTGTATGTTTTTACGAGTATTTAAAATGTATGTTACATCTTTCAATTGGAAATGATTGAAGGAAAACTTACTGAAAAATTACGAATTATTAATATGTAGCTTCAGTGTGCAATGCCAATGAAACGTGAAAATATAAGATGAAAACAGATATCGTTCTTAAAAAATGGTTTTAATTATTTTTAAATAACAATATTATAACTAACTGTCCTGTTAATAAGCCCGTCGTTGACCGCATATCAGGATAACGCCGAGCGTTGACTCCAAAGTTGTCATAAAAAATTGGATGTTAATTTTTTTACCGTCTAACTCCATACCGATAATTTGGATGCATCCGTTTCCAAAAATGTGTAATCCCCTATAATCCAGTGTAAATTTTTAAACGTTCCTGCGCATGGGCAGTGAAGGCACGTCACTATTAATGTAAGTCCGTGCGCTTCCTGCGTTTCCAGATAACTCATTTGCCAAGTTTGAGATTTTATCTCAATAACCAAAGATGCTTAACTAACTATGCTATGATATGCTGTAAAATAAGCAACTGTGGCAAAGGGAGCTAATATTGGAACTAAGCATAAAAACGAATACCCCATTATACCGAATCCTTACTATACTAATATTATACATCGGAAAGTGAGTAAGTTTGTTTGTACCGTTTTCACGCCGTAACTAGTGAACCGATTGCTTTGAAATTTTGCAGGCGTAAAGTTAGTAGTCCGAATTAAATAATAGGATACTTTTTATCCATATATACACTATATATACATTTTATAAATATTGTTTGCAATATAACCGAACTCCACGCGGGCGAAGCACTGATATTTTGGAAGTATTTCAATAATCCCTTATAATCCAGTGTAATTTTTAACCGGTCCTGCGCGTGGGCACCACTATTAGTATAATTCCGCCTTCCCGTGGTTCAGGAAACTGCCGGTTCACTCCGCGGGGTGCATTTAATAATCAGCTCAATACAGGGCTGTCAATGCGTTACGATTGTAGTGACGGCCTATTGATTGTCTGCATAGCTAGAATTGTTGGGTAGTGGGTAAAACGTTTTAAGGCCCGAGTCCTACACTCAGTTGCATGCAGGCCCAGCTAGCCTTCGCTTTTTCAGTCCATTTATATTCATGATAAATGGCACTCAAAAGGCAAAAAAGCGCCAGAAGTCATGTCTTTGATTGAGTCTATTCTGAAGTCTAGAAGTTGGAAGTGTTATTAAACTTCCGTGCCTCAGAAATCTTTTAATCTTTGAAGTTTTTCATTGTGTTTTTTATGGTTTAAAAATATAATAAAGCTGAAGAGTTTGTTTGTTTGTACGCACTAATCTCAGGAAATAGTGGTTCGAAGTAAAAAAAATCTTTATCGTTGGATAGTTCATTAGTAGAGGGAGGCTTTAAGCTATAGTTTAACACTATGTGTGCCGAAACCGCGGACAGAGTCACGGGCGGCTCAAATTTAAAAATATAATTCTAGTAAATACTACTACGGCTATTCTCTTACAGAAGAAAAGCTACAGCCCTAATTTCGCCACGTGTCAATTCTGAGTTTATACGCTCTATCCATTTATACGAGCGCTGTTTATTTGACTTCGCAATGATCTCAACCCGACATCCGAAACTAGTTCCAACTGTTACATAAATAAGAACTATTATCTCTTGCCGGCGCGGGCCACCCGGGATAAAGCGGCGTTTGATTGATGACATTAATAAAACTTTGATTCTAGTTTAATTTAAATTTAAGGCAATTTAGCGACCCTGCGGTCTGACCGTTGAATGCTTGGCGGGGTGACATCAGTATCTATAGCGGTTAATGAAACTTGTTTGAATTGATTACTTGTAATATTGAATTGGTGGTGCATTGGTGAATACACACTGTCCGATGCATAAAGTTGCCAGGGATTCTTAAAGTCAAAGTCTTACAACTACTATGTATACAAAAATTGTAACGAGAGTAAAATACTCGTACTATAATTATTGGCATACCTAAAACTTGTTATTCCTAACAGAATTAAATATTTTTACAACAAATAAACATTTTTCAACAACGCATACATTGATCTGACTCCTTGTTAAGTAGCTTAAGCACTTGTGTTACAGGTACAGGTATCAGAATCAACAGTGGTATTACAAATATACTTAAATTGATGCATATAACACCTAGGAAAGGTCAAACAGACGTGTTCATGCACACAAATGTTTAACCTATGCAATAAATGTACCTATAAACAAAACCGTAAGGCATCAGCGCCAATGAAGGCCTCTGTCAGACTGCCTGAGGCCATTAATCTTCAGCCCCGCATGATAACTGGACACCGGTCCCCCTTGCGTATGTACAAGACAAAGTATGTAGGTAAAAAAGAAAATGTTGACTGTCATTTTAGAATGTTAATCAAATAGAGATAAAAACTTCTAATACGATTTTAATAGCAAATACATAATTATGAAACGAAGAAAAAAATATGCTCTGTCTGTACGTTATGTATGTGTGACTAGATCTTCAAAAGTACGCAACATATTTTGATATTTTTTTAAGGGTAGTAGGGGATAGGTTGATTTAAGATAATATCGGTCGATACAAAATAAATGGCACCAGTTACTCTCTATTCTAATATGATAAAGCTGAAGAGTTTGTTTGTTTGTTTGAACAAGCGAATCGCAGAAACTTTTCAGAAACGTTCTTGTGTTGGTTCTTGTGGGGAATAGTCCATTTGTTAAGGTAGGCTTTTAGCTACAGTGTAACACTATGTGAGCGAAAACCGAAATCCACGCGGACGGAGTCGCGGTCGGCCGCTAGTAAACATATAGCTACCTATGTATAAACAAAACCGTAAGGCATCAGCGCCGATGAAGGCCTCTGTCAGAATGCCTGGGGCCATTAATCTTCAGCCCCGCATGATAACTGGACACCGGTCCCCCTCCATGTCACGCGGTAGTATTTTATCTACTACGTATGTATTTATGGGGAAGCCATGGTAGGTATGGAAAAACAATGTGCAAATTTGACGAGCCGCTTGGTGAATGGTCAACAAGTTGAGTATAAGAACAAGAGGTCGCTGGTTCGATCCCCGCACATTACAATCATTTGTGTATGAACATGTCTGTTTCTTCTGTTCTGGATCCAAATACATAGATGAAAAATGAAACTGACTGATTGCCATATAAACAAACAGACTAAACGGCTAAACGTAGGAACTTGAAATTTGGTAGAGGCGTAGCTTAGGTACCGTAGAGTAGCACTATGAAAGGAATTCCCGAAATTCCTTTCTTAGTGCACCTCCATGTTCCATGTTCTTTCTCAGGGTCTAAAGATTGATTCAAAATCAATTCCGAGCGTTTAAAGCGGGAAAGTGTAAAAGATAGACATACAGAGTTAGTTACTTTCGCATTTATAATATTAAGTGGGGATTTTTTACAACGAACCTAGTTTCCTGACTGTCGAGCGTGTGTGGGGGCATGTATCAAACGCCGCCGACGGGGCGGGCGGCACGAAGCATTATTTATTTTACGGACGAGCAGCGCTGTTGTTTTTGCAAACGCTTTTAACGCTCGGCTCCTGCAAACAGTTTAGCCGGCTTTGCCGTGTTTTTACACGGCGATAGCTGATTGATCAGGTGTCGCTTGTAACTACAACTGTGCTTCATGCTGATCTAATAAACGTGAGATTAACATTGTTTGGGCTAGTGCGTTGCGAGTATTGTTTATTTGTAACAGTAGGTAACAATG
Organism: Nomophila noctuella; assembly: GCA_958496325.1. Lineage (NCBI taxonomy): Eukaryota > Metazoa > Arthropoda > Insecta > Lepidoptera > Crambidae > Nomophila > Nomophila noctuella. The sequence continues at coordinate 11,385,176 of OY292490.1, read as the reverse complement.
TTATTGTTTAAAACAAGAGTGTTGATGGTCCGTAGCTACTACGTTTTTTTATTTCATTGCGAGGTGATTCCAACAGATTTATATCTTCCGTTATTTTAGCCATGAAAGCTGCTGCTGTTACTTTCGCAGAGGCCGGTCATCAGATGGGTGTCCGAATTTTTTTATAGCTTCTTAAGCCGTTGGCCCTCTCGGTCGTGTCAGATCGCTGTCCCACTGAACTATGAGGGTGAGGGAATAATAGGAAGTGCACTTGTGCTTGCCCACTCAGTTATGCACTATAGTATATCCTGCATACCTGACTGATCGGCCGCCATGGCCGAAAAGCTGCCGGAAGGGAATTATTATATTCATTATTGACTTGACTCGATATAAGGGACACTATGAACTCACAAGAAACCGGCGTGAAGTAATCATATTGCGTTTCCACTTGTAAGTGAGGCTTTAAGAGCGATAGCATCCGTAGTGTTACAGATGCCTGTGGGTGGCGGAAGTCAGTTACCTACGTACAGATTTATTTTATCTTGTTTGTAGAGAAAAGCTCTGTTTGTCATAATGTTAAATGTAGTAAGATTATGCGATGCTACCTACATAGTTGTACATCCACAATCATTAACTATCATCCTTTTATAAAAAAATAATAATAGAAAGTGTTAAATTAACTAATATTATAAAGTGAAAGTTTGTTTGTTTTGTTGTGTGTCAATCACGCTGAAACTACTGAACTGATTTTGATAAATTTGGTAAACAGTCAAAGGTATGGGCTGACTTAGGTAATAAGTTACTTATTATGGAATTAATCCTTCCATGCAAAGCCGCGGGTTAAGATTTATTAAAATATATTGTAAAAGCTTCGCTCAAACGCGTAACAAGTTAGTTTTAGACAACATTTTATGTATGCACGAAAATATGTACTTTGAAGTTTTATCGACGTATCGTATATCTAAGATTTTCAAACTCGTAATAAGGAAAGAATGTCGTATTATGCAACAATTAAATAACTCTGTCGTGTTGCCATCGCCTGGCGTCTTCCCAACCTGAGGCCGGTAATCTCAACCAAGAATTTGTATCAGTAAACATGCGATCTGGTATTAAGGAACTTCAATTGCGAATTTATACGATATCACGCACACTTGCCAAGAAACGTTCACTCACAATTTTCAACTGTAAAATCATTGAGTTTCAGTCCACTTTAGATTGTCGCTCCTGCTAAGCGCCTAGATGTCCAATGCGTTATCCTACTTATGTTTTGATAGGTCCAGTGTTGTGATCTCGTGGATTTCCCGGGGCCTTAACCGGGGATTTGATTCAATGAATGGAGGTTGGAACGGACTCATTGTGGTTGTTTCTATCTGATTGTGGGCCAAGTCATCGTGGTAATCTTTATTTATTGAACGCAAATTCACTTTCGTTACCGCAGTTACGCTGTTTGGCCTCATTTGAATTCCTCTAGTATTTATTTCGTGTTCTGCATAAATTATTTTGATTAAGTAACATCTATTTCTGCTGTGGATTGCATAGACTGGAATTAACGCAAGTATTCAGACTACGAGCTGGTACTGTTGAAAACGTTAAAGCTTTATTATAATTTACTGAATGGCTTTTGAATTATGAGTACGTGCCTGATACAAAATATGTATTAACAACTTTGAGGAAAGTTCACAAGCTGTCCCCTTAGTAAATGATCAGTGTTTATTATGATGTTGTTAATGTATGGTAATTAAAACAACTCTTCAATCAGTATCTAATCAAGAACATATCAATATCAGTTGTGTTACTCGTCTATACAAAACCAACTTTGTTTCATTATCTATCGAATTTGTTCATTAAAATGTAAGGAAAACATATCAAACAAACTTTGAAAACACTATTATATTCATTTTATTAGGCGACATTTTACGAAATTTTCACAAAATATTATTTAGGAAGGTTAGGTGAAAATTATACGAACAAGATCACTCAAAAGCTTGACTGATAAAATAACTGATGTTTGACCAACGTTTTTCTAAGTTAGATGACGTACAGGTACAAAAGTCACTGTAACACAAAAAAAATATTTCTATAATAAAATACTCAACGATATCTAAATATGTTTGCTGTATTGTTCCAGAGTTAACCCACAAGAGTTTCGCACCAAATGGAACGTCAAGATCTATTTCACAGACGATTGGAGTGACGTTCTATTTAGTTTTCTCCCTAAATACATTATTTGTTAGCTGAATAATTCGCAGTTACATTAATAACATACAGATAAAAAAATAAAAACAATGAAATGAAAAGGAATGAATGGTGGTAATGAGTAGTTTCTACTTTTACGATGGGCTATAAGTACTTTTCGGCAAGAAGTATGGTTTTGTTTTAAAGAAACGTTAATATTGTTAACATTATTAAATCACAAAGTATAAGGAAGAGAACGTGATATTTCTGAAAAAAAAAACAGAATTCCACTAAAACTGGTGGTAAAATTATATTGACAGATAAAAACCGGCCAAGAGCGTGTCGGACACGCCCATGAAAGGGTTCCGTAGCTAAAAGATGGCCCGACCGATTAAGACAACATTTAGTAAGGGCAACTGCACGTCATAAGTTGGTCGAGTTGTATAAAAATAACTATGTATGATACAGAGTTCGCTATAGTTTTCGTTGAAAGTACTTACTTGGAGGTATACAGGACATTTTTTTCAGAATTATTGTAATAGTATTTCAAAAGTTAAGGGGGGGGGGACGCTCTAATTTTAACTTTGTATTAATATATCTCGAGACTGGGGTGTTTGATCCACATGCTTTCAAGGCGAGTTTTATTGTATTTAAAAATACCTGTTTAACGATACCCTACACGATGGGTTAAGTCGATTTTTTTTTTTAGATTTATCTTTTCGCTGTATGGGAGGGGGGGTAAAAAATGATTATTTTTCGATAATTTTAAAAACCAATTCTTGAATTATCACTATATACATCTCTCCACCAATTTTCGTGGCAATCGGTTCAGAAACGGCGGAGAACGAACCAGGACAGACAGACAGACAGACAGACAGACATGACGAAACTATAAGGGTTCCGTTTTTTGCCATTTGGCTACGGAACCCTAAAAACCTTCCTTGTGTCTGACAAAGAATAATATCCTACAGTTTACCATCAAGTTAATAATATTTATTAATCTGCACTGACAATCAAATGCTCAACGTGACAGGTATTGGGAGTATTATACTGTGTATTTATATCGGAGCTAATACGAGTAGGTACTCATCACAACCCTCAGTTAAAGAAATGTCAAGAGATATTTTACGGGCGATTGGCTGTCGAATGCGAGTCGATATTTACGAATATTAGTCCTAAAAAAGTTGGACTTCATTTGTAAGTATAGTTTGCCTCGCAATACACACGTCAATCAATGATCGTGAATTTTTAAGCCTTGTATGTAACAAACTTTCAGGATTAGTAAAATTGACTATAAGGGTACTTTTGTTTGATGTATGTTGTATACAAGAAAATTCATTGTAAAACCAATAAAAATGCTATTAGGTTGTATTAATTTCATTTAACGGAACCCAACTGTATTAATATAACGAGCAGATTCGGATCGCTTCATCTTTTTGTTGTTTCGCTTTAAAATTTTATAAGTACAACCAATTGTTAATATTGGTACTTACGGTCTGAAATTAACTATCCCAACCAAACCGACGCAAAATAAATACATAAGAAGAGCCAGAACTGTCAACCATTCAAATTGACAGGTAGGTATCGGTAGTATTCCGCGGCATTTATTTGTATCGCAGCTAAGACCCGTCACGCACGCCCCGAGATGCGAACCAAATGAAATGTGTCGGGAGCTATTTCACGGGCGATTTGAGTGACGTATACCGCTCTATTTGGGTCTTCGTTGCCCGTTTACCCGAATGGGTGACTTCGGATAAAATGTTGAGGTTGGAACATAATAATAATAGAAATTGGCGCAATGGTTAAATTAATATATCTGATGGTTTTGAGCTTAGTACTTTATTTAGGGGTTGAATTTAAGGTAAATCATGATAAAGGACATCTATTTTTTAGAAATGTTTCAGGATGATTATACGTCGCACTTTATGCTCATTTTATCAAAATGTACGCGTTTTATGGGTTCCAAATACAAATTTCAAATAGTGTATACTATGAAATAGAAAATAGATGTATGAAAATTAAATCCAATAAATTTAATTTATTCAAACTTACAACGTCTGTAAAGTCTGCCAAAAAATAAGCCGCGAATACAAATTCAATTATGAAACACATAACACTAAAACATAATCAAACGCTAAACATAGATCAAAACAATAATTCCAACGCAATATTCTGTATTGTTTGCGACTTGCGAACACTAAAATAATGTAATATGTGGTTTGATTTGACATAGTTAATTTGCGTGTAAACGTTTCGGGAGCATGGAGATTAGGAGCTCATATGTTAGAGCGGTAATGAGTCAATAAGCGATGAGGGTCATTGCCTCTGAGATGGCAACTGAAATAATGCGGGACGATTTATCGGTGCGCCGGCGCACTGATTTATTGGGCGAGCGGCGGGATGCGCGCGCAGAGCATGTTAATCCCCTCACTAGGGCTGCTGGGAGGCAGTAAAGTGACATATTGAAGTGGGTATTCGCGGATATATCAAGTATTGGACAGGGCACACTGCAAGGACTTGGTTCTCGGTTGGTCGACGTGTTATTGTACACATACAGTTATGTGTATGCTTCATACAGGTGGCCGTAGGATCCCCAGAAAGGTTTAAACATGGAAAAAGTTAATTATGACTGGATAGGATACATCTATCAAGATTTTTTAAAATTGGTTCCTTTTTGGACATAAATAACCAATAAAATTATAAAAATAAACAATAAGAATTTGTAACAAATCACTTTTACGATATTTCTTTTCTGTTATAAATATGACTTAACAAGACGAGTTACTTTCCAAGAATTAAAACCAATTATAAATTGAGTATGATCACTAAGTACGCGCCAACCCTATATACAACTCAAATCGGTATGTTTTGATGAACACACGGCCAGTCTGTAACCGTTACTTGAAATTAATATCGAACACTTGAACAGCAATCGAGCAGTGTCGATTTACACCTGGCTATTAATAACATCATTATGACTTTTAACTGATTAGTAATAATGAAATCCACTATTGAAAACATACTGGATTCCTTTAAGCGAAGCGAGCTTTATCTTGCGGGCCGGTATGGCGACGTCAACAGATTTGATACCACAATGGTACCGCATCCGTTGTCAAGGCAACCATTTGCTGACACATCATGCAGAGTGGAGCCAATATAGCCATTTTAAAAATAAATAACTGTAAGAAGTGCGGGCGCACTATCATAAACATACTATTTAGTGGGAGATACATAAGTTGATAAATTAGGAGGATTACGGAGATGTATAATAGCGGAAAGGCATCCGTGATTTATCGCTTTGTGAATTAAAATATTTTTCATTTTAAATTGCGAAACATTTTATATTAGCTATAGAGTTTTGTAACACACTGACTAAAGTTGTAAGTACTATAAGAGTTAATCTTGAAAATAAAAGAAAAAGGTTTTAAAACAAATATTCATTTATCACATTTAAACACACCACCGAATGTTTGTATAACTAAAGTTAAGAACGTTACTTTCGAATTTATTGACAAAGATAAAAAACATTGATTAGGTAAAAATGCGCTAGGAAACCGTTATTTTCACTCTCTGTTTACATTACTTTTTTATTGTGTCGTAAAACCGAATCACAGTCGACATCATCATTGCTCACATTCCGTAGTTTGTCACTACCAACGATTAGACAGTCTCGAGCGGCAACGTAAGAATCCGACGACACGTGTTTAAAAATCGCCCACATATCTCGAAATAGCGAAGAAACCTAAAACTATGCGATGCACCCGCAACGCAAATACGTACCGCCGCAGAATCTAGGGGCCTTCCGAAACTATTGACAGTGTGTGGATGCGATCAAAATTAAGCCTGGGATTATGAAGAGACCGAAATAGACGGTTGAAATCCACCCGGATTAAGGGATACAGTGTTCCGTCGGCCGACGCGGCACAAAAATACTCGCGCCCAAGGCGAGCCGGATGCGACGATTAGCTTGAACAGCTAGAAGTATTGTGGTGCACCTTTTGGTCCGTTGTCTTCAGTAATGATGGGGGATGACACGTTCTCCGAATTGAGGTATTCTCATTAAACCAGTGGAGTGCTTGGGTGTGACGTCGAGGTCATGAGTTCAGTTCTTTTCGGCAAAGTTTATGTTGTAGTTAATTACATCTGGTCTGGTAACACCAATTTTTATATGATCAAGCTAGTATCCATTATTTTTACTTTTGTGGAGCATTCTTGAGGTAGTACGATTAAGTGGCTCCGAATTTATACGTATATTTTTACATAATTTTAATCAATTTTACTTTTGTGATATCTTTAATCATTGCTTGCGGTTATTCTTAAAGATACGAGTCCCTACATTCAAATCTTGAATTAAGTATCTAAATTCAAATGAAGATTAACATATTAGAAAAATAGGAATTAATCATGAATTCCTCTTTTTTGTTCTAATACAATAGGCCGCGGCGGTCACTTACCAACTGACGAAGTACGAACTTGTCTGACTAATGAATTGATTCAAAAACCACACGAGTACGTATCGGAAATGCCACCGTTTGTTTGTACTCTCCAATATTTTGTTTCCTTTCCAAAAACGATTTAACATCTCCCATCCCACACGTGTCTCAAACACTTTTATAACTTTCACGTGTTTATTAATGTACAAAATGATAATTTGTTTCAGCTTCAACGTTTTCTGACATACTTATTAGTGTTGAGTTACGATCATGTTCGTGTTTTAATGACGATGTTTCTCGTTCCATTTGTGACCAAATAATTTATGATTTTGAAGGAGATGCTTAATGTGTTAGTAAACGTTCGTTGGGTTCAAAAAAGTAATGAGTTTTACTGATTATGATAACTTCATTCTACATTTATGACATAAAGATTTCTGTAACTTCCACGAATACAGTTTCCCTTTTGAGAAGTCTCGTTTTGTAAATTTTCAATTATCTTTTTTATTTGTTTATTTTTCTGCATTTGATGACATAGAAGAAGTTGTCGTTACCGTCTAAAATCTTGTAGTCCCCCTTAACAAAAAATATTTATCGTCGTCAATGCCAAACGTTCATATTGTTACTGAGTCATCCCAACAGAAAAGGTCAGACATATTTTTTCCAACTAACCCGGATATTGAATTCCAAAACTTTCGCACTTTTGCCCTACTGAGGCAGTCACGTCTTTTACAATTGAATATGACCATTAAAAAACAACAAAGGACACTATAAAAAATACAAACAAACTCTACCGACTCACCCGAACTCTCGCTTCCGTCAGATTAGTCCACATCGCGATCTCCTCCCTCGTTGACATATCAGGGTACCGGTTCCTCGCAAACGTGGCTTCAAGCTCCTGAAGCTGTTGGCTGGTGAAGTGCGTCCTCTGACGACGTTGGCGCTTGTTCTTCTTGTCTCCTTTGTCGTCCATGGGCTCGTCTGGGCCCACCCCGGGGGTGGTGGACTCGGTCTTTATCGTCGGCTCTGATGTTAGCGGCCGGTTGTCTGTGGAAGGCAATGAAGGTTTAGAAGTGTTTTTTAAGCGGATTAAATTTTCAGAAGGGTTTTATTGTTCTTAATTCTTAGTACTGGTTTTCAAATAGGCACTCAATTGTATCTCATTTGAAATGCACACAAGAAAAAATATATTAAATCTACATATACTAATATATAAAGCTGAAGAGTTTGTTTGTATGTTTGTTTATTTGTTTGTTTGTTTGAACGCGCTAATCTCAGGAACTGCTGGTCTGATTTGAAAAATTGTTTTTGTCTTGGATAGTCCATTTGACGAGGAAGACTTTAGGCTATTGGAAATTGAAATCCACGCGGACGGAGTCGTGGGCGGCCGCTAGTTTAAAATATAGGTATATTTAACCTTTTTTTTACTGACCAGTTTTTAACATTGTTGGTAATTCAATAGATTTTCTTATACAAATAGCAAGCAAAGAAAAGCCAACTCAATTATTTTGCTACGAATGGAAGAATCTTCCAAATTCCAATAGTCATCACCATTTTTAGTTGATTCTAGCGACCACGCTTTCGTCTCATCAAATAATACAATTTAATGCGCTTTGTACGCTTTTTTTAACCATTAAGTTACATAACCTACACACCCAAATTCAAAAGAAAATTATTTCTCTACCCAGTAGCGGTTCGTTATTGGCCAAGGTATGTATTTATTTGTTTAAATATAATCATTTAAGATTTGCTCGTCAGCCAGTATTTCAACAAATTTTGATTTGATACTTATTGCGAAAAACATAAACTATTTTATGCCTTCTTTCTTTTCCGCTTTATCTTTGCCTTCTAAAACCCCTCTATGGAGAGACTTATGGAAGTCTCCATACTACATATTGATTGTAGCGATTACATAAATCACACATCGCATCTCATAAAATAATCCAATTTACTGTGTCTTTACTTTTTCTACCATAAAGTTACCTTACACATCCAAATGAAATTCAAAATAAAAATGATGTCTCCATCCAGTAGCGTAAGCCATGGATTAGCGCGCGCACCTAACACTTTTACGACATGCCGTAAATAACACTACTCAATGAACGATGTATTACATCAAATTTATATTACCTATCAAATCTATTTTGGTGCGATTTTCAGATAAAAAGTTAAAGAAATACAATAAAGAGAAAATTATACCGATATTTTGATATTCACACTGTGATCGTTTTTTCTGTGTGACAGAGAAAAACTTACAGTCTTAAGTGGTTACTCCTGTGGAAGGTAACGACTCTACATACATAAGTTCCAGTTGCGTGCCTTTAAAACACCGTTTACTACAAAAGTACAACAGACAGAATTAACTTCATTAAAAGTGTCTACACTGTCCCACCGAACGATGAGAGTAACGGAATATTAGGTACTGTACTTCCAAATTTCTTGGTGCACAATCTGCATAACATCCTGCTTTATTAGTTTGATATTCGTGAAAATTGCCTAATCTTTCCAAAACATTATCGCAAAAAAGAACATCTAAAATATGTATTGGTTACAACACCCGATAAAAACAAATGACACGAGTTCATAATAATCGTCCACTTCAGTTTCCCAAAACGTACACATTGGCAAACAATGCAAAAAGCGCGACAGATGTGAATATTGCTATGTGGAGGAATTGCCTACTATCAGGTTCTGGTGATATGGTGATATTGCATCAATTCGATACTGATAAAACCGCCGCAATCATCCTCATATTAGTTTTGTGCGACATCCTATGGCACGGATGATTGGGTACGAACATAGCTGGGCACCGTTAATAAAATATTTAACTTCGTTAATCGTTAATCCGCTACAAAAAAAGTTAGCTTCGTTAAACGTTAAAGCGTTACATTTCGGAAGAATTAACGCAAGTTAAAGTTAATCGTTAATCCGTTAATTATGTGTAAAATTGCATTTTTATATCGTTGCGTTAGTGAACTTATAAAACCTGTTGGTTGGTTTAGGTTCTGGAAGTTAACAGGTTAGGAACAAAACAAAATACTTGTATAATTCAAATAAATGTGTTATTGAATCGTCGGACGTAAGGACATATTCCCATTCATAAACATTAACATGTTGAAGTTCACGCCTGAAAGCGAGCCTCGTTTTGGTGTTAAAATATCTTTACCCGTGGAAAACAGACGTTCTACTGCAGCGCTTGAGGGTATAGATAGCAGTATTGTATTTAATAAATAGATTTATAAATATCTGTTCCCCGAGGAATGCAGCTTCGTTGAATGAGTCTTTCGATTTCATGTCCAGCCACATTTTAACGAGACTGGCCTTTAATCTTTAAAGAGTTGGAGCATTTGGTTTTTCTATAGACTGAGTGACAGAATTAAAATAGTCTTCCACGCCATCATCGTTGTTACTCGTATTGCTCCCTTGACTCCCTTCGCCATTCAAACTGCAACGCGCCGCGCTCGCCGCGCCCGGCACTGTCTAAACCCGTTTTTCGCGCCTCGTACCGGTAAATAGTAGGCATTAGCTTAACGATTAACGGACTTCTGCATAATTAACGGAAGTTAACATGTCCGTTAACATTTTTTGAAGTTAACTTAAAAGTTAATCCGTTAATCAAAATGTTAACTTCGTTAATTAACGATTAACGGATTAACGAGTTAATGCCCAGCTATGGGTACGAATGAGTTTGCGAAAAACTGGTTTATTATCTCAATCTACTTTTTTGTAGAACGTTTCATACACTGATCTTTACTAATATAATAAAGCTGAATGGTAATAACAAATAACATAACATTTCATAAACCGTCATTGTCATCGACACTCAAGTTGTGCAGTGAGAAAAATGTGATTGGTTGATTATGTTTAAGGCTTAAAGTAGTAACGAGTGTGTGATGTAGGCACCTACAATTGATTTAACCTTCCAATCTCCACGCTAAACCGATTATATAGACCATTTCAGTTTAGATGATCTCTAGTACATTTACACTTCTCATTTAAAAGTAAACTTTATTTCAAGACAACATTAGCTCCAAAAAAATACTGTCAATTGCTTTTCTATTTATTGAATTCATAAGCAATGAATTACCATTAAAATTCTGCTATGTAGGTACTGCTGAAGAGTGTCAAAATAAAACGTCAAACATTTGACAGATCAAATTCCGTCAACAAACTAACACCTGCAGTTACCCACGAACTGCGTCAAACGCAACTAATTAAGTGACCACGAGTGTCACTCGACGTTATGTAACCAGTTAAAAGTAAATAAGTGCGTACATTAAAGGAAACGGCGGTTTTATCGCTCGAGTGTCGCGCTCAAGTGGAATATATGTAACACATGTTTGTCGATATCGGTGGTCGGTAGAGCAAAGGTACTGGTGATGGATGAGCCGGCGGGCCCTCAAAGCGTGTCCGTGATATGTGATAAACGTGATAACTAGTATCGCGTATCGCAGGGCTGCCTCCGCCCAATCAAGACGGGGAAAACCGAAAAATAACTGCCCATTCGTTTTTTTAATCTTTAAATCTGTAGGTATTAGCGTGCGATCAATCACGGAGGATTTTGTATTAATGTCAGCTTTTACTGATATTTGCTTGAGTTTTGGTCTACAGAAGCCGCCGGCAGTTTTGCTCGCTGTTACTTTATCGTCGTCAATTTTAAATTAGGTATATAATATTCGTAGTAATATACTAAAACTGGTTATAAGAACATTAACATGTACTACAATTACATACATCAACTGGTATCTCTATATAAATGAGTCCGTACTTTTAAAGAATCATTTAGCAATAAATGGTTACTCAAGTGACACGAGTAATGAACCTTCCCGCTATTAGCATAATTATACTACAGCCCTATTACCTATTATTTCTCTATCTCCTCCAATGCCTACGTGACTAACCAGACGACCATTGAAGCAACCCTATCACCCTAAATCGTAATCGTAGTTGGCCAGTAGCTAAGCCGCTAGGCCTAATCCCGCCTTGTTCATTATACACCAATGAGGTCCACTGTGTCAGATTGATGGTTTTAATAAACAAGAACCGCTTACGTCAATATTTAAATTGGCGTGTCGCGGCGAGTATTTAGGCTAAAGTTCTGAAGTTTTTGATGGAAAGATAAGTAAAACGGATGCAAGATACCCCTACACATCGCACACCGTATACCCAAACAACGAAGATAGTCACTTAATTATGAAGAAACCAACAGACCCACAACATTAATAGAGATTTGTTGTCAATGATCATAATATCATAAAATGCCTAGAACATTAGGCGTAATAATATGTACTACAATTGCATCATGTCGTCTGGTATTTGTATTTACGCACTACCTACCACATAGGCGCATATGAATCAATAAAGACTTGTTGTCAAATATCCATATACAATAACTATATAGTGAACCGTATTTACTTTTAACTAAATTGTGTTCACTTAGAAATTGTTCGGTGACCCCATTGTGTTATATGGTAGCATTAAATTAGGTAAAAGTTTAGGTTAATAAGAAGTTCAATTAGGAGTTCTATTACTGTGCCAGTGAGTTATTGACAGATTAATCAACAAAGAAATTTGTAAAATACTTTTAATCATAACAAAAAGAGCAGCTTTTTCTCACGCGAACTAACATTTTAATGCTTTAGGCCTAAGTTATCACAAGTATCATATAGGTAAATGCTAGTTAAGTGCTTCGTATCAATATTAAATCCAATGGATTTCAAAATAAGTAGCCAATATAACCTGATTTCATACGTGGTTTTTCTAGTAATCTATTGAATTTGAAACTGATAAAGACTCAATAGGAGTTATTATTTAACGCAGATATCTTTTATATCTAACAAATTTTACTTCTAAATATAGGTAATCAATTATATGGTTACAAAATCTTTGAGAATGGTCAATGACAATGATATTATATTAATAATAATTAAATTTTCCTTGTCGCTTCTAAGTCAATGCTGAGTAAAAAAAGTACTTTACACAATCAGCGTATTTGAAAATTTGTATTATTTGGATATGTAAAATCCTACTTTACACGTCCGCAGCAATCTTATGGCGCGTTAAAGTATAGACGTAGAAGTATACATTAATAATAATTTGTATAAAATTCTGAATTAAGACATAAATTAAATAACAAAATATTTTACATGAAACTAACATTTACTCTGCTGCAACTTTTCATTCCTGTTATATGTGATCGGATAAATTTTACTTAAATATATTTTTTAAAATGTTTAATCTCACTGTCTTAATTCCGTAACAATCTGATATACATATTCAATCAAGATACCAAATAGCTGCAATAAAACCGTCTATAATCTGATATGTATAAAGTCGCTTGTGAATTGGTCACCTTTGAAGATAAGGGTCGTAAATTATGATATTAACATTACGATATTTTTGTAGGTTTTCAGTTATCGCTGGCTGTTTACTGTTTAGTCAAACTGATTTGATTGAGGTTGTTATGTACTTACTTATATATCCTTGCGAGATACCGGAAAAAGAAAGAAATGAAATATTACGTGACAGTTACAAAGTGCTGGCTACATAGAAATACTTTATTGACAATACAAGCAAATTGCGTTAAGAGGCGTTAAGAAGTGTAATATTGGGCAAATTCAGCTTAAATTGTAATTTTTGCGTGCATCCTCATTTTTGAGATATTATTTCACTCATTCGCGTCGGTGACAAAGTTTCATAAAAAGTTTCATCAACCATTTTATCCCTTTGGGGGTAGAATTTATTAAAATCCTTATATAGCGGATGCCTACGTAATAACATCTACTTGCATGCCGAATTTCAGAGTATGTAATAGCTTTAGCTGTTAATTTGTGTATTATTTTTCTTAGCTATGGTACGTATGATGTTTAGGAATGACCGTTTTAGCCCAAAAAATTGCTTCAATTTTGTAAACATTCTAGTGTCCACAGCCAGTGGGCTAAAAACCGCAGCGATGTTTGCTCAGGCTTACGGAGCCGCGTATATACCACCACCCGCAATCTATGTTTTCTTGGCCACGTGACTCAAAATGTTTTAAAGACTGTAGTATGTATGTTTCTATTGGAACCTTTGTGGGCATTGCTATATACAATTCGAGTTTTCAATCTTAACGGTGCACTTTATAAATGTTGTGAAATTGCTATTTCCTTGCTTTGTCTTAATCTACATCACAATCACAGTTCGATGGAACAGTGGACACACTATAGAAGTCGTTAAATTTACGATTGCGTTTATCAACTTAGTACCTTTCTTATGCCGCCTCTCCTCGACAGATTGCATTCCGAAGTCGGGGATAGAGTCATACTGCATTGTGATTTTATTGACGATTCATACTCGTAAGTGCCTAACTGTGGCCTATATAAATAAAGTATATTTTGAATTTGATTTTAGCCTTCACAGAAGGCACAAAAATAAATAAAATATGCACTGCTCACAAGCAGTGCATATAAAAAAAATACGAGAGAACATTATGTGCTAAAAATTATTCAATTACATATATTTCAAACTAAACACATACTTCATATAAAAAAAATATTAAATACAACAAAACAAACATAATCGAACAAAAAAAATCTGCTATTTTATAAAGCGGAGTAGGTACTCACTGTCGTCTGTGTGCTTGCGGTCGCGCCGCGGCCTCGGCGGCGCGTAGAGGGACGACTGCTCGACCCCCGACCCGCCGGACGCGAGCGACGAGTGCCCGCTATCCCGGAACTCGCCCGTCTCGGCCCATACTGGAAGAAAACATAAAGTCAATAATGGGCTAATATGTTCAACTAGTAAATAACATTTTTGATATTTTTAAGGAGTGATTAACGGGCCCGTTGGTCTAGTGGTTAGACCCTGGCTACAAAACCAAGAGTCGCGTGTTCGGACCCCCCTAAGGGCAAATGTTTGTGTGATGAACAGCAGCATTAGTGCCCGAGTCATGGATGTTTATGAAAATATTAAAGTATGTCTATCCTCCCCCTAGCATCCATAGTACAAACTTCGAGCTTAGTTTGGGGTTAGGCAATTGGTGTGTCAGTCCCAATTTATAATTATGATTTTTTAATAGAGAGTTGACGACTGACTGCAGTTAGTGGAAGAAGAAAACGTGTTGTGCCGACCCAGACTAGTGTGGGATAAGGGCAGTAAAATTAGGAAGATGATTGCTTATACAAGCTATATGTAGATCTGGGTACCTATATGTACTGGCAGACAAAACAAATGGCTACGTACACAGTTGTAAAAGTTGTTGTACATTAAAAATTAATGTTAAAGCGATTCTTTTCACATCAAAAACTAAAGATCTATTTGTAAGGTAAATTGACCTATTCTTTGGTAATCTGTTTACTTGATTACACATATAAACGTATGATCACATACTAACATGTATAGGTATGAATAGGTATGAAATTATAGAACAGTATAAGTCTACCGTCATAAGACAATAACTGAAGATGACGCAGATGAAACTAACCGATAAACGGGAAAGTTATTTTTATTTACTTTTGAACAAAGTAATAAAACAAATGACCATAAAAAATACTGTAACTGTCAGCTGTCAGCACATCTCGCGTTATTTATGTTTTGGCAACAAAACAGATTCCTGATCTAATTATAACCCAAATCACTAACTTATAAAAGCGCTTCTTATATTCATACAAGTTATTGCCGACAAATCATGGAGACGTTTTGGACACGTCCTGATGTGTTTACGCGCACACATAAATTCAATTAAAGTTACTAATAGGCCCATTATTTAAGAGGGAATCTTGACAAAGTAGCGAGTCGCTCGCGTGACGCCCTAGGGGCAATTAACCCGGCCTGTTAACAAATTATTGTGATGCTGCAGTGTGTTCCTGCCTTTATTTATCGCGACGCGCTTCTAATCTCGTTACCTTTGGAATAATTTATGTAGCACGTGAGTAGTAGAAGATGACAATCGTTGATAGAAATGATAAGGGTTAATACTAAGACTGGTGACTGAATTTGGAATAATTTTTAAATAACTACTTACTTGAAACAATAAAAAATGTCAAAATCAACATCAAAATAAAAAAAATTTAGTATTATCGCTTTTTGAACAAGATAGCAACTGTTTTAATTGTGAAGGAAATCGCCAATATCAAGAAATATCTCGTCAGCATAATTTGAAGAAGTAAAAAGAAGATATCGACGACATTCGCCTGTCATGGATGCCATAAAGTGCAGAGTAGGTACTTCTTAAAAAAATATTAAACAGCATTTCACTCAATTTATCGCTACCGACGGATGTGCAACGCACGTGTATCGCATAAAACATTGTTTTCTTAAATCGAAAGTTGTTTTTGACAGGACTCCGTCGATAATGCTAAATGAAGCTTGCTGGTGATACTAACTATAGCACTTCACATATGGAGCACATGAATATGCTTTGTTCCTTTTTAGTATTTTGTCAATCGGTCACACTATAATTTAATTAAATAAGGTATGTTTAATAAGAGCAAATAACTTTCTAATTACACTTACCTAATTCAGTCACTTATTTTTTCAAATATCAATAATAGTGATCTAATTAAACAGGCCTATGTAATTGCAAATATAAAAAGAGGTTAGAAATCACCAACAGGTGCAAAACTTTCTAACGTAAAAAAAAAACCGAACGTGTCCGTAAAAAAATTCAAAATATTCGAACGCGAAATCAAAAGAAAGAAAGAAAGAAGAAAGAAGAAAGAAAGAAAATACGTTTATTTGGTGCAAGACAAATATTACATTAACAAGATATAAAATACAAAAGTGAAAACAATATGCTACCAAAACGGTTGCCACTCAGCAATATGTCGTGGCTTAAAGCCAAGACGCTGATTTTCAGTGGAACCGAGGAGAACAGAGAGGGTTTGACATTAAACATTTTGTGAAAGTGGAACAGAATAATTATTGTATAGAATATGCTGCTGTAAGCTGAGACTGTAATTAACATTTTTGTACAGGTAGTAAGATGTGTTTACTTAATGAATATGATGTAAAGCTGCTTAAATGACAAATAATATCAAAGAATAAATAAAGACGCCAATGGATAAGTACATAAACATATCGAATAATGAAAGTAATACCTAGCCGGATTTTTGCGCATCAATAAGGAATTTTTTTAATTTAGTCTTAAAACCAAAAACTGTTTCAGACTCCCTAATCGGGGGCGGCAAGTTGTTCCAGCACTTGGTGGAGGCGTAGCGAAAACTGCCACGAAACGCAGCAGTTTTATGTTGTGGAAACAACAGGCGTGGTACAGCTATTCTACTTTGCATGAAGGACAACTTATCGTATAAATAATTAGGCTCTTTATTTTTTATAATTCCAAAAAGGAGCGTAGCAAAATGTACTGTGCGACGAGCAGCCATTTTCATTAGATTATTTCTATTTAGGTAAGGGGTTACATGTGAGTGACGAGGAATAGGAAAACAGAAACGAGCACATGCATTTTGTATGCGTTGAATTTTGTTTTTAGTCCTAGCCAAAAGGCAAGCCCCAAAAACGCTGTCAGCATAATTAAGTTTAGAGAGAATGAGAGATTCACACAATTTTATTCTTATATCAACACTTAGACAGTCACGGATACGATACAAAACTTTCAGCCTATAGAAACAGTTTCGCAAAGAGTCTGTTATATGTTCTTCGAAACGCAATCTACTATCCATATTCACTCCTAAGTTACGAGCTCTGTCTACACGCTCGAGTCGATCGCCCATTATCGACACACGCAGGTCATGTTTAGAGATACTCTTCACTAGTTTATCCGTGCCAACTAACATATATTTAGATTTATTATTATTTAATACAAGATTATTTAGGTCACTCCACTGCGCTAAACGATCTAGATCACTATTTATATCCTCAACAGCTAAACTGGTTGCATCAGGTTTAAAAGAAATATATAATTGAACATCATCAGCGTATACGTGATATTTACAATTTTTTATAGATTGGACTATATCAGCGGTGTATAAAATAAAAAGTAATGGACCAAGAATAGAACCTTGCGGTACTCCTCTGACTACCTGTCTTGTTACAGAAGTAGAAATGTTACCACTATCATTCTGTAGTTCAACAAATTGAGTGCGGCCCTTAAGATAACTACAGAACCATTTCAGGGTGAGATGGTCAAATCCATAATACCCAAGTTTGGACAAAAGAACGTCTGTATCGATTGTATCGAACGCTCGTGAGAAATCTAAAAGGACTAAGATGGTGCCCTTACCATCGTCTTGCGCTGCCAAAATATTGTCAACTACATCAAGCAGTGCTGTAGTAGTACTACGAGCTTTCCTAAAGCCAGACTGTTTATCAGGTAAAATATTATTTTCTTCAATGTAATCAGACATCTGACTCGCAACCACTTTTTCTACTATTTTAGACAGGAAAGGAAGAATACTTATAGGACGCAAATGACTATATTCAGTGGGATGTGTTTTTTTTGGAATTGGTTTGACTATGGCAGTTTTCCATTTGTCAGGAAAAACACCACTTATAATAGATGTGTTGACTATGGCGGTTATTAAAGTTAATGTCTGGGGCAAGGTGAGTAAAATCATATCAAGTGTGATACCGTCTGTGCCCTGTGCGTTTGTAGAGATAGTGCGAATTAATTTAGATATTACATTTTCCTTAACCGGTTTTAAACTAAATACTGAGGAACTAAATGCTTTATTCTTAAACTCATTTAATACAAAAGTATTGGTATTACAACTACCTGGAAGGTTTAAAAAATGATCATTGATTTCATTGGGATTACTAAAGTAAGCCGGTAGATCTGAGTTTTTCTTATTAAAATCGGCAACGTTTCTCTTAATGTTCCTCCACAATAAGCGTGGGTTTTTAATATGCTTGTTGATATGGTGAGTGAAATATGCCGATTTTTCACTATTAATAGCGTGTCTTGTTATATCTTTTAAATCTTTGTAGTATTTTTTGTGTGCAGCCAATTTGGTAATTTTACTTCTAGAATGTGCTCTATCACGTAAGTTCATCATTTGTTTAATATTATATGTTATCCACGGATAAGAGTAATCTTTAATGCGAATCGTTTTATAAGGTGCGTGCTTAGTTGCAAAAGAAGAAATTCCGCCATTAATTAAGATCGTAACGAACGAACACGTCTTATTCGATTGTGATTTCACCGACATTAATGTTTATTTAGAGTATTATTATTGTGTGTTGAGCCCCTTGTTTTGGTTGGAGTCACGCACGGGCAGACGAATGGCCGGAGATGCCGCGGCTAGTGCAATTAAAAATAATAAGTGTCGCGAATGTTTTTCTCTCACAATTTGTTTGATTTTATGTCCTCAAGTCAGAGAAATTTATATATTTATTTGTATTTATGGGCGGACTTATTATAAGTCCGTTGGGTAAATGATAAAATTGTCGCTGCAAAAAAGCTTCAAATTAATTTAGATCGTCTATCAGTTGTCTAGTATACATATGTTAGTACAAGATTAGCTTACTTTCGAGCTAGGTTTGTCTTGTAGGCTTATTCATGGAATTAAATTAATTAATTTACTATGCTTTGACGTTTGAATATCGCCATTTGTTTTAAACAACTGACTTATTTCATTTTATTTGGTAGCTGACTACCTGTGTAGAGATGCCTTAATGTCACTGTTTCTTCATCACTATAGGTGGGACAAATCAAACAGAAGAATTAATTCAAATAAGGGAGTAGGTACAGACCTATTAATAAACTGATAATAAAGTTTTATTTAAATGATTCGACATTAAACAGATCACCATGTGTTGTCCCAGTTTCAAAACTAAAAACCTACTTCTAAATAAACTAAAAATACTCGTAGTATCACGTATTTGTACAAACGAACTTTGTCAACACATCTCTTATCTCCGTCTGAAGATATGGAAAGATCAAAAATACATGGAATGAGTTGAAAATGTGTTCTTTTTATTGTCTTTATGACAATATTAGTGTAATTAAGTAGCTATGGAGGTCTTGGGTGTTCTAAGGTAGGTCAACTATAGTTTAAAAGAGGAAGAGATTTTTAATCAGCTGGGTAGCCTAGAAGTAAGAGGGCCGCTTAACATGCGTGAGGTCGGCTGTTCAAATCTGGTTAGTCACCTCTGGATTAACAAAAATCTACATATATTGGTCATTTCATACCAGCTGTATGGTGAAGGAAAACATCGTGAGGAAACCTGCACACTACGAGAAAGTGTGTGGAATGGAGAAAGCAATGGCAAACCACTCCATAAAACTGCGTTGTGGAATGGAATTGGAGTTGTGTTGTGTCTGTTTCTATTCACAGTTTTGTGGAACAATCTCACTGCTGCAGTATTTCCTGACTGCGACCTTCAAGAAACGAGCGTACTCTCTTTTGAAAGGCCGGCAACGCATCAACGATACCTCTGGTGTCGCGGATGTCCATGGGCGGCAGTGATTACTTACCATCAAGCGACCCGCTAGCTTTGCCGCCTCTGCCATAAAAAAAAATACAATGATCAGACTCAGTAATGAGGAGAATACGACTCAAGGAGGAGGAAATATGTCGATTCCCGCTCTGCTTCACCCGTGGGTATAGTCATTATCATGAATGGGCTGACTATACTAAGATAGCATAACCACACATTGTCATTGTAAATGAGTAGGTACTTTATGCAACGTTTTGCTGTTTTAGTGATGCTATCAAAGATTGCTTAGAATATTCGCAGTAGTGTTTAAAAATGCCCACGATATCGCCTTTGTTTATTGATTTTAGAAAACATTGTGAAATTGAGTTACTCCTCCAAAATTCCGAAACAAACCATTTTTTCAACACAGTGACATTCCGAAAAAAGTACAGTCGCCACCAACGATTACGATTGGCCAGGTACGCAGGATATATTATAGAGCACAAACGCGTGCGCAAGCACAGGTGAACTCCCTATTCCCTCACTCTCATGATTCAGTGGGACAGCAATCTGACACGACCGTAGAGAGATCAGTACCCTATACTGTTCAGTATTCTATGTGTATGCTGAAATGTATGCCACATTTTAATCTACACATAGGGTTTAGTAGGATCTACTAAACTTCTGTTATTTCACACACATCCATTGTTTCCAACGTACAGTCGGAATGGATAAGAAATCAAATACAATACGGTTATCTATGCGTACTCCACTAAGCCTTTGTTATTTATTTCCGCGAGGCTCAAATCTAATGGCCGATTTGCGGGAACGGATGCCACAGTAAGTAATTTAAAAAGTTCAATATAACATACACTGTACGGATAGCAATAAATATTGGAAGTAAAACCTTTCACTAGTAAGCTGTTAAAATGATATACTTTAGGATTTTAGACAAGTGAAAAGTTTTGATATTAGTTATTTATTACAAAAAATATTTATATTTTGTTGATATTTTTTAGTGTTTTGTTGTGCCTTCATTATTCGTGTTAATTATCTAAAGGCATTATTCACACAATATAAACGGCAAAAATTTGACCAACCATTCCTTGCACTCTTTTTTGCACTTGTGGTAACATACTCTACTATGTTAGTGATAATTTCAGCCGTGGTTGTTAAAAACTTTCTTGTCTCTGCGCTTAACGGTGTCGACGTGGGTGGGTATATGCTGGGTTCCGCTGAGTGCAAATAATACCAAGTATTTTCTCATTGTCGTCGCATGTGGTATTTGGGCCTACGGCACATTTTCGGCCAGGAAGAAGAAAAAACATGGACAACTTTTTTTTTATATATGTTTCATTTCAGGAATCTGTATTGTAACTTTCTGATATTTAATGGGTAAATATTACAGGGAATAAAACAAAAGTTCGACAATATTCCTAGTTGCTACCTAAATAAAACTGTTTTTTTTTTCACAAATACATTCTGGATGTAAATTTGCTTAAACGCTGTTCGTTTTAAAAAATAAAACTGTAATGTGCCGTTGTAAAAGTTATGAAGCGATATGTAATGGTTGTGATACAATTGCTGTGACAGGTGTGAGGTACAGTCGTATCCAACGATCCTTAGCTAGTATCTTTTATGAAAATTTGATATTTATAATCAGTGTCAAAACTAGAACTTTTGTGCACAATATTAATGTTATTAAATCAACCCCGCAGTACCTAAGTAGATATCCCGAAATCTTCTATAAAAGATATAAAATTTCCAAGATCTCAATTTCGTAGTTCAAAAACGTACGTATAAATTTCCAGTCGTTTTATTTATAATAAATAACTAATTATCATTTACCATATTTTTCCAGTTTTGAGGAAAAATTGTCAATGACTCATAAGAATAAAATATTCCTCCAGCTCTAATAAAATATGTTTCATGCCTACTTAGATTTCACAAATGACCCCCTATTAAACGCATTCGCAAAACAGCACAAAAGAATACTAATTCATTCACAAACACAATCACTTAGCGCCTCCATTGCGGCATCCCGAACACTTTTATGCGCGATTGCGCTCAGTTCATCAGTGTAAACGCTGAGAGCCGGTTTACAGCCCCCAATAAAACAATGAACGCGCTTATCACGGGTTATCAAACCAGCAAACATACAATTTATTTGAACGAGTGCCGTTTGCACTGTGCGTTTGTTCGGACCGACGTTTGTTCTAGTGACGCGATAACGTGACATACGACTCTTTTTATTTTATTCCGTTTGCATAATAAAACTGTTGGTGGCGACTGTACTTTTTTCAACACAGTGACATTGACAGTTTTATTTTTTAAAACGAACAGCGTTTAAGCAAATTTACATCCAGAATGTATTTGTGAAAAAAAAAACAGTTTTATTTAGGTAGCAACTAGGAATATTGTCGAACTTTTGTTTTATTCCCTGTAATATTTACCCATTAAATATCAGAAAGTTACAATACAGATTCCTGAAATGAAACATATATAAAAAAAAAGTTGTCCATGTTTTTTCTTCTTCCTGGCCGAAAATGTGCCGTAGGCCCAAATACCACATGCGACGACAATGAGAAAATACTTGGTATTATTTGCACTCAGCGGAACCCAGCATATACCCACCCACGTCGACACCGTTAAGCGCAGAGACAAGAAAGTTTTTAACAACCACGGCTGAAATTATCACTAACATAGTAGAGTATGTTACCACAAGTGCAAAAAAGAGTGCAAGGAATGGTTGGTCAAATTTTTGCCGTTTATATTGTGTGAATAATGCCTTTAGATAATTAACACGAATAATGAAGGCACAACAAAACACTAAAAAATATCAACAAAATATAAATATTTTTTGTAATAAATAACTAATATCAAAACTTTTCACTTGTCTAAAATCCTAAAGTATATCATTTTAACAGCTTACTAGTGAAAGGTTTTACTTCCAATATTTATTGCTATCCGTACAGTGTATGTTATATTGAACTTTTTAAATTACTTACTGTGGCATCCGTTCCCGCAAATCGGCCATTAGATTTGAGCCTCGCGGAAATAAATAACAAAGGCTTAGTGGAGTACGCATAGATAACCGTATTGTATTTGATTTCTTATCCATTCCGACTGTACGTTGGAAACAATGGATGTGTGCGAAATAACAGAAGTTTAGTAGGTCCTAAACCCTATGTGTAGACTAAAATGTGGCATACATTTCAGCATACACATAGGGTACTGATGTGTCTACGGTCGTGTCAGATTGCTATCCCACCGAATCATGAGAGTAAGGGAATAGGGAGTGCACCTGTGCTTGCGCACGCGTTTGTGCACTATAATACTTATATCCTGCGTACCTGGCTAATCGTAAGATTGGCCGCCGCGGCCGAATTCGGCTAGGAGAGTGTTAGGGTACTGAAACTGCAAAGTAATAAATCCCTGCAAATATTATATGTGAAAGTAACTCTGTCTGTCTGAAAAATCAATAAAAAATCATTTGTATATAAGGATAAGATCCTCGGAATTCGGATCCAGAGATTCGGTGCAGCAACCCAATTGATGCAAATATTTTCACAACATTTTATTATTAGCATGTGACGACAAAAACACTGCATGACTAAGTTGCGCATGATAATATTTTATTTGTTTTGCCACTAAACTCACCAACGTCATATCGTTTACAAACATTATAAACTCTGAGTTTTTTTAAATCATTATCTGCAATTTATATAAGTAAATAATTTCTCTGGGAATAATATATAATGCACCATCTACCTTGAAATGAATGCGTGCAGCAGTCAGCTGGCAAACTTATTTTATCTTTTTTTAAACACGACTTTAATGCATTAAACACGACTAACAATATCAACGAAAACAGACAAAATCTTGCACACACAAAATAATATCTTACACAATGCCATTTAACCAAAACGTGTCAATAATACTTAGTTTAATTCAATCAAAAAGTATACCTAACCAAATAATAATATATGATTTGGTTTAAATTTAGATTAATAATGTTTAGATTTAATCGAACATCTTCCGTGAAACACTTAACCTTTAGGTAGGTACTACTAGGTACATAAGACTGGGAAAGTGACGTCCCCGACACCGGTACTAAATATTGTGACTGGCATACGAGCAGTGGAATCTCCGGCACAAATCCTTTGCAAATCTGACCGAATTAATCAGCTCACACTGAACAACAGACGAATTAATTCGATTGTCCATGTGTCACTTGGCCACACTTGGCAGATGTATTAATTGGTCGATATTTCATACGAGCTTCTACGTCTCGGGATGACTGAGTGCAATTACTAAATAAGTACCATTTATTCTGAAATTAGAATGTATAAATGAATATTCTTAAAAGAGATGAATAAAAAAAAATTGAATACAAGGGCCATTATTATTAATACTGGCCTGGTTCTGTTGGAAAAAATAAAAATAATATGTAAGTTAGGTATTTAAATAAGAATTACACCTCAAAATTCGTAGTTCGACTGTTTGTTCACTCTAATGATACACATATGTAGGTTATACGACATATTTAGTACAAGTTCTACTCGTAATTATCTCTGCGTTTACGACTGTTACATTGTAAGAGCAAATGATAAATAAACTAAAATGTCCTTCAAATAGTCATCTCGTATTTAGCTTTCTACATTGTAACAGCGTAGCAACGAGCATCGTAATTGTTATTTGTGAAAGGAACAATTAACTATTTTTAAAATAGATATAGAAGTGTGTGATCTTCTAGTTTTTTGCTAAGGCTTTAACTGTGCCTCCAAATTATTAGTTTTTTATCGACACTTAGTATGAGTTTCTCACCACTCTGATGACAAGCTGGCATTAATCAGCTCCTTACGTATATCAACAAAGGGTTGAACTTACTCGTAACAAAATTGTGTAAAAAAATACTTCCTTCCTGCTCCACTCCCAAGGACGCACGCACAATCCACCACTGACCACCTTAGAGTACACAAATGAAAGTGCCGGTCAATCTACCTCTATAATACTTATTATCTTAGCAGTAAGGTCGACATAACCCGTGTTTACTTCACACACCAACCAACGTGCTGGTCAATCATCCCTTGTAATGTCACTCTTATTATCTTAGCATTAAGGTTGACGGGCTTATGTTTACTTCGGCCGGATACAGGCCCTCGACAGCTTCCGTGGCTATCTGGATTACGCTGAGCAGACACCGCGACTGGTGGTCTGATAACCGCTCGGGATTAACACTTGATTTCATTCAGGATGCTCTGAGGTCATCGTGCAGTCATTTTAAGCATAGAAAGAGAAGGTGGGTGTTCCTGCTTGGAGTGTCTCGATCGGTAAGACTATGACGAGCTATTTATAGCAAAGACAAAACATCGTCATAATTGCTGAACATTATGAATTCGACATAATGCTTAAAATTGGCATGAATGATGGGAACACTATTAAAAAGAAACAATTTGCCAAAAGCCTCCGCGGAGCAGAAAAAAGGTAATGAAATACAAAACAAAATTTGTTAAGAAGATGAATGTTTGTTTTAAAGAAAATTTACCTGTAACTATAACTAAATAAAACTGACATTCCTAAATACGACATTCATGACATGCCATTCCTGATATACCACATAAAAATAATATATGCGTCCTTTGATGGAAGCAATACTACCGAATCAATAATCAATCATGAAATAAAGCTACATACTTTTAAACGGATGTAAATATGTCGTTTAAAATTATACCGCGATTATACCGGTTCTTCTTCTTTTCGTGTCGATGGCAAAAACAAAACTTATAATTAAATATCCGTTTAAAAGTATTTTTACTCCATGAGTAACTGTAGCGTAAACCGAAGAAAACATCATTAATCAATCATTCAGAGGCTGACCTTGTGCTAATACTCCATACATCAGGACACACCTCTGTCAGAAAAATACATAACTTCAAGTACTGACCGAATGTCGGTGCTATTTTGATGTCACTACTCAAGATAGACTTATAATGAATTGGTGTTTGTAATTTTTAAAGCTTGACGTATTACCTATGGGAATGTCTTTTATAAGCCGCGGATATCTCTTGAGGTATTGTGTTGGCAGCTGCGAATATTTATGTGCAAATCAAATATACGAGTAGATGGTACTGTTGATATGTTACTAATCATTGTTCTAGCTGGCTACGCCATAGCAATTAGCGTTCTTGTATGTTTGGGCACAAAATATGTTACGGATGCCAGTACCAATGATGTTATTAAATATTTAGAAATAAATATACTCGAGGTTAAGCTGAATTGTTTTGCAAATGTTTTAACTGTTTACTGGTTTGGTTTTAAATATATTTTTATGGCTTTTCAACTAAGTATTACAAGAAATCTATGAAAGACAAAATTATTTAACGGAGAATAGATGTATATTTAATTATCCTGTCTCTAATGGAAAAATTACAAAGAAATTGTCATACGAGTACGCCTGTATTAAAAGTTCACCCAACATAAAGGTAAACAAGAGCTGCGTTTTATAAAGATAATGTGTTTTTATCAGCATTTCGTGCGAGCAAATTCGTATTAGATTTCGACCCGAAACCAAGTGCACTATTTCAAAACGAGTAGCATGCCAAATCATGTCAACACAGTACGTATCTTTATGAAACACTCCACGCGGCCGCGTTCCTGTAGGTATTTCGGAATGTGATTAGATACGCGATAAGGCGGCCGCGGGCTACTGTGTACTTTACCGAAATCAATATCTACGGCCAATCGCGCGCTATTCATGAATTATCACTCAAATTAATGGCGTGTAAGTTATAAATGGCTGCCGGATTAGGGACGATCCATTTTATTCCTATTTTACCTACCGTAAAGAAGCTTCATTGAAAACGTACACAAATTCACGGGAGCATCCGCTAATTTTCCCTCTCCTGTCTCCCTCACTCGTTTAGCGGTACGCTAGCGCCGTCTCGGCCCGTCGACCCTCCTCTCCAACGCGATTCATCATCATTTCGCGGTTTGCTGGTTTTCCATTCACGTCGAGCTATCAACGTTGCGCGTTTTCACTGCGGATTTATTTACTGTACATTTCACCTGTTCGGCTGTTCCGACGCTTACATAACATCGCATATACTCTCTAGGGTACTCACTCTCAATAGATGCACGACTAGTGTAATCACACGCGTCCAGATAAGATAATTACGACTACACGTGTAGAATCCGTAAACGCATCGAGGAGCATTATTTACCTTTTTCGGGATCCCTAGACGATCTCAATTAGTATTCCAAATAGCCGTCGACATATCGTACGCGTACATAAATGTAAAGAGTGGACCGCTCTCGGGGCACGACCGGCGCATAACTTTCGCACTACCGACCCGCGTACGGCCAATTTCTATCTTAGAATAAAGTGTGTAAGTGCCAAAGTTGTTCGTCACCGAGCCGAGACTTCGGCCCAGACGCGGTTTCTATTTCACCCAAGCAATAACGATCTTACCGCTCTTGTAAGTAGGTTCAAAATGATGAAGTCGCGTCATCCGGGCGCAGAGTGCGGGACTTTGAGGCTTATGGTAATTGTAATAAAGCGGAGTGCAGCAGTTATGGGACGTGAGAGGTTCTAGACCAAATCCCAAGTAAGCTGTAACTTCCTTTTGGATTTTCGGAAGCCATTTATCAGTCTGATGTGGGCGTCTGGAAATTTTTCATGTTTCGTTATTGTACAGGGACGTGACACGTACGGCTCGAGGATTCCTCTCGTTTTGTTTATTGGCCACGTAACACGGAGCTGAGTTTCAAGGTTACTTCTATTTCTTTACCTGGGCGTTCGAACTCGAGTTACTTGGCTGAGATGATACGGACAGTTCGCGTGTAGATTTTGAATGACATTGCACAGATAAATCCACTTTTACTATTTGCGTAGCGTATAAATGTCATTCGTATGATTTGCGTATGATGACGAAATTGCATTTTCTGATCTATCAGTAATTCTGTACTGTATTTACACAAAGGTTTTCAACAAATTGTGGCAGGTACCAATTTTGAAATAATTTTGTAGGCTCGTATGATCAATTAGACAACATTATAGCGGGACTAAACGCCATGTTATTTTTTATAAGTACTTTAGCACTTACTGCCTGACGTTTCGGCTGCGATGCTGCAACCTGCAGTCCCGTTATAATGTTGTCTAATTCTAATGCATCGCAAAAGGTTAAGCTATATCTTCTAATCAAGCCATCGACTCCGCCTAAACAAACTTCATAGCATATTGCGAAATGACATACGAACGTCCGATAAATTAGTGTTTATGACTAGTCAGTGAGGGAATAGTGCGTCCCCAGACGCGCGTTACTGTTGTATAAATCAGGACTAACCCTTCCGCGGCCGCAAGCAAATTGCGCGCCACCTGAGTCCCTGATAAAAATGCCCCAGAATTATTACGGCGGGGGAATTAATAACCAAACTCTTAAATTGAAACGAGATATTATATTAGGGTGCTTTGAAAAATTGTCTTTTGGTTGCCAAGGAGGGTTTAAGGACGTTGTGATTTAAGCGAATGTAAACATTGTGTTGTTGTGTGTTGTACAATAACGCAATTTGAAAGTGAGAATATTTGACCATCATTGTTGACGGTGAGTAATACTTATCGGTTGATTTGGAGCATGTTGCTATAATTAGGTTTGGTTATAATTTATGAATATTACAAATCAAGTTACTGCTCTGACGGTATACGCTTCGCTTTTAAGTAAAAAAAACTATTTAGATATATTCAGACATTGGTTAGATTTTATCACCCCGTCTAGATATTTATAAGAGTCTTTTCTTTGTTAATACAAAAAACAGCTTCTTAAACGACTTGACTAAAAATTTCCTAAAATATAAGAACAAAATACCTACACTTGTTTGTGACACCCGTATCAGCAGTATCTTCTAATAAGACTTAAAAAGAAACGTCAAGTGTTAAAACCGTATATTTTACAAATCGTCCCTATTACAATCACAATACAAATGACATCGAACCCTAACCCAAACACAATGTTCGGACCACACCGCAATATTAAAAGAGATCTAAGAAAATAAGTTTGGGGGACGTGAAATTGGCGGGGAAAAGACTATTTTGCGGCGGCGGACGGGCGAAAGTGTTCAGAAGGCAATCACAGGTCCCATATGGGCACAAATTACTTTTCCTATTTGGTGCAGATCCACTCCGATGACAACTCGAATGGGGTGCCGCGATTTGGACCATGCGGTTTATTTGTGATGGGGTATCGTAAACAACGCGGCAGTAAAGGGTTGGTTCTTATTACTGATGCTAATTGAGTTTTAAGTTATGGCTCTTTAATTTTAAATGGAATAAGACAGTGACTTAGTGGAAAGCTGGTATTGTTTACAGGCAGATTTTTTAACGTGAAGTGATCAGGGCTCCTGAAAAGGAACCGAAACGTCGGGTTTTCCTGTAAATATGTAGTTTTAATTAAACCGCGATCTATCCGTTTGAAAGTAGTTTTAGTAAATTAGATTCTTATAAGCTTTTTAAAGTTGCAGTAATAATTATTTATTAACCGATAATTTTCATACGTAGATAAAAATAATACAAGAATTAATAATACTTACTTAAAAAATAATGTTACTATGTATATTTTTGAAACACATCACAATATCTTCGATAATAAAATTCAAAGCGATTATCTAATCGTAGCTGCAACTGCTACTGCGAAACGAACGCACAATACAATTTATTATATTAATATTTACAATATTTTAAGTCTGTATTAAGATAACAGTAATCCTTAACTCATTTTCAGTAACCGAACGCTTAGTTGTGTAAATCTGTCTTGCATATAAGGGTTTTATACATATCTTTGCGTGACTTCCTAGTGGAATGTAAATCTTTTAATAAAGATTATGCAAGGACGCAATATTATATAATTTTATTACAGATGTTTTGAAAAAGAAGTAATAGTTCTAGTACCGGATTTTTATTTGTAAATAGGAAATTCGCCAACCGTTGCATATCCTCTTAAAGTAATAGTTAGTTTTCTGTGATTTATTGTAGAAACTCACCAGGCTGAAATTACGCGACCGAAGTGCAGAGGTAATGCATTTTCTCTACAAAAAGCGCGACGTTATATTGGTACGGTGTGTCATCACATCAGTCATATAAAATACATTACAGGCGTAATCCCTCCGAACTTTAGTAGCGTTTTTTCAGCCTAGTGTTTTTCTACACTGAGAATCTTTTTAAAATCCTGTGTAGATATTCAATCATTTGAGTGAGGGATAAGCCAACCCAAATCGGGGAAAGGATTTTATTATCATCTATTGTATGTAGCGTTTATATTGATACTAGCGGCCGCCCGCGACTCCGTACGCGTGGATTTCGATTTCCAATATCCTATGTGTTATTCTGATGTATATGCTATATTGTGGTAAAGTTTTATTCAAATCCATTCAGTAGTTTTTGCGTGAAAGAGTAACAAACATCCATACATCCATACATCCACTCATACAAACGCCTTTATAATAGAAGTAGGATTGTATGAGAAATATTAATGTAAATAATTATGAAAAATTATATCAATTACGAATCAGAACAACATATTATTTCGAAACAATAACATTATTCTCCTCCACAAAGCAATAATTGTAAAACAAATGCCACCAGCTCGTCTCGTATTAGGGTGGTAAACGATGCCATTCGCTGCATTTTCAATTTGCATAAACATTAGCGGGACCCGTTATCCCATAAATATATTAATGCGGTGCACATTTTATGGTGATTACGATATTATAGCTAGGGGTTTATGGTGTAAGGCGCTAGAACGTTGTTACGAGTATAAGAGAGCTTCACGCTTACATTAGTCATTATACTTCAAACTGTTTGAACAGTTTTGCGAGATTTTTGGAGATTAATAAATAAATAAAATAATTACTGCATAACCAGTTCTGATTTTTATGCATGTTTAATGAATGGATACCTTTATTTACAAACCAGTCAACTCCATTTGAGTAGATTTTTCAGAAGACACTAACAACTTCACGCCACGTTACGGTTGCTTAGGAAATGCACCAAAAAAATATTTTCGACACAAAATTCAGTTTACAAAGCAAATTAAGGTATCTAAATGTTTTAGGATTTTTCTGAAATAAATCTTCAGGTCAGAGTAAAAGCTAGGTGTTTGTTCCAAAATTCATTTAAAAAATATTTGAACCGTAATTATTTCTAATGTTTAATTTGTATAAGTATCAATGTCGCAAATAACTTACTGTAACGGTAAAATACCACTTCAAATGCAGTGTATGACTCATGAGCCATTAGTGTGTTGTTGGTACTGTGTTTTAGAAGTGTTGTTACATATAACAGCACATCAAATGGCTGTATCATCTGTACAATACAGCATGAACATGCCATTGCTGGCTGCCATTCTAACGTCAACCCTCTTTTAAACATTCATATTCATAAAACAAGTGGAAAATTTCCACGTATGCAAAAAATTACAATAATTTTCCTCTATCCAGTGGTCCTTCGAGCGGGATACAGGTAATAATGCTACCCTTGTCATTCTGTGCATTGGAATGACATTTGGTGGCAGTGGTGACGTTTAATAAAACAGGTTACCACCATTAAATGCAGTTAGAATCGCCGTAATAACAGTCAGCCTATGTCGAGCAGTAAATTGCGATTGGCTGATGAAGATGATGACTATGAATGTCAGTCATGATAAAATAACATTTACAAAAGATAAGGGTTACTTTGCACTTCCTATTTATGTGTGATTTAAATATTTTGTTAATGTAGCTTCAGTGGAAAAAATCTCGCTATGTCTTTAACTATGCCATAATTTAGTAAATAATCATCAACAGCCTGTTTCTGCAGACCAGTAAGGATAAAGCAGGCTTGAATCACCTGATTGACTGATATGAATAATGATTTCGGGCTTCGGGAGGCACGTTAAGGCGTAGCTCACGACTATGATCCAAAAGTTGTCTAATTTCCCTGTAAGGTTTACGGAGGTCAGACGGTATTCTAGTCGCTCCAAAGTAATAATCTGGCTGGCCAAATCAGGATATTTATGTGTTCTGGTGTCCACAATGGATGTTGCAAGATAAAAGCTAGGATGAAGAAGACGGGCCCTAGTGAATAATGTGAAGACATAACAGTGTAATTATGGGTTAGGGTCGCATAGACCGCGTCTCACCGGCCGCCATTGTCCCGTGACGTGACGTCATATATCACGTGACGTCACGGGAACGCGTTTTACACAAACGCCTCGTCAGTCAGTGTTACAACTTTCATTTATATTTGGGGATTTTGCATGTAATTTATTATGTTTACGGAATACGCGTATATGAAACATGACATGTATGAAAAAACAAATTGGTTTTATTGGTACAATTTTCCAGACCGTTAACCGATTCTAAATAGGTAGCATCGTGCTATTCTCGTTTGGTTTTGTTCAAAATAGATGTGTAGTTTTTTTAAAGAACATGTTTCTGACGCTAACTCACCATTTAAGTACATACATTGAAATAGTTCATAGGCTTACTATAAAATAATAATAAACTATTCTTTTTCACACGTAACGTAAAAAATTTATAACGTTTTTATTTATTATGATATGTCTTATATTATGTTTACTGCCTCCCAGGGCCGACCACAACTTAGTCATATCTAGTCACCCTAAAATAATAAATTACATTGACATACAATTCACTATTTTGTTTACTCCCAAACCAAAACGAGAGTGGGGCCGTCTCATTGTATTTCTGTTTACAATGTGCAGTGTTGTGATGTTGGTATTTGGGCCATCATGCACCATTATGTTGGTATTTGTTCTAGAACCATTGTCCCAGGGGTGACTGAGGAACAGATAACAATTTGTCATAAAATAAAAAGATTTATCGTTGTACACACAATGTGCAGCCACTCTTTAACAACCGTTATTCTTCCCTTTTATAGCGGCAAATAAAATGAGAATAAACGAAAAGTAATATTAAACGAAAGATGGGGACATTATTTTTGAAACGCATTACCTGCGTGTTATAAAATGTAATGTAGTAGCGTTATTGTTCTTGATAAAGCATAAAAGGAGACGATCCAATTTGGGCTTGATTGTGCATGGATAAATTATATACCAAAAAAACTGTAAAATTTTGTTAATTAACCTCGATAAATAACAACGGAATAGGCTTTGGCCAACTTAAGTTAATTGCATAATTATATATTTTACATTATCAAACACACTTTATAAACGACATAGCACTATATTTTTTAATTTTTAACTGTCTTCAAAAACGCACCTAATAACATAACAGATTAAATAATCGATTAGAGAAAATCGATAAGCGGCGATTAAATTAAATGCATCATGTTCCAGTGTCTTTTTGCTACATTTTGAAAAACTACAATCATTTATTATTTGTAATATTCGTTATATCTTAATAATGATCTACTTTTACGTCTTCACAATAAAGATAATAATAAAATCAAACAATTGATCGATTCAACGATCAGTATCAATTGAAATGGAGCCATTTTGGCACTGACCTATATCTTGTCTATATATAGATCAGTGCATTATGGTTTTACGTCATACGTCAATGTCAGTCCTATCACTTGATGTCACACCATATAGATATGGCAAATGGCAATAATAATGAATATTCATGCATGATTTTAACATATTTGGCCGTTGTATTCAGCTATTAAAATTGGGCAAATGTAATCTTTTGAAGTGTTCTAATCGGTGACCAATTTGTAGCCGTGCACATCCAGGCCCCCGTTTGTATGAGAAACGGATTTCTCCTTTAATGTTTTTGACATTGCACATAGCAAAGTAAAACATTTTAAATTATTAAATTCAGACAAATGTTGTTTGCTTTAATTATAGACTTTGTCTACGAAATATGCAGACTTTTCTATTGTATTTAACGGCTTCTATGTTTTCTACTGAATTCTCAGGATTTTTTTCCTTACTATTTTATTACCTTTAATGTCATCATCATCATCATCCTAGCGCCTCTCCCGGTTGCATCCTCGGCCATTGCCTTGGAGCCCAGGGCACGCTGCGACTATGATCCTCAATTGACATGCCTGGTTATTACAATGGAGCGACTGTCGTCTGACCTCCGTAACCACAAGGGAAACCAGACCAGTTGGATCATAGTCGGGACCAACGGCTTAACGTGCCTACTGAAGCACGGAATCATCATTCTTATCGGACAATCAGGTGATTCAAGCCTGCAATGTCCTAATCAAACTGGGAAAACCAACACAAAGTGAAAGTGTTCCCCGCGGGATTCGAACCCATGACCAACGAGTTCGTAGTTTTTGAGCTCAGCGCTCTAACCACTACACCACACGGAGGCAGTTTAACAGTTACCTTTTATGTAACAATACATAAATAACAAAAAAAACAACGAAGCTACCACAAATTGCTTACAATAACCCTCACCAGTCCGAGAGTGAAAGTGCGAAAAAAATTCACGTTCGGTCTCAGTGACCGCTCTCTAACGGGCTCAGTGACAGATGGACCGACGGCGCAAGGGTTAACATCTGTCGGCCACTATCAATCATGCGCATTGTAAATATTGTCTATTTGTACCATTTTGTGCCATTCCGTGCCATCGACTGTTTGCCGACACTGGAGTCGATTTCACGCTGGGCATTGTCATTACTTGACTTTCGGATTTGTTCGGAAGCTGTTGTTATAATGACTGAGGTAAACGATTTGATTGAAATTACTATTTGATTTGGAAGAGGATGGATTTGTTGCAGGTTTGTTTGATAAAGGAGCATGGCGAATCAATCAATTTGCAGTTTAGCAAACATATTATTTTCTAAAATAGCTGTAAGTTGAATTTATCCTTGGACATATTCTTTATTTATTTTAATTGAAGTTACCATTACCATTTTAAGTAAACAGACAATAAAATTATTATTCTTCCCTAACAAACATTAACGTATTATACAGATTGCTTTATAACATAAACAAAAAAAATATGTCAGGTACTCCGATCAGAAATTCTGATCGATGGTAAGCCAAGCATATTTTCGATCGCATCCACAGACAAAAAGCCTGGCCTTGCAGCATTTCCCGCGAACTAACTTCCAACTAGACTCACGCCACATTTTCAAAAAACCTCACAAAAAAGGGGATCAAAGATAACATTTGTGAATTCATGATACTTTCGCGAGAGGCGTGACCGCCCGCGACAGATGTCACGGCATCCGCCCCAAGCGAGAGGCGTGGTGGCAATAAATTACGTCAAAATATACCCGCGAACACTTCCCATACCTCGCCCTATTAGAATAACAGAACAAATCGGCCTAATTTGTTAACAGCCGCACGAAATGCGCGTCACATGTCTTGGAGAACAGAATTTATTTGGGTTCGCCCTCACTAATTGTCGATGACAAAGTTTAATAGCTCGTGCACATGTTAATAGTTGTTTTCGAGATAGAAAAAAATTGAGGAATATATCGGTGCATGGAGGACTTAATCCCCGTTCTAATTTTGAAACTCGGTAGGAAATAGACGAGAAACGGTGTCATTTGGAGACAATGACTCATGGGAAGTCTAATTAGTTAATGTAATTTGTTGCCGACGCTTAAAAAATGTTGTGGAGGTTGAATATGCTATTAATTTTAAACGGTTCAGTAAAATTGTTCTTCAATAAGTATTTTTTACACTGAGAATCCTTTAGTCTGATGAATTGTTCGAGTCTACTTTTCTTCATTAAGTGGCTATTAAGTTTACTGAGCTATTAAAAGATCAGTGTTTTAATTAAACAATCCGATAGCTGGTAACGATGACATATGATTTTTATCCTAAAACCTTCCTACTACGAGTGAACATTTTAACCGAAATCATTATAGCGGAGGGCAAAACAATTTCTATTATTTATTAGAATATACCGTAATATTTGAAAAGAATTTTAAATCAACATGATATTAGAAATTTTATATTCGCTCCGGGATGACAAAAAAGGGCCATAATTTATATTCGCCAGACATCAAAGCTGGTTGACAAGACATCCCTATGTTGCACGCG
This sequence comes from Nomophila noctuella, assembly GCA_958496325.1. Taxonomy (NCBI): domain Eukaryota; kingdom Metazoa; phylum Arthropoda; class Insecta; order Lepidoptera; family Crambidae; genus Nomophila; species Nomophila noctuella. The sequence continues at coordinate 11,349,214 of OY292490.1, read as the reverse complement.
TGTAGCGTGGGGTAGCGAATTTTTTGCCGCGAAAAAAAAAATAGTTTTATAGTGACATCGGCCCGGGCAGACAGTGTGGCACCGTCGTATGTTTTTGCGTGTTTTTATACAGATAAATCACGCCTACTTAGCTAAAGCTCCGGTATTAGTTGATGTAGACAAATAAATATCTCGAGATGCGGTGCCTTTGTAACGGAGAAGGTTGGGAATATTTTATCTGTGGACCTTTTTGCGCAGTGTCCTCTTACAGGGTTAAATTTTCAACATTTTTATGTGAAGTTTATGTCAAACGTTAATTCAGAGTTGGAGATATTTTAATCTTAAGAGCGGTGTGTGGTAAATTTTTGTTTGTTGTATACAGTCAATAGTGGGACTTAAAAATATTTATGAAAAATACTAAAACAGTAAATGAATTATTATTCTGTAAAATCATTCAATATTAAAATGTTGTGACCATATTTGGCATGAGAATGACAATAATTATCAAATACACAATCTTTATAAGATTTTAGACTTTCGCGTTGCATTATAAGTATGCGACCACGGCTGTTGTAACGCAGCCGAAACGTCAAGCAGTAAGTAGTATACATATACTACATAATTAATATCGCGTTTAGTCCCGTTAAATAATATTAGTGACAGAATCTTTAGATGACAATAACAAGCAATAATTTCTTATTATTGTTGATTGCTAACGTCTAGCAGTGGATTGGCAAGTGGGCAAAAAGTTATTCAAAGTTACCGAACTTTAACCTTCAGAAAAAATTGATAACTGCCTATTTAAGAACGACGCATAGCTATTGTGTATTTGTATTAAATGCTCTTTGATACCCCTTTACTTAGCACGAACGGCCTTATCCTAATGGCTAATTCAAATCATTTTAAATTCGTCATATTTGATCACCATCAGCATTTTAACCTTCCCGCGTAATCTCAGGCAGGTCAGATAATCCTTATTCCTGTTATTTTATTTTATTATCCCGGTCCCTGCATTCCGGGCTTGTTCAAACAGCGCGTGCGCATCTCAGATAGCGATTATCTCGACGGCTGGGACAAGGCAAATATTTGCTGCTAGGTAATAATAATTTTTAAATGTCTTGGAGATGGAGGAAGGAATGATTCTTGTTGTAATATGTTAGGTTTCGAAAGATAGAATTATTCACTTTAAGGTAAGGTTATTCATATGGAGAGCTCTAGGAGAGGCCTATGTCCAGCAGTGGACTGCGATAGGCTGATGACGATGACTTTAAGGTTACCGGACCAATTAAAGTTCTAATTGAATAACTAGTGCACTCTTAAGTCCGTCAATATCGAAGTCCGTCAAGATTTCTTTTCAACGGGAACGAGAATAAATCTAGTGAAAATTTGTAAGAGTTATCTTCTTCTTTTATTTTATTTCAGTTAAGCTATTATTTTAGTACCTAAATGGTAGACAATGTACCATTCTCCTGATCTTTTGGATTGTATCTTAAATGTACGTAGGTATTACAATCAATAACTGGGGGCTGGCATATCTTTAAAGATAAAAGCCCCTAAAAAAATAGATTTAAAAAAAATCAATAACTAATGACAATATGACTACCATCATTTACCTACGCACGCCACCAAAAAAATATGCGCATAGCCATCGACCGAGTTACCAGACTGGCAACAAAAGCTCAAGCGACATTCTCATCAAAAAATTAAAATGTAAAACAATAACGAAATCTTATAAGCTGCTAACCCCTACGTAATTAGTTCCCGATCATATTTCGAAAAAAGGTAATAAGATGATCCCCCGATTTGCTGGTGAAGTGATTTTTTTCTCCGTCGACGACAAACCGCCGGCGGCTTTACCAAGATTCCGCAAAACCTCAATTTAAAATTAAAGCCATGAAACGTGTTTTTCGCCTATTTTATAAAAATCTCGGGATATGAGAACAATCTTCGCCGGATAAGACCCAATATCATACACAGAACAGGGGATCTTTTTTTAAACGCTGTTAAAAAAAGGTGTGAAAATTCAGAGCAAGGTAAGCCGTTATTAAAATGAGTGTTCTCTTCCATCCAATTTTGGTGAAGAATACCTAAAATATATCGACGGAGAGTGGAAAATTAAGAGTTCGTTCGATTTTTAAATTTAAATTTGGCCCGTATTTTATTCCTGAAACGTAAGGCACCACCTACACCCAAAATTAAAAATAAAAATAAAATGCGATTGGATTATCCTTTTCATGAATATACTGATTTGAGTAATAATAAAAATATCCCTTTTTAACCATTACCTCGTAATTTCAAAAATCGAACAATCCTATATCCTCCCTCTCGACATAAATCATACATAGACAATTATTCAAGACAACAATGGCGAGATGACGACAGCAATCACCTAATGAACTAAGCACAATAGACCTTTAATAAATAAAATGCACAGTAGCAGTTTAATCCCCCATTTAAATTCAATGGTAGCAAGTGCAGGCCCTAATCATCGCAATATAATGCTCGACTGAGAAGGGTCGTTTTTTAGGGAGAGAAAGGGACAATAACACTTTTTTATTCAGAATAGTGGGAGGAAGAGCGGGATAGTGCATTATGCGACTCATTCGAATTGACTTTAAATGATTGCCCTTTTTTGTCCAACGGTGATGGATTGCAAATGATTGTGTTTACGCCAGCCTCAGTGTCGTATGGGCGATACTCGTATGGAAAGATGCTCTACCTTCATTTCATTTTCATAAGGGATATTATTATAAAAAGTGAAATGTTTATGATTAAAGCACGTGTTTGCTAATATTATTTATGTTTTATAAAACACGTTTGTAAGAATTTTTATTGAAAATTATCTCATAAGATACTAAAATATCGCCTCATGGTTCTTATCGGATGATTGATTACTTTAGTAGATTTGTACACCAATTAAACAAAAAATATGTACCTATTTTTTGCAATCTCTAAGAACATTAATAATTACAATCAAATCAATCAAGAACTGGAAAACACAGAAATGAAGATAAATTGGATTAAAATAAATTAATACCGACCAAATCCTTGTTAACCGGCAAATATCATCGTGATGTTGGATTAATGAATATCAAAAGATGAAGCGAATAATTTGGCAGATATGCTATACTTTTTCTCCTTAGTATGAATCACGTCTGATAGAGCAAGAAAGCAGACATACGTAGGTACTCTCGCGGCCTTACTGTCAAGTGGATTGTTTTTCCCGCCCAAATTCTCCTTACCTTCTTCTCGCAATTTTCGTCTACGCACAATGCACTGAATTTTTATTTGTCAAATATTACTGAACCTCCACTCAATATTCGAACTTTTTGACTTTTAATTTTTGGCTGTGGTTTTCTGTCTTGAAAAAAGAGACTAAGGCGAGAAACTAAGTGATTTTTGACGTTTTAACACACTCAAACGAAAACATTGGTACCTATTCATTAATCTGAATTCGTGATAATCAAAATTGTAACCCCATCTACACATCTTTACGACATAAACATAAATTAGTGAAGTCATTCGATTTACCGAACACAAAAAAAAACTATATTTATCCGTAATGACTCAATTTTCTCTTTAAAAAAAATACTCTTTCAACCTTTTCTGCCTTTTCTCATTTTCTCTTTCTCTGTATCCTACCTTGCATAAACAGGATTTTTTTAGTTTTTAAAATAAAAATAAAAGACATCATCAAGTGGAGCACCCATCCACGTCTCACATGCACCCCCGCCCCTAAGGGCATGACTAATTGCGTAACTAAACACCGCGGGGCGCGTAATCCGATATTGATGTGTTTGTAAAAACTATCAGATAGGCCCGACCCCGCGATTTGTCTGCACTCCTGTTAAGATACTTATCTAGTGTGTGATCTGTGAACTTACCCTTAAGTTGACTTGTGTAATTACCAAGTGAATTTGCTAAGGGTCAGTTGTGTCAATGACTAAGTAGTAGGTACAAGTTAAATTCGATGACGGAAAAAGGTTAAACTTAAAGCTTAAGTTTAAATAACTAAACACCGCTGGACGTAATCCTAAATTGATGTGTTGGTTAGCGCGCTCGGCTTGCGATTGCAAAGTTAGGCAACTTTCGCAGAGACCGGTCATAGGATGGGTGACCGGAAAATTTAATCTCGAGCTTCTCCGTGCTTCGGAAAGCATGCTAAGCCGATGGTCCTGCGCCTGATCTCTCAGCAGTCGTATCAGATTGCTGTCCTACTGAACTATGAGAGTGGGGGAATAGGGAGTGCACCTGTGATTGCACACTTACTTATGCACTATAAGATATCCTGCGTACATGGCTGATCGTAAGATCGGGCGCCATTGTCGAAAAGCGGCCTAAGGATATTATTATTGATGTGTTTGTAAAAACTATCAGATAGGCCCGACCCCGCGATTTGTCTGCACTCCTGTTAAGATACTTATCTAGTGTGAACTAACCCGTAGAGTTGATTTGTGTAATTACCAAGTGAACTTTGTTGGGCGTCAGTTGTAGGAATGACTGTGGCAAAAGTTTATTTCACAAGCAATAACTTATGGAAATCGTAAACTGAAAAGAACGCCAGGAATAATTGAGATGTTTGGCTCGCTAATACGAGACTTACTAAACTAAAACAGAAATTTTACGGAGAAGTGTATTTTTATTGAAGTATATTATTACCAGTAGTAGTGTTATCCCAACTAATATTATAAATGCGAAAGTAACTCTGTCTGTCTGTCTGTCTGTCTGTCTGTCTGTCTGTTACGCTTTCCCGCTTAAACCTCGCAACCGATTTTGATGAAATTTGGTACAGACAATCTTTAGACCCTGAGACAGAACATAGGCTACTTTTTATTTCGAAAAAAATAAATCCACGCTGACGGAGTCGCGGGCGGCCGCTAGTTTGCTAATAAAAGAATTTAAAAAATTGCTAAAAGAAAAATAAATAAATCGAAACTAATTTGCTATCCAGGCCATTGGGGGCAAAACGAGTGAAATAAAACATTTGTGTTTGTAATTTTCAATCACAACACAATGAAGGAATAACTTTAAATGTCGAACCTTTTTGTTGGATGTTCATTATTCAATTTATTTTTAACTAGCGGCCGCCCGCGACTCCGTCCGCGTGGATTTCGATTTCCAATATTCTATGTGTTATTCAGATGTATAAGCTATATTGTGGTAAAGTTTCATTCAAATCCATTCAGTAGTGTTTACGTGAAAGAGTAACAAACATCCATACATCCAGACATCCATACATCCATACATCCACACATACAAACTTTCGCCTTTATAATAGTAGTAGGATTTTAAAGTTACTGGCCAGTTCTACTAAAGAGTTTTTTTTTTAAATGAGCAAAAAATATTGCATTACAACACTCGCAAATGTTAATCAAAGGATGTCACTAATGTCACTATTGATATTAATATTTTTTTTCATCCGGCACCTGTCCGAATGTATAAAAAATAAAAAAGGCACGCTGCGTCAACAGAATAATAGGCAGAGATGCGAGGGTCGCGCTAGGTGAATAATCCCTAATTTTGTATACAGAGTGCATTGCGCACGCGGGAACAGGGTTGCTAGCTCATTGATTTGGACAGATTTATAATTTTTTTTTTGTTAATTAATTAATACAATTTCTGAAATTAATCTGAAATACTTTCATTATAGGACTATTTTGAATGTATCAAATATTTAGACCTCTATGGGTGGTGTCAATATATTTTGACAGAACCTACAGTATAAAGCATCACTACAGCAATGTACCGTTTCTTCGGTTAGCTACTTAGATGTTCAATTTGTTAGCAATCTTATCAGAATCCAACCAATAAGGATACTTAAAAAGTGTCAAGTCAACATGAGAAACTGTGTAAAATCACTCTATGATTACAAGTTAATTATTAAGAAGTTAAAAAAGGTTTGATCCCAGAAAGCCTTCAATTGGCACCCTAGGTAGGTACACAACATCAATGTCTAATATGTGAAATAGCGGACATTTTAAAAAAATAAACATAAAAAAAAAGTGAAACTTTTATCTGTCATCATTAAAATGTTTATGTTGGCAGCCCTCAGCGGTTCCGGCTGATTGCCCCGCATCCGAGCCGTCACTCATATCACCCGGGTGGCACGTGCAATTTCTGTCAATTGTACACTAAAGCGTATTTTTATTGAAGTATTATTGCATGAAACAAAGCCTTATCTTTTTGTACCCACTAAAATATATTTTTGTTGAAGTATTATTGCATGAAACAAAAGCCGTATCTCTACGTATGCCTCCGTTGGGAAGATAAAGGCTAATCAACTTTCTTTTATGCATTTGAACGAGGTGACTGATAGATGATTGACGTTACTTCTACAAGTATCTTTAATAAGAGTACATTCGCATTTTTTCTAAGTCACGGACGATCATAAAATTATTGGGATCTTATTCATTGGAAGTACAACTCTGCTTGTTTTTTTTTTCATTTTTAACCGACACCTATGTCAGTACCTACAGTCACGGCGAGTCTTTACACCCTGGCCACAGCCCACAGCGGTGCGACTTGCGATGCGTCTTGCGCCAGCGAAAGTGGCGAGCGAAAAAATCAAATAAAGGAAATTGAGATGCGCGGAGCGAACGCGCGGCGGCCGTACCCACGACTAGGGCGGCCGTCGCCGGCCTCGCCGCGCCGCTCGCCGCGCCGCTCGCCGCGCCGCTCGCCGCCGTAGCTGTGGCTAGACCCTTATAAAATAAAACCGAATCAATAAGTTACTTAAATGGCTTTTAATTCAATTATTGTTGAATTAGCGAAAATTATTTCAAACTGTACCCATTTTCTGGTCAAGTAGGTAGGTATCATAAAATAATAAACATTAGGTAGTACATGTTTTTCAAACTTCTTATGTCTTAAACAATCATTAGAAGCAAACTAGACATTTTACAGCATACACCCCAAAATTGATTAGTTTTCCTAAATCCTTCCAATCGCAATTTCGAAGCCAATAAGCGTTCTAGATAGAAGCGTAAAAATATATTTACTTCCCGTCCGCGCCTCCCGCGTCTTCATAAAATGAAATAAAAGAAACGACTGTCGCCCGCATCGTCACTAAATGAAACACCAAAAGTCGCATTTATTTTATTTACTAGCGGAGTTTAAAACTGGATTTATTTGCCAATATAAAGCGGAATCCCGCCGGCGATCGATCTGTTTGCTGGCTGCGACTTGCGGGAACTGCGCTTGGGTTTCTGGTTCGAGATAAACGTATTTATTTTAATATTAACGATGTTTTATTAAAACACTGCATTTAAAGAAAGGAAGAAAATGTTTTCGTTTTGCTCAGAAAGTACACGACGTACAAAAGTTAAATAATATTCATATTGTTCTGCACCAAAAAGGGGGCGTTTTTGCCGAGTGTAATATGCTATGGCGAAAGTCACAGCGCTGGTCTTCCGCAGATACCACTAGAAGAAAAAAGTATCAGCTTATTTTTTTATTTGGAACACTCCGTCATCAAAATGATGTTCGTCAAAAGAATGCTCGAAGGAAACAAAAGCAGATTTCTTTTTAAAAAAACGTTGGTGGGACTTTATACCTGTATCAAATCAAATTATCAGCCAGTAACTTTACAACCTTCAGTTTTTTAAATATTCAATAAAAACTAATTCAAAAAGAGAAAACACTCACGCTTAAGTTTCTCAAGCGGCTCGTAGTGCCGCGGCGGAGAATATTCCGGCCAGCCAGTAACTATTGAACGACCAAAACCACCTTTCAATAAATAATATACCTACATACATACTATTCTATTCTAACGCGTATTTCTCGCAGAATATTATATTACATTTCATTAACTTACATACCTTCTATTAAGGACGACAATTAATTCGAACTAAGAATGCGAAGCGAATCAACCATAGAATTAGTTCTCGCTCGCCAGTTTAACTTGATCATCCAAATGGTGGTAACAATGACAAATTCAAAAAGAAAATACTCACATTTGAGTTTCTCGAGCGGCTCGTGGCATTGTGGAGTGGCTCCATCAGCCTCGATATTGCCGATCCTAACGATGTGGTGACTGACTCGAGCAGCTGCAGGTCCATTTTATGACAAAAGAAAATTCAAAAAATCAAACACTCACATATAAGTTTCTCCAGCGGTTGCAGTGGCGGAGCGTAGAAGAGCGACGCCATAAAGCTCGAAATAGCCGATCCGACGGTCGCGGCGACCAACTCGTGGAGGTGCCCGGCCTAGTGTGTCTCCAGCTCCATTTCAAAATACGACAAATTCAAAAAAGGAAAACACTCACATTTAAGTTTCTCCAGCGGCTCGTGGTGCAGTGGTGGAGCGTGGTGAAGCGGAGCCATAAAGCTCGATATAGCCGATCCTAACGACGCAGTGACTGACTCGTGCAGCTGAAGATCCATTTCATAAACATAACAAATTCAGAAAAATAATGACTCACATTTAAGTTTCTCCAGCGGCTCGTGGTGCAGTGGCGGAGCATGGTGGAGCGGCGCATGTTGCGGCTCATGATGCAACGGCGCCATGAGGCTCCGTATTACCAAACCTAACGACTGTCTCGCGTAGCTCCAGGTCAATTTCATAACAACGAAAAATTCAAATAAGGAAAACACTCACATTTAAGTTTCTCCAGCGGCTCGTGGTGCAGTGGCGGAGCGTGGTGGAGCGGCGCGTGTTGCGGCTCACGATGCAACGGCGCCAAGAGACTCGATATAGCCGATCCGACGGACGCGGCGACCGACTCGTGGAGGTGCCCGCCCGAGTGCAGCTCCAGCTCGGACAGGCAGAGGCCGTTCTCGCTGAGCGGGCCATGCGAATTCGGTAACCGACGTGAAGGTACCAACCCGAGTACGCCTCCAGCTCCATTTCATAACAATGACAAATAAGAATAATAATGACTCACATTTAAGTTTCTCCAGCGGCTCGTGGTGCAGTGGCGGAGCGTGGTGGAGCGGCGCATGTTGTGGCTCATGATGCAACGGCGCCATGAGGCTCGATATAGCCGATCCGACGGACGCGGCGACCGACTCGTGGAGATGCCCGCCCGAGTGTAGCTCCAGCTCGGACAGGCAGAGGCCGTTCTCGTTTCAAAGCAAGGACAAAGATAGAATAATAATGACTCACATTTAAGTTTCTCCAGCGGCTCGTGGTGCAGTGGCGGAGCGTGGTGGAGCGGCGCATGTTGCGGCTCGTGATGTAGCGGCGCCATGAGGCTCGATATAGCCGATCCGACGGACGCGGCGACCTACTCGTGGAGGTGCCCGCCCGAGTGTAGCTCCAGCTCGGACAGGCAGAGGCCGTTCTCGCTGAGCGGCGGATTCGATGACTGACTCGTGAAGGTACCCACCTACGTGCGTCTCTAGCTCCATTTTAAAACAACGACAAATTCAAAAAAGGAAAACACTCACATTTAAGTTTCTCCAGCGGCTCGTGGTGCAGTGGCGGAGCGTGGTGGAGCGGCGCATGTTGCGGCTCATGATGCAATGGAGCCATAAGGCTAGATATGGCCGATCCGACGGACGCGGCGACCGACTCGTGGAGGTGCCCGCCCGAGTGTAGCTCCAGCTCGGACAGGCAGAGGCCGTTCTCGCTGAGCGGCTCCATGCCGGCCGCTAGCGCCTCCTTGTACACGCGGAGGTGAATGATGCTGGCTGTGTTCGCGAGGGGGGAAGCGCGCGCGTACTTCACGCGCTGGGCATTGTCCTGGAAATAAGAGGGAACGTTTTAGAAGTTTCTGCGCAGGGTGATGATGATGGTTTTTATCCAATAGCTACGGCCGTCCGCGTGTAATTCGGTTTCCGCACACAAAGTGCTCTGCTATGGCTTCAAGCCTTCCTCGACTAATGGACTATTTTCTTCATTTCTATAGATTTAAATTTATGAAACACGCACATAAATCTAATTCTGAGTATAAGGTTGATATGCTTAGTTGCTTTAAAGCTGGCCATGAATTTCACCACCACAAGTTTATTCTGATTCAAGTATCAAAGCAATCAAGTACAAATTAATCCGTAATTCAGAGAACTCAATTGACATTATTAAGAGTACCTAATTACTTATCGATCGAAAAAAGATTTTTTAAAATCATGTTGTCAACCATCACCAAAAAATCCGATAAATAAATATTTCACCATAAAAAATGCTAAACTAAGTCCACACCAAACGTTACACACACAGCCGCCGTAAACTCGCTTACATTCACGCTCTGGTTTTGTTCTCTTTGCTGGGAATTGAATCCGCCCGTTACCGTAGATACCCGCACGCGAAAAAGACAATTAAACCCATAAATCAGTTATGTAGGGCTTCTGTGCCAAGCCGTTTTCCTGCTATTCTCTCTTTGCAGAATCGCTTCTTTATTTTCGAATGGCTCTATGCCGTTTTTGGTAGTGATATTATCTCCGGCGATCGTTGGAAAGTTAAATTGACCTTTGATTTAAAAACAGTTTTAAACATGTAAAAAGTATGTTGGTATTAGGATTTTGTTGTTTTAATTTGAATTATGTCACTCAACACGCATGTATGTGATTTTTTTTTTTATAAATTAATGAATTAGTTGCTAACCTTATTTAAACTTTAACTAGAAGAGAGGAAAGTATATTGTCATTGACTGACTGTTGTAATTATGACTAGGTTTACAAATTAATAAATGTGCGAAATAAATAGGATACCTTTTAAAAGTTGATTAATTCGTTGACATTAATGGGAACTTCAACTAGAAGAGTAGAAGAGAGGAAAGTTTACTGTCTTGTCATTCACAGCTATTATGACTAGGTGTACAGATTAATAAATATGTCACTTTTCACTCAAAGGCATGTTGTAGTGTATGTAAGTATAATAATACATACTATACACTGTCTCGTGTGCCTTGTGTTATGTCACTACGTCAGTGTCACGCGAGCCGCCGGCGAGAGTGGACGTACGGAGACAGTAACACAAGTGCATTGCCGAGCCAGTGAGGTACTAGTGGGGCAGATACTACATTTGGCGACGAGGAGAAAGGTTCGTTATACTACATATAAAAAAAAAAGAAAAGAAAGGGTAAAATAGTGATCTTTAAAACCACGATTCATTCAATTATTATCGTTCAATAATCGTACTAATAATAAGATTGTGTGTAAATTAAATGTTTAACGTGAAAAGGTCATGTATTCAAGAAGAGAAAGAAACATTAGAAACGCGTAAATCTATAAGTACCGCACAAAGAAATTGATTGCAGTTCGAGCGCAAATCCTAACAATAACATTCCAGCGTTCGGGTAGTCCCTTGTACCTACACTTTAATAAAAAACTTGGCATTGAGGCGTACAAAAGGAAACGATTGCTAATGAAAAATAAAGTTTCACATACCTAATATACCGCAGACTGTTTCAGATACAGATGAACTAACTTTATTGATTTAGTCGTATTTAGTATTATTTATTAACCTGTGCTTATAATTTATCATTACTTCACTACTATGTTTGTTTGAGACACAAGGCGGACGTAAGCCTTAACTATAATAATTAAATATTCCATTCGTCTCACTTTGTTGACCTAATGGAATAGGTATCGGGTCGTGGTCTGGGTCCGATTCCCGTCCCGGGTCGAGCGGAATTCATGTCGGTTTTTCGAGTGCGGCTCGGAATTCTGAGCAATGATTTTCTTTGTCGTACAAAGTGATTGAGCCATTGCTTGTTACTGTGGCGGTGGTTTGGCGCCGGTCATGTGGCCCTTCGCCCCGCGCTGTGGGTCGTTGATGGGCTGTTAATTAACCTCATTTCATTATAATTAATTATGTTGTTTATTAACACAGATTCAAAAAAAAAATATTTTAGCAGGATGTTGCTATAATTCAAATTTACGAGTATAAAGCCTAGGTACGTAGTTAGGCAAATAAATACTTTATGCAGAGGCTGTTCTCACCTATTTCGTATTAAAAAAAAAAAAAAAAAAAAAACAATTGACGGGCTTGCTGGTCCTGTCCTGGAGGCCCTGGCTGCGGAGCCGGGGGTCGCGGGTTCGAGTCCCGCTGGGGGCAGATGTTTGTGTGATGGACGTCGGCATTTGTACTCGAGTCATGAATGTTTATGGGAGGTGTTTATGTGTGTCTATCCGTTTCCTAGCATCCATGGTACGGGCTTCGAGCTTGGTTTGGGGCTGGGCAATTGGTGTGTTGGTCCAATGAATTTATTAATTATTATTAATTACCATGTTTTATTTCAGTATTGTGACATTAGTAACAATTATAATCCAATGACGTCGTTCTAAACAAAATGGCCGCTTGTACATTAAGGTGCAGGTTTATTCTGCAATTATATACATGTTGATTAAATGAAAATCAATATAGATAAGCAGATTGAACGGATCAACTGGTCTGGTTCCCCTTGTGGTTACGGAGGTCAGACAACAGTCGCTCCATTGAAATAACCAGGCATATCAATTCAGGATCATAGTCGCAGCGTACCCTGGGCTCCAAGGCAATGGCCGAGGATGCAACCGGGAGAGGCGCTAGGATGATGATGATGATTGAAGGGATCAATCTGAATCATTAAAATTGATTAGCAAATTGGAGGGATCAATCTGAATCATTAAATTGATTTATTTATAACATCAAAATGCAGAGAATTCTGATCATTAAATTGATAAGCAGATAGTTTAGATAGAATAGTTTAGAGGATAGGCTTTGTGTTTATTAATATGTATATGTTAAAAATAATGAACCTCCTAATTATGACTATAGATACAAATTCGACAAATGTAAAACAATAATTTCTTTACACATTATATTTTAACTAACTTAGTTAATTGATTTATTGGATAAGGTTATTCGACCTACTTTCCTAATAATAATAATAATAATCTCGTAAGAGTACCTACTCACAATAATAATAAAAGTATAATTATTGTAACGGTATTATGATAAAGCCTGTGTAGTTAGGCAAAGAAGATAGGTACTTTGTGCAGTCTGTTTTGACAAACGTTGGAATTAAAAATAGTTTGAGAACCTCCATTAAATTGGAAACTCAATGGTAATTTGGTCAAGTAGCAAACTTAGACAAATTTACCTCCATTAAATTGGAAACTCAATGGTAATTTGGTCAAGTAGTAAACTTAGACAAATATACCTCCATTAAATTGGAAACTGGTTGGAAAAACCTCCATTAAATTGGGAACTTAGTGGTAATTCTGTCATGCAGTTAAACATAGATAAAGTTACCTCCATTAAATTGGAAACTGGTTGGAAAAACCTCCATTAAATTGGGAACTTAGTGGTAATTCTGTTATGCAGTTAAAGCATAGACAAAGTTACCTCCATTAAATTGGAAACTTAGTGGTCTGTCATGCAGTTTAAGCATAGACAAAGTTACCTCCATAAAATTGGAAACTGGTTTAAAAATCTCCATAAAATTGGGAAGCTAGTTGCTACCCTGATAAGGGTTAGGCAAGCATTATCTTTAAAGTACAGCATATGGTAGTTATATCATTAGAACAAAATGGCTGAAAACCTTAATTGAATAATGAAGTTAACTGGTAAAAAGACATTTAGCACCGCTAAGGTCACTGGCACCACAATTTCCATTTCAGGTCACCCTGTAAAACCTGAAAATAATGTCGTACGCACTGACGCCATTGAAAATATTATATGTGAAGGGAGATACTACTTCCGTAAGAAGTAGATGGGAAAAATGAATGATACAGTCGATGCAACGTTACCTTAAAGGAAAAGAGCGACACTACTAGATCTCAATTTTTAATACGGTTCCATACTGGCCTCAACAAAACAGGGAGGTTAAAAGGGAGAACCGGGATATTTTAAGGAGGGTTCAAAATCAAAATCAAAATATTCTTTATTTATAGAGGCTTCATAGAAGCACTTTAATCGTCAAAAATGCTACAAAAATGACTCGACCACCGAATTGGAAGGCAGTTACTGGCGAAAAGAATCGGCAAGAAACTCGACAGTTGTGTTTTTCAAATGCCACATCATGTTTTATATACAAAAGGCAGCTTAAAAAAAAAAAAATAAAAAAACAAAACAGAGAGGGAGAGGCAAGAAAAAGAAATATCTTAGAATATCCCTCTCTCATTAAGCGGTTCTTTATTTTAAGTTCAAATAACGTAGAGGTGGTTCGACAGGGTTTTGAGTGCTTTGTTGGGCTTTTGTACGTTTAATCCTACGGAAGTATTTCCAGTTACCAAGTCGGATAGTTGGATGGGCAGATCTGTGCTTGTTTCTTGTGTCAAAGTTGTGAGTATCAAACTTTTAAAATACAATCAAATATGTTTTGGGAGGCTACTGTTGAAATGTTAATTTCTTTGGAAGCGTCCCTGGGCGAGTCGCGAGGCTTGGGGTTGTGGATTGCGCGGATGGCTCTTTCTGCAATGTGAAAATGGACTCATCGGCAGCAGAGTTTCAGAACAGAGGTTCGTAGAATATAATAGAGTGAAGGTAAGGGAAGTGAACCAGTCTTGCCATTTCGGCGTCAGTGACATATTTTATTTTTCTAACCGAGCTGGGTCTTCCCGATAATGTAGTTATGTGAGGACCCTATTGTTATTTTGAATCGATGGTTTTTCCTAAAAATATACCTGAACTGACAATCTTTAGTTGCGCATTATTCAGAGTAATATGCGTATGAATTTGCTTTACATTGGGCATCATGAATTTCACACATTCGATCTTCATGACATTGAGTTACAAATTATTGGTGCTGAACCATTGAGATATCTGCGAGAGAGCCCTGTTAACTTTGTCAAATGATTTTTCATTTCTACCAGTTTTGAATGTCAGAGAGGTATCACCGGCAGACAAAGCTATCTCGCGTAGGTCCTTGGTGGGTGTGAAGGATCATTTGCATATGTAAGAAAAAATCAAGGCTGGTGTGGAGCCGCGGGTTGGGGCACGCCCATTTATGGTACCACACCGGACGAATTTGTGTTCTTGATATTGGCTCTTTGTGTCCTGATAATGGTGATGATGGTGCTGTCGGTGAGGTGTGATTCGATCAGTTTTGGGGCAACGTCTGTGACATCGTAAGGTGTAGTTTGATAGGAAAGATTGAGTGATCAACGCAGTCAGGTCCCTTTGATACAGCAAGGTTATGTTTGTAGGTGCGGTGCGTGCATCGGTTGTAATCTTGTTTTGTACAGCCGATAAACTCCAGACATTAAAATGGTAACTGATCAAAAAGAAAAAAGGCTACTTATGGAGGGTGGTATCGAGGTTGGTCTGAAGTTTGATGGGTCGCTTTTGTCGCCCGATTTAGGCAAAGGTATAATTGAGAAGAAATGTTCGAAGGCGTTAGCTACTTCTATGTCTTTTTTAAGAGTGCCACCGATGGTTTTGAGAGAGTGGTCACTTTCATGTGACGTGCTGCGACGGCGTACGGTCGTTGGGTTCTTACGCACTCCGTGGCCTTATAGGTAGTTAGTAATAGGTGAGAGGTATGAGTAAAAGTACATATATGACGACTGGTTAACTGGCTAATTTCTCACTGTTATACTGCTTCAGAGGTTATTATAGAGTTGGATATTATTTAATAGTTGAAATAATTATAAGAGCTGTATCTAGTTCCACGGTAGCTCTAGGTCTGTAAATGACGCATGGAAGACTGGAAAAAAAAAATGTATAACATAATAGAAAATTTTTGAAAGATAGGTAATAAGCTGCCAGTGAGCGCGCTGCTTAGATATTTCCAGCTATAATGGAGGCCTGAACATCCATGAAGGCTGGAGAGGAACGACACCGTTACAGAACGATTGGTCTTATAGAAATAAAAAAAAAGAGTTTGACAGAAGGCTTATGGGAATATCTTGTTGCAGTGTACAAAAGTACACCGCATACCAAGTTCCTTCTTTTCACGGCATGGAGAACACTCCTACAGACATGGAAGGAAGAGGAAGGATAAAATTAAATCAGAAAAAGGAAAGGAATATGGAGATCGGAAAAGGAGGGCCGTAGAAGCAGATTGCAGGGAAGGTGACAAAGGATGAACACCTCGAGAGCTCAGGACTTGAAGATTAAACCTAAATGTTTCCAAGTTGATTAGAGGGCTAAAAGAATTATTATGATTGTAATACATATTAACATGTCATGATGATTAAGAGAAAAATCATATTTCTTTATAAAATATATGAATTATTTTAATTTAATAAGGGAGAGATGTAGTGTATGTAAGTATAATAATACATACTATACACTGTCTCGTGTGCCTTGTGTTATGTCACTACGTCAGTGTCACGCGAGCCGCCGGCGAGAGTGGACGTACGGAGACAGTAACACAAGTGCATTGCCGAGCCAGTGAGGTACTAGTGGGGCAGATACTACACATGTAATGCTTATTACCTCTTATGGCGTACTGAGCTGCTTGCATGTTGTTTGCAACCAAGCAATTAAATAGGTACAGAACCGATCACAAGTATACAAAACCCCGAGGTGTTCGAATGGAACATACACAAACGTATCACAGCCAATGGCACGATCGCGCCAGACCATTATTTCAACACGGCATAAATCATCTAGACCGGCCAACCCTGAACCTACATTTTCCAACTTTTTCCTCTGCCATCGCCAATGGCCAGCTGACGGGCCATTTGAATTATGAAAGTTGTAAAGTGATATATTCACAGGCGCCATATTTCACGGTGCTTGTTTTTTTACTGCTCAAACACGGCCGTGTGTGCCCGCCTTATATCATCAGATACGGCGCGCTAATTGATTTATGTCTAGAATGTTTCAGAGCTTTTTATTTATTTACGACGGAGGAATATAACAGCGTTGTGTTAACAATAGTTGATGTTGATTCCTCTAACTCGCGGTTAAGGAATATTTGCGGCACGATTTTAAGGGCCAGTGAAAAATATGTATTATTTGACCTACATATATCAGAAATAACTAGAATTGAAAAGGAGAAGGAGAAACTTTAAAAAAATATTTACGGGCTAGGGATTGGGTAATGGTAATCCTGATTAAAAATGAATCCCTTGTTTGACAATCATAAAATATTAGATGAGCCTTAACTTACTTATGTAAATACATGCAATTAGAATAGCAAAGACATGTAATAAAGTTTTCAAATATTTTCTTATTCATTTTAAAATATATGACCTCCAAGTTCAATAACAAATTAATAATGAAATAATTGAACTAAAATGCGTAAACGAAATTATTATTAAAAAATTCACCAATAAAAAAGCGTATACACAACTTTGTATCTTAAAACAATTGAAAGTGAAAATACTCAATATCCAACAAAAGTTAAAACCGCCAATCATCACAATTACCAAACAAAATAAATGATAAAACAGTAACTAATAAACAAAAGTCATTGAAACAACGCAACAATCCGGTATAGGCGATATTAATCTTGAGTCGCGGTGAGTAATTTGGCGAAGGCAAAGGCAGCGATTGAGTCTCTGAGCCGCCGTTATCCCTTTAAACCGATGTAAAGCCTTTTTTAAGCCGAAAGATTTAAGTTGCAGAAAGTGGATCGCTCTATTAAAACGCCATCTCATTCGAATTTTACTTCCACGATCGTTTCCGCGCCTCGCAACTTTTATCCGTTTTCGTGATCGGGAGGTTTGCGCTTGACTTTTTGCTCTCAGTTAACAAACGGATTGCTGTGATTCATTATTAGTAAATATTGTTATAACCAGGGCGTCATACGTCTCGCGTCCTAACAAGTATGACTAAACATGTAGACACTAATTTCGTCATTACTATTTTATAAATGAAGCAAAATTTCAAGATCCGGTAATATGCCTGTAGTAGAAACAAGAACATACCGTAAAAGCGTACGTTTCTAAAACGGACTACAATAGCAGTTTGTTGATACAGATGTGATTTCTTTTATTTTTACTAGACTTTGAATAACAGTTTTAAAAAATTGCGGCTGATTTAATTTCAAATAACCAAAGTAATCACCTCTTGAGGTAATTTCATCACTCTAATTTGAAAATAAACATCATACCTACAGCTTTTAGGCTTCTAGAAAAAAATATAACTTAAACGTTCCCCAAGGTAAAATTTTCCTTTAACATTAAATACAATTAGATAATACAATTTAATTGTGCTAACAGATAATTCAAACCGGATAAAGTTACTACATATATCTGAATTAAATTTTGAACACGTAAAACATAAACTTTTCCTTACACTTACCTAAAGTATTTATGTTATTTACATTATGTTAGAACAAACATTTATCTTACTATTTCACTAATTCTATTGAAAATTAGGCATAACTAACGTCAAACTTCACGCATGCACTTTTATCATACCACAAATCAAGATATTCGCAGTTTTATTCAGTCCTCAACACACTAATTCTTGTTTGTATTCACACTGCCACATACCTACTATCTGTTTTTGAACGACTCCATCTGATAAGCGGAACAAGCAATTTCAATATCAGTACTAAATCTTTATCTTAATTTTAGCACTTGTGGTACTAAAGTCAAATAAATCTTATTAGTTTACTGCCTTTATGTCTGACTATGTGCAAAGTAAATCGATGTTATGATAGAAATATGTTTATGAGTCACTTATCAAATAATTATTTTGCGATCATTTTTGTTTTGCTCTTCGATGACAGTAACCGACTCTAGAGTAAGGTACTCCTAGGTCATATTATACGTACCTACCTCATTGTTAAGTCGTAATGCATACTAACCTAATAAATATTAAGTTGAGGAGAAAGAAATGTCTACTTAAAACCTCTAACAAAGAGTTTTCAGAACATTCAATCAACTAACTGACGAAAATATTAGCCTAGGACTAATAATGACATGGATGAAATCGCTAATAGAAATGCAATTTCACAGCCAGCCCATTTCCCGCAAACACTCAAGCGTCAAAAACCGCATTACCTACATCCAAGCCAAGGACACAAAACACTAGAAAAACGTAGAGAGTCCTATCCAACTGACAATAAAGCTATTATCTTATCGATTTCAAACTTTGATCTAACCGATGAAGAAACACTTCAAATACAAATGTGAAAACAAAAGAATAGTCCGTATTCCGTCGACGTAGAGTTCAAATGTGGTGATTTTACGAGCATAGATTTCAATGGTTAGAAATGGTCCGACATCAGAAAACTGAGGCATTATTTTGTTTGACATGACGATCGTTTAAACATGCTGTTAGTGCGTTAAGAGGCGACTGTCACTTCAAATTATAGAGCCAATTTTAGAACGAATCGAAGTATGGTGAGGGCATAACTAATGCTTTAAATGTATGGTTACGATTGCCATGCATTCGTCGGACTGTACCTGGGCACTAACGATTCTTGTCGAACATGTGTAGGCACACCGTTTGACAAGCAACATCGATAAATATTTGCCCGCGACTGTTTGTGTCGTCTATCTCTGCTGATAACACGATTTTATGGCATTGTCAATGGGCCGATATGTCATGTTAACATGCACATATGGCGGCCCTACCGATGTTTCTGTCAACTGTCCCACGTAACAATCACTTTACTTTCATGGTCACATGGGTTCGGTCGAGAGAGTTATTTTTATTTAGAGCATCATTCTTGACCATGATAATTTAGATTAGTAAGGCTTATATGGGGTTTATTTATTTATTTTTAAATGCATTTCATATTAAGTCATTATGTTTATGTGTTCCTACGTGAAACCCGTACAACCATAGAGCAAATATGGACTTCCTGAAAATAGTTACATCCACATTTGTTGGAACACATACTTAAAAAAAATTGCGAAGATAAGACTGGGTAATCCTTGATTTAAAAGACTGTGTTTGGAAGAGACATGACATAATTGAACATGTAGATATCAGAAAACAATAATCATACCTATCACACTTTTAATTTGGCCATCAAATTATTGACAGGGACACAAATCAAACTAAAACATCCAGACACAGAGAACAGTCAAAATTGTTTTGGTGGGATTCGAACCTACGACCTTTCACACATAGTGAAAAGTACGAGTAGAATCAGAACGCCACCATATCAGACAAGCAATATAATAATTGTAAGCAATGTCGCAATTCCATATTCAATTAAAATTCGACTGGTCTCGACATTCGTTGCGACGTCATGTCAAATTATCAGTGTGTTATCATTTATCACGCTGATAAAATTATCACTGCTGTGATAGCAAGCGAAACACCAAATACGAGTACTTCGTGAGCCAGCCGAATTTGCTGAACATAGGACTTTTAGTTTTCATTTGATAGACGATTTTGTGTCATGCGGGTTAACTATGACTTTAATTTATTGCTGGAATCAAAGGATCTTTGATGATTGTCAGATGACAACACTACCTGACCTGTTACCAAAATCTCTGAAAATGTTGCAAGTTTTTGTAATGTAAGAATATTATCCATATAATATAGAGATCTTTGGAAGGCACGTATTGCAATGATGCTATATCAATTCTACAACATAAGGGGAAAATATGGAATTTACCTTCGAGCTCTTTTTATGTACTTATTTATTTACTTAACGGAAATAGTATTCACAGGGATTTCGCCTTATGGTGATAGTCACGACTGCTCGTGATATTAATGTGCTGGCACAAGGATGTGGCAGGCTCGTGTGCCTGCCACATCCTTGTGCCAGTTATGTCAGACGACAGGATCTCAGAAAACTACATAATTTCGGGTATTATCCGAATCACAAAGTGTTTATACATGTAAGTACAAATAAATTCCTTGGACTACCTAGCCCTAAATTAAGCTCGAAGCTTGTACTATGGAAGTTAGGGAACGGTTAGACATACTCGACACTCGTACTTAAATACTTTTATAAACATCCATGACTCGAGAACTAATGTAGATGTTCATCACACAAACATTTGCCCCTAGCGGGTTTCGAACTCGATACCCTAGGTTTTGAAGTCAGGGTCTCTGACCACAAGACCAAGGGGCCCGTCAAATCATCATCATCATCAACCAATTGTAATTCACTGGTTTACGTAGGCCACTCACGGATGAGTGGTTTCGCCAAAATTCTTGCAAGCATAGAGAAAGTAATGTACAAAAATTGTTTTTAAATTATGTAAATAACAAAATCTATTTATTGTTATTTAGACGATTCAAACTTGCATCAATGGTGTATAATGCATTCGCGAACATGCGTGTAACAAGCACTTATGCTTGTTCTGGGATAAGATTAAGACACATTGCTTTTATCTGATATTTATTTACTTTACCGTATCTGAAACGCTAATCTTACGGCTGAAACGTACATTTTGCCAATTTTAACTTGTAATAGGTATATATCAATGTCAAAAATAAAGTGGATAATCATACCTCTTAGACATTGATACAATTCCCTCTGTTTATTCAAAATTAAAAGACAGGTGCTAAGACAGTCAATAGTTTATTGAACTTGTTCTCTGTCTACCAACCAGACCCATTTGGTGAAGTTTGAACTCTTGATCCTTTTAATGTTTGGCGATCTATTGAAAAGATGCAATACCAAATATTATTTGTAAAAGAAACTATGTAGCGGCCGCCCGCAACTCCATCCGCATGGATTTCGGTATTTGTTTCCTCCTTACTCGACAAATGGACTATCCAACACAAAAATTATCATCGAACCAATAGTTCTTGAGATTAGCTTTTTCAAAGTTTCAAACAAAGCTTTATTACGTCAGTATAGTTATATAAAAGAATGTAGTAGGGTTATGCAATGTCCCACTGGAAAACAAAGTTTTCCAACTGTGTAATCAATTTCATTTATCTTTTTAGGGTTCCGTAGCCAAAATGGCAAAAAAACGGAACCCTTATAGATTCTTCATGTCTGTCTGTCTGTCTGTCTGTCTGTCCGCCAGTCTGTCACAGCCACTTTTTTCCGAAACTATAAGTACTATACTGTTGAAACTTGGTGAGGGGATGTATTCTGTGAACCGCAACAAGGTTTTCACACGAAAATAGAAAAAAAATAAAAAAGGTGGGGGGTCCCCATAGTCAGAACTGAAACTCGAAATATTTTTTTTCATTGATCATATATGTGTGGGGTATCTATGGATAGGTCTTTAAAAATTATATTAAGGTTTCTAATATCACTTTTGTCTAAAGTGAATACTTTGCGTGACAGACCCTTCCAAAGTGGAAAAAAGTGTGTCCCCCCCCTCTAACTTCTAAACTAAGAGGATGATAAAACTGAAATAATTGTATAATGTACATTACCATAAAAACTACCAACGAAAATTGGTTCGAACGAAATCTATTCAGTAGATTTTTTAATACGTCAAAAATAGAATTTGTACGGAACCCTCAGTGCGGGAGTCCGATTCGCACTTGTTTCTAAAGTAAATACTTTGCGTGACAGACCCTTTCAAAGTGGAAAAAAGTGTGTCCCCCCCCCTCTAACTTCTAAAATAAGAGGATGATAAAACTGAAATAAATATATAATGTACATTACCATAAAAACTACCAACGAAAATTGGTTCGAACGAAATCTATTCAGTAGTTTTTTTAATACGTCAAAAAAAGAATTTGTACGGAACCCTCAGTGCGGGAGTCCGACTCGCACTTGGCCAATTTTTTATTCAATCATTTTAATAATATTCATTATCGTAAAATCGTCTAGGAGCCGATCATAAACGACAAAATAAGGTATTGCTTCTGTCCATCCTCCCAGAAAAAATATAAGTTACCTATTACTATAAACACACAAAAACTGAATTTATATTTTTAACCCGCAAATTGAATTCCAAGACCGCGGACACCAGAAGACGCGTACCTTTAAACCCTACCTTTAACTTCAATAATATTTTACTTCCTTATCGGTTCTGTGTATCTCTACAAATTTAAATAAATCCAATACAAGCAAAAATTATAACAACTTATGTTTATTTTAAAATTAATTGCACCATATTTTACAAAATTTACAAAAGGTGAATTTGATGCCTCATTCTCTACCAGACAACCTTAAGGCTAAACAGAAAGTAAATAGTAAAGTAGGGTAATATACAGGTATTGCTATTAAAATTAAATAAATTTACGCTTATTAACTGGGTTACATATTATTATACCTATTACATGTTTGCTCATATTTTATTTCTTCCTGAAATATCATAGGCGGACTTAAGAGGTCGTAGTTTTAAACTGTAATCAAAGTTACGCTCTATCCGTTAATTATTTGATTAGTAAGGACCATGCCGAAAAATATACGGTACCGGTATTTTTGTTAAATGTTAATGATATATATAATTTGTAATAAAACAAATTATGCCGAAATTACGTCTCGTAATTTAGTATAGAAAATGCATTGCCGCCGAACCTCGGTCGTTAAGTTATAGCCTAGAGTGATCCTACACTAATAGGTATCTTAATTTTTAATACTGATGACAGATATCTATGTGTTTGATGACTTCATCTCATTCAAGTCTTGATTATATTAATCTTAAATAATATTTTCCCACAGCGCCACAGAACAACTATCAGGAAAATAATATATCTACATACACCTACTGTATTTTTTCATAACTTACATAATAAAGTTACTTTACGATACTGACATTAAGTCTTAAAACTTCACCTAAGATATTTACCTTGGTACTTATATACCTACTAGTAAATGGGGTTTACATCCCTCATCTTACTCTATATTACCGTGTAACCGCTTTCTTAAATAAAATACTACAAACACCTACTACTAATAATAATTTCACTTACCTACTTAAAAATACATTGTATTGTTAAACCATAAAGATTGAATTGTGTTACAAAAACTAACTACCTACCTATTTCACAACTCTCTCAAGGATTAAGATCTAAGCGGATCTGAATCCTGATATTATTAGTTATTACAGATTGCTAAATACAATTTGATCTAGAATTATAAATTGTAAGTAATTGATTTAAGTAATTCTGTAAAACCTATGTAGAGGTAGGTATGAGAGAGTCGTGTTAAAGTTTCCAAGATTTCATAGGTATACTTATTTTGACATTTCATTCCTAACGTAAAAACGAAATAAAAGATGAGAAAGAAAAAAAATACTTCTTCCAAACGATACCAAAGTACCTACCTATGTTCAAAATTACTATCAGGTGAAAAGAAGAATCGAAAACATATGTACCCAGTAGAAGAATGTTTTAAAAAAATGTTTTAGGTTATGGCTATAGGTTGTATATTAAAAATATATTTCCATTGTAGGTAGGTATATGTTAGGTTCATGTTGTATATTTGTGAATTATTTTTCAAGCCGTTTTTCTTCTTCAAAGGATACAAAGGGGAATTGTAAATTAGACAGACCTGAGCTAAGGGAATCAGTTCTTGTAAATATGAAGCGTAACTTATAAATCATCCAGTAGTAGGTATAAAAATAAGTGAAAGATATTTCTTTGACAAGATATTTAAACTATTACTTTTATTAAATTCCATAAGAGTCAGGTAAAAACATAAAAATAAAATAAAGCTAGAGTTATCAATAAAATTGCCTGAAAAACTTAAAGATTTGAAATTAGATTCATTATTTAAATATTAATTAAATAATGTTTGAATAGGAATGTATTAATTCTTCATTTCCTTTCCAAGTATGTTGGTAGAGATAGGTACTTATTTTTTCTTTAAATATTATAATTACTGTAAGGCAAAGTAATAAGTATTTGTAATTTTAATTTGTAAAATTAATATGTACTCAAATAAATAATTAATGTGAGTCACTAATACTACCTACATTCAAATACCTAGGTACCTAAAGCAAGCAAAACACTATAATGTAATTTGGCAGCTTTCTTATTCCCCCTTACATTCTTATTGGATTCTGTTCTGTGTCAGTTTTATACAACCTAAGACTTTCAGGCAACTGATTGATGTGTTTAACAGAAGGTAGATGTAATGGAAAATAAACAAAACGTTCCTTAAATAAGCATTCGGTTCGGTTAGATTGAACCAGACACAAACTTAATAAATACGAGTAGCAGTCGCTCAATCTGAGCTCAAAGCTAGAGCAGACGTGACAGAAACGTAAATGTTTTGATGACGATACATACTCACTTTTGCAAACGGATTTAGACACGTGGCACACCGGATTTAAGTTCGTTGATTCCACGGAAAGTTGATTTTCACAGCGTGCGTGCACGAAATCCGATGATATCCGTCATAATCTGGTACAAGCCACGGGATTACGCGCGTCCACCCGCGGCCGGCCGTCACCCACTAACGTAAACACCAGAAAACAAACCGTAACCGAATCTGAAACCGATAAATCAAAGCGCACGATCGCGGCGACGTCGCTTATCCGCTAAATCCTGTCGGGATCGCGTAAAAAATACTAGTATTAAAAACAGTCTTAAGTGGGCTTACGCTCGCGGCGCGGTGCGGGCCGCGCTGGCTCTAATCTCGGCCACTTCCCGGAGCAATTTGAACCTAACTCCACCACTCTATACATCATCCGACCGCCCGCCCACCGGCGGCCGCGCGCCCCTCGCGCCGTCCCGCTCGCCGAGCGCCCTCTCGCTCGCGCGTGCGTGCGGCGCGGGGGGGGGAGCAGTCAGCTGGCCGAACTTGTGCGAATAAAATCGACTTTTTATCGGCTCGATGACGCTCCGTGACGTCACTGTTTACTTCGCCGCCCGGCGCCGGACACGACATCTCCCGCGGACCGTCATGACGTGACGCGACTCTCTTCCGCTTTATGATGTCTCCGTCTGCTTGTCGATTTTATTGCCACTTCGATCAGTCGCTACCGATCGACACGGATCTGGATGACTATATCATACGTGCGAGACCAGACCCTCCAGACATTCAAAAACTACAAGTATGATTTAACACGGTTATTATAATTTGCGGGAGACGAATGAGGGTCCACCCGTCTTAGAGCAATTTAATATTCAAACTCGTTTAAATCTGGCAATATGTTTCCCCTAAAGCGTACAAAATAATTGCAGTTTAATTCGCGCGCCGTGCAGCGGAGTCACTAGCAATAAATAAAAGCTCGCTCCGCTCCGCAACGTAAACAGATCGGGCGCATTAACCGCGCGTCGGCGTACATAAAGAGAGCGGTATAAATATAAAGTTCCCACTCGCCGGCGCGCAAACTTAGCTAAACAACGCCATAATTGCCTTCATTACTTAAATTACTGAAATTATTTATTCAAAAAGCTGGCAACATTTAGGCGCGGGGCGGGGCCAGCGGCGCGGCCAATGGGGCGCGCGGGCGTGGCGGGCCAACATGGCGGCAGCGCGCGGCGGCCGCGTCGCCTCGGGACCGTGCACAGGGACGCAGTTTTCTCGCGTGATTTTTTCACGGGTGGATTTTTCATGTTACTAATTGCTATGATGTGTATGGTGACGCGGGAGTAGCAGCCTACGTCGCCTTCTTGGCTGTAAACAACGTAGCTTCTATTGTAGCCGAAGTGGATCTGGTCTGGCCGACGGAACCCGGCCGGCGGAACTCGGATCGATCGGAAGAAAAAGTGAATAGTTGTGACTTATAGATATAAGACTGAACTTAAGTTAAGTATAATCGTGTAAACATATAACACTATTTGTACCAAACATTGACATCTTGAACTGAACGGATAGGTTTTCATGTATTTCCTTCAATAAAAATTTCTTTATTTATGTATTTATTTGTAACTAGGCGACGCCGGCCCTTTAAGTAGGTACCTATGTACCTAATTACTTTACCTTGCTTAGAAACTTACATATTTTTTTATTATAAACCAGTTTATAAACAAATGAAATTCAATGTCGCTAGTAGGTAGGTATGTATTCCTTTTCTATCTAACTTAATTAATTACTAATGTTTCCTGCTGAATTCTAATATCCAGAGTAATACCTATGTAGGTAGGTACCTACCTACCTACCTATTTATAAGTACCTAGTTATAAAAAAGTGTGCTATGCAATTAAGCTAAATAAAATTAATCTAAAAATAATTTTGATAAAAGAAAAAATATACTTATAAATAAAGTAAATGTTTTAATTGAACTCTACATTAAATCAAGATTTCGAACCGTTTGTAAAACCTAAAATATAAATGTTATAGGTATGTAAGCTGAAAAATAATATTCCGTAGGAATTTTGTTAATTTATTACTTAAAAATAAGCTTGGCGCTATTATATCGTGTAAAAACATATTTAAAATAAACAATCACTAAAAATTACCAAAAATCTTTATTAAATTATATCCAATACTTAAAAGCTATTAGATTAAGCCGTATCTTGGTTTATCAATAAGTTACTAGTGACTACTTAATCTAACAAGGTACCTTTCACTTATATAAAATACAATTTTTGCTATAATTTACTTACCATAAGTTAATGTTTTTGCTTCTTATGATTACCTATATTTTATGACTCCATAATATTATGTTATGTTGTGATGTTAGATAGAATTAGTGTAGTCATCTTCATCAGCATTTATTATTTGAAATTAAGTTAAATGACCTATTATTAAACGAAGGATTTCATTAATGATTACTTACAATAAGAAAAACCAAATTGAAGATTGTGCAAAATAGTTAGGTACATCAAATCGGGTAGGTGATTATTAATGAAAATGAATAAAATTAAACAATCAATGAACAAATTCCGATCTGAAAATAAAATAAGTGTGGCTTGCTCAATAAAAAAAGTGTTTACTTTGACAGATTGTGTTTTATTCTTCGCCTCTTATCATCTTTACCTTATTCTTCCCTTAAATTTATACATTGGTAGGAGTCACTGCTCTACATTTTTATTCTTGGAATTGTTTAAACTTTTTTCCCACAAATAGCTTCTTCTTTGTTTCGATGGCAAAAACAAATATAATATTAAATATTTACATAGGTACCTATATTTAAAATCCTACTACTATTATAAAGGCGAAAGTTTGTAAGTATGGATGTATGGATGTGTGGATGTATGGATGTATGGACGTATGGATGTTTGTTACTCTTTCACGTAAAAACTACTGAATGGATTTGAATGAAACTTTACCACAATATAGCTTATAGGTACATCAGAATAGCACATAGGATATTGGAAATCGCGTTGAAAATCCACGCGGACGGAGTCGCGGCGACCGATAGTAATATATAAAGTCGACCCAGTTTCGTCTACTGTGACCCAGTACTCGTTACTAATTCTGCTTCACAATCTTAACAGAAGGAAAGTGTCTATGTTTACTTATATCTAAGTATAGTCTGATCCCTTCAGCTCAAGCCTTACTAAATCTTCCACCAGATGGAGCTACGTCTCACCATTCAAGGACATTAGGTATTATCATCATTGATGTACTGGTACTAATAGTGGTATAAATAGATAAACCCATTGACGGTAATGAGGGCATCGGCAAGCTAGGCGCGCCCAGAGATTACAGGATTACCGTGTAATCATGCCGGTAAGCCCAGTTGAACTTGACCGAGCAGCGAACCTAGTACCTACCTATAGGCAGCTGTAGTTTTAAACTGTTTGAAGTCTTATAGGGCCGGTCTAGTAAAATGTGAGGGTTGCCGGTTCGAATACGGCTAGGGTCAGATTTATGTATGCATCTGATTTTTAATTGAGGCGTGGATGAAATTTAAACTGACTATACAAAAGCGACCCTAAATAAAACTATTGTCTACATCAGAATCAAGTCTTATAGCGATCTTAAATCCAGTGAGTAAGAGAGATGCCGCCTTGCCTTACATCCTGTAAAGCGGCATCTCTCTTACTCACTCGTTTAAAGATCGCTTTAAGACTTGATGTTAAGGTCTCTGATCTACGATAAATAAAAGCCAATAAAATCGGATACCTACTCTAGTTATTAACACACCCTTTCTTGTTCGACGTAGCTAATTGCACTCAAAGCTCTATCATTGAATCTTACTAAGGTATACAAGGTGGAATTTGGAAATTTGTTTTTAAGGGCAGGTAAGTACCTACATTAAACGTTACCGTTGTAAGGCAACTATCCATAACTTTTTGAGATATTTTGACCCGCATTCAAAGTTTTTGTAAAAAAGTCATGCCCATCGATCCTGTTTCATGTAGGTACGGATCAAAAGAGACTACATATTTACGTTTGAGTACAAGTAGCATAGGTATACATACATACCAGAAGTCAATTAGTACTAAAAGCAATTTTTGATGCCCCCTTGGTCCACCAATTGGCGACAGGGAGAGAAGAAGTAAGTAGTGGATGTTTTAATTGGGTAGTCTATATCGTCATATGAAGGTAAATGAAAAATAGATAGTCACACAGACAACCGCCTAAGTGCGGGACATGCCTAACGCATTGCCTTCCACTATAAAGAAAGGTGATGATAACTTACCCTATTTCTCATTCACCTATGTAAACAGAAAACTTATCTTACCTTACCCAGTTATGCAAAAATAAATACAATTTCCAATAGGTATTTCACCCACCTATTTAACGTTAAGGGATTTTCGTATTAATTCCACAAAATACTTATAATATTAAGTATAGGCGATTTGTTCGCGTTGCTTCCACATAATTTATTCCCTCTGAATATTCAAACGGCCGCCTCGATACTGCTTTAATTTTCTAATATAGCAATAGGAACCGGCGAGATAATATTCTCAGAAAATCGCAGCCAATTGTAACGTCTGATGGGGTGACCAGCTTTATAGGCGAACGATGGAGACGGGAGATATTCTTTGAATTTCTTAAACTTCTCGGTCTAGTGGTTGACGAAGCTTTTCGATTGGAAGGAGATTATACATTTTTTAACTTCATCTATGACATATTCAAGCCCTATGTTCTGCATTAGAGAAGAGTGGTAATGAATGCAGACTCCATCATTTAAAGACAATGTGTTGATAAATCACAGAATAATCTTCTTGTTTTCAATGTGATTAATGAAGGTTATTTTAATTTTACGCCAACAGTGTAACACTGAGCAAGTCAATCAGTGATACATCGGTGAAGCATCCATGTTGTTTTACTAAGTTTGTTAAAAAAAAAAATATTAATCATACTTATTTTATAATGTAAAGACTAAAATGTGAAAGTTTGTCAGTCAATCAGGCTGAAACTTCTAAACGAATCTTGATGAAATTTGGTGAACAGGCAGGGTATATGCTGACTTGGTGATAGTAGGACTAGGATAGGAAAGGAATTTTTAACCTGATTAAATGCTCCCATGTGATAAATTAGGAATCTTGATAACGCGGGCAAAGCCGCGGGTAAAAACTAGTCAGTAACATGTCCTGTTTCGGGAGTAGTCTACACGTAAAACTTTTCAGACAACAAAGACTTAAACAGCCAAACTTGATTCAGTTTATCCCAAACTTCTTCCACATTCCTTGGCCATCCTACAACAGACGTAGGCTCAAAGATCCCCATTATTAATCATTTCATTGCTTAAATGAAGCGAAATTATGCAGATTCAACCCCCCTCCCCCCACGAACAATGCCGCGATCCTCGCCTCGAGACATTGTGTGCCCTTTCATTGCCGTGTTAGGATAAACAATCGAAATTATTCATAATGTTCTACTGTTGACGTTTCTTAAGTAGCTTCTGGAGTATAGGTAATTATATTTGTAGCTTGTTAAACATGAAGGTTGCGCAGAAGGCTGGTAGTGAACCAGTTACTTTCAAAAAATGTCTTGTTCGTAGGTAAGTCATTTTTATACACACAATCTTCCCTAAATTTCTTTTGATGATGTGGCTGTTGCGTGTTACTAACTTCGAATACAAAAAGTGTACCTCTTTATTTCCTGGTACTCACATTTATGCAAGCCCAAAAGTATGTAGGTACATAAGTTCTTTTGAGCTTTTTTTCATAAACGTGTATAAGACGTAACTTTGTAAAGTTCACACCAGTCAAGATATTTTTCGAGTTCTGTACGAGTACATACTAAGAACTCGGAACTCTCTGTCTCCAAGATCTGAAAGATACCACCGCATTTCCAGGCTGTACAACTGTCCATCGTAAAGTTTGTTAAATAAATCAACAAATTGCCGATGGGCCGCAGTCCGCATTAAAAGATAAGATCTCAATTTGCGAACTTCCGAAGACCGGCTAGAACGGGAATCTCCCGCTAAATTAATTTAGACGAGACTGTTTGTCCGCGTCCCACTTACTTTACTTACGGGCTTACAACCTCTCCTTAATTACTCGTCGAGGTTTTCACAAGAATTACCTGGGAAATGTTTTATTTTCCACGCTAAGGGGAACGGTACTAAATATGTACTGAAGATGAAATTGAGTTGAGGAATGTCATTAAAGAATATTTAATTGAAGTCTCGAAATCTTTAAGTCTGTAATTTCAATTTTAAAAGATGCAATGAAATGTTATTTTTTACCTAAATAGCAATTTCACTACAAATAGCAATAAAATTAGAGTAAAACTGTTGTTTTTTGCTGAAAGACATGTATGTAACGCATCGCATGCCAGTCAATATCCCGGCTCCACTTAAGTATTCTATTATCATAAAGGATATTTAAACTTATGATTTTAGGAATTCCTTAAGAAAACTTCACGTTATTTTCGAACCGCAAACTGTCGTCAAGTTTCGGAATACATATCTACGTAAGAATATGCTTTTCACAGAACTAAATTGATGTTTTCTAATATATCTTCTTTAAAAAATATCCTTATTCCTAACATTTTCCAATCATGTGACTAAGCAAGTTAACCATACGCAAAGATCCAAAATCCTCAAACAAAATAAGAGTATGAACACAACATGCAGAATTGAAAACATTTTAACAGACAACTAAAATGATTATTCAAATATAAATTTCCGACGCTCTATCTTCCCAGGAAGCACTCCTTCCCCTAAAACAAACATCAGCACCCGTTGAAACAGAAATTAAAACAATCACATCACATCGCAAAAATGCTCTCACCCGACAAAAGAGATGGCACTCGAAACAATTAAATAATCAGGGGGCTGTGTTTGCTTTGCGCAACCCCTGATGAAATCTAAACTGGATCGAGGCGTGTATCATTCGGATGACACGAGAATCACGAGAATCTAGTTGTAAAATAAATACTGGGAGTGAGACCGGTAATCTCCCCGGGTCACGTGACGGCCACGTGATCGGCGCGTGCGGCTCTCGCGACAACGGCCGCCCCCGGACAATGTTTTGGCGGGAAAAGAGGGCATTTATAATTCGAAACAGGAAATATTACACGCTAATTTTGTCACATTTGGGGAATAGATTGATTTTGTGGTGCGGCCGGATTAGGACGCTTTCGGTGATAGGATGATTTACTATTTCTTTGTCTGTTGACAATGATTAATTGATTCAAGTTTTTGGTGTTTCGACAGTAATGGACAAATCTTTGCCAATATTTGTTGGATCATCTTTACAAAAAAAGTTAAATTTAATAAAATCCAGGAAGAGGCACACTATTAAAGTGTGTGAAAACTGAAGATTTTTTTGTCAAAATATATTATCTCCTTTTTTTGAATGTGATATTTTTAACGTAGTCGTATTCTACATATAGTTTATTAAGGCAAATCCATAATAATAATAAAATTTTTGTAAGTCGCTAAATGAAACTGTTTTTATAGAAATGTTAAGTTTAGACACTTAAAAACTTTCACAGTAGGTACTTACCGAAGCTATCTTTTGACCATGGTAGGCCGGCCCAACTTTGTGAAATACATAGTACAACACAACATTCCAATAAAAACTTAATTCTCACAGCCTTCTTCAACTGAACACCTAACTCAGTCTAGTTAATCGTCCTTTCATTACCTACAGAGATCTCACTGCATCTTTTATTGCCGAGCCAACGCTAACTAAACTATTCCGTCTGCTCGGAACGTCTTAATTAAACTAAATCTCCGCATGCCAACTTACTAGTTAGTTGGGGAGGGCCATAATTTCAATTGTAATTATATGTAGTGGAAGTAACTGGTGGAACTATTGCCGTTAGCTTTACGAGCCGTGTGATTGAGCGAGCGTGCCGCCCGGTTTATTGATTCCCGGCCAATTATACTGTTTTGATGCGTCTTAGACGTTAAGTGAAAGCGGCAGTCTTGAAACTGGTCTATACTTTGCATTTAACAGTTAATCACAGTAATATAAAATTAAAAGTTTGTTTGCTTAGATGTTAGTCCGTCAATCACGCCGAAACTACTAAACGAATGTTGATACAATTTGGTATACGTACGCAGGGTATGGACAGGGATGGGCTGACTTAGGACATAAGATACTTTTTAATCCTGATTACATGCTCCTATGAGAACATAAAACAGGAATCTTGATAACGCGGCCAAAGCCGCAGGTAAAAACTAGTATGGTAAATTGGTAATATATCTTTTCTCAGAGCCATATTCATCACTCTCTTAAGTTTACGTTATACCTAAAAGTATATAATGGTACCTTATAATTATTTTTACTATATGTACCAAAATGATCAAAGACACATCTTAAGGTAGTATACAGGGTTTCATTAGTCTGGCATGTCGAAACAAAAGAATTGGTAGTTGATTGACCAAACTATATCACCGCTTGTGTTAACGTTTCTTCTAACTATTTTAATAACAACCAAAAAAACTAATATAAAGCAGCCAAAACATGAGCTAAGCATAATCTAAAATACTTTCAGCAACCGTTAGCGTACATTAAAGGCCCACGATGATACGAAATACGAACCATGCATCAGGCCATTCTAATGGTAATGCGGGATCGACCGCACCGATATTGTGCCCTCGTAACAAATGTTTATTTTATACACAGCCCACTAACAATAGTGCGCAAATACCTAAACACCATAATGGTGGCGATGCGATTTAGATGATAATTCCCGCCAGAAATAATAATGGCCGACGGTCGTATTTCGTTTGTTTACGCGCGGCGAGTTGCAATTCCACACAATGGGCGACCGGAATAATTACTCGGAAATAGGACAGTATGTGTGATAAATAGTAGTACTAAAATATTTTTTATCATAACTAACAGGAAGATAAAGGAATAATCCAGTGTACCTACGTATGTAGGTATGTGTATATCAAAAACAATGTCTTTAATTTAAGTAAAGCCCGATTAGAAAAAAGCAAGTTTACAAATTAATTAAATCCTGTCGGTATGATTATCATCTTAAGTCGAAATTATAAGAAAAAAAACAATTGAAACATTATAAATTCAGTTAGGTTAGTAGGTAACGTTAGGCCGTTTGTCCTGTGCAGTGATGGATTAATCCTTAATCAAATTAAGCAATTGGCTAGGGCATCACGTCTGGGGGGCACCAGAAGAAGCACAAAATTCTAGTTGACATACGGATAGGGGTCATCAAGTAGTGTTAATCCGTAACTGGTCTTGTGCCTGGTCTCTCTACGGTCGTGTCAGATTGCCGTGCCACCGATCTAGGAGACTGTGCTTGCGCACACTATTGTGCACTATACTTTCTCATGCGTACCTGGCTGATCGTCAGATGGGTGTCCAAGACCAAAAAAGCAAAAGTACCTAAGTATTTCGTTTTTTACCGGGTGTGATGAAATAGTGAAAATGCATATATGAACATAGAACTATGTATATAGAACTCCGAGACCGGTGAACCAAAACGCCGTAGAGCAAATCAGTTCATTACTTAAATTCACGCTAACATTTCCGCGAAACCTAAGCTTTCGCAATTACCATATTCCTTTATCAGAGAGGGCAGCGTCATGTTTTATGTATGTGGCAGGTCGGCTACATGTTTAATTTGATATTATTTAAAGGTGTCCGCCGCCTGACAGTCCTAATACCCATGCATATTCATGTATCGTGATTAATCATGGTTGTTCCCTCCGAGCTCTTCGGCGACGCCTATTGCAAAATGTGAGGTACACATTCAAATAACGTGTAATGATGTCCGTAGCCAGGCTAAATCACACTTATATTATAAATGTGAAAGATTGCTTATTTGGTTTTTTGTACGTAAATCACGCTGAAACTACTGAACGGATTTTCTGAAACAACTGCATGGATTTTGATTAAATTCGATATGCAGGCAGGGTATAGGCTGACTTAAGTGATAGGATTCTTTTTATTACAATTAAATGCTCCCATAAGATAAAACTGAAATCTTGATAATCGTCAAACACGCACGGTATCACTACACTAAAAGCACCAACATAAAACTTTCATCACAGGAGCACAAAAAACACTATCACCTCAACCTTTCGTAAATGAGCGCTTTTGAATGTAAGTACTTTAGCAGATGAGATCCAGATGTACTAAACCCTGCTTCCGATATTACAGTCATATTTCGTTTCTACAGTCGACAATAAAGAAATAACTTACACAAATGCTTGCCACATATAAAAAAAAAAGAAACAATAGAGTGTTTAAAAGTCAGTTAAAAAGTATTAAGCTTTTCATTTCATTCCAACTCGTTTATACCGCGTTTTTTTAAACCACAGCATTCATTAACACAAATAGTACAAAAACTTTAATGATTTATCGTCCCGACCCCAAAACGGCGCGTGCCCACATTTTTTTTATTAACTAAAAACTATTTTACAATGTCACCTCGTAATCTTTGATGAGCAATAAAATAGGTTATATTAGCATACTGAGGACGCATTACAAAGCTCGCATATGCCGATGGGCGGACGCATCGACGACGCATGGGCAATTTATGCTAATGCACTAATTTTACGATTAGTGCACAATATTACACGATTCCGCGTTCAATTCGAATGCAAATTTTGCCGAAATGCGATCTGTCAGCGTTTAATCGCGGCCTTGACGTGCGTTTGCAGCTTATGCTGAAATAACGTAATGTATGATTATAGAAATATACCTAGCTACGTAGTTATATTCGTATTTATCATACGTTAAATGTAGCTAGTATTATAATTTCAGTGGTACCATAATAAACATTTTTACAAAATAAACTTGTAGGTGGGTAGGTAAGCCTATCGAACTAACTAGATCCGTCGACCTACTTACCTTTCTACATCAAAAGATTTTCATTGTTTTACAAGAAGTTACTATGTATTCGCAATATAACAGTCAATTGAAACAGACGTAGGTACATAAGGACAAAGTCAAATCAAAAATAAATACCGTCACGCCTTGTTACCAAATTGTTTTACTTCAAAAAAACTACCACTAACCTAATTGCTTCCAATTTCCCTACGAAGTACAAAGCACAGGGTGTAAGGGCACATCAAACGGTCTAGCGGTGACGCGAGCGATAGTGACAAGTGACAATCGGGGCAATACCGCGCGCGTCGCCGGCAATCGCGAGGCAATCCGTCAGCGAGCGGCGCGGTGCGGTGCAGACTCAGGGCTGTCAAAGTGACAGTTACTTTTTTGTGTGTTGAACAAGCTTATTGGCATATCATAAAATCAAAGCATTTATATAAACTTCATTATAAATTGCCCTCCACAAAATTATAAAGTTAGTTTTGTAGGTCACCATTAATTACCTACGTACCTACGTTCCATAAAAAATACGGTTTACCTTTCTACCAATGACTGTAACCTCATCAAGTGTGTAAGGGCACATCAAACGGTCTACCGGTGACGCGAGCGATAGTGACATGCGGCAATCGGGGCAATACCGCGCGCGTCGCCGGCAATCGCGAGGCAATCTGTCAGCGAGCGGCGCGGTGCGGTGCAGACTCAGGGCTGTCAAAGTGACAGTAACTGTCACATTTTGTAAGTGTCTTTTTTTTAATAAGGCTTCTTACAGCTCCGGCTTTAAGTGTCTATGAACAAGCGATATTGGCTTATCATAATATCAAAACATTTTAATAATATTTCATTAAAATTATCTCGTAGTTAGCTTTGTAGGTCAACATTTACGTTACATTAAATTACTGTACACCTCTCTACTAACTACTGTCCTCTCCTCGATAGAATGATGAACACAAAACACATGGTGAGTAAGGGCACATCAAACGGTCTAGCGTTGACGCGAGCGATAGTGACACGTGACAATCGGGGCAATACCGCGCGCGTCGCCGGCAATCGCGAGGCAATCCGTCAGCGAGCGGCGCGGTGCGGTGCGGACTCAGGGCTGTCTAAGTGACAGTTACTGTCACTTTTTTAGTGTCTTTGAACAAGCGGTATTGGCCTTTCATGCAACTAAAGCATTATCAAGATACTTAATTAAAAAAAAACTAACCCACCTCACAAGGCTGTCTATAAAAGTGATAAGAACTATGAACAAGCAACTAGTGATGACAATAAATACAATTCAGACATTTTAAAGAAGCTTTTCCTAGAATGTTTTCCCACCAAGTACCACAAAAAATAAGGTTACTTATTCTCATGACTGTACCCTCATCAGTATAAAGAGCACTTAATAGTATTTAAATTAAAAACACCATTAAACACAGTATACTTACTTTACTAGCAATCATCCACTAAAGTTCTTCATTATGCTATGTTAAGTATCTACCATCCTGTCATATTCCCACAAACGGTAGACAACCCTGTCGGTGTCTCCCGCGGGATTGGCCACGTGGCGCCCTGTGCACTCCGATTAGCCTTGTTCCATGTCTCATTTGTACCGACGCATATTTGAGCAATTTAGATAGTGCTTGCTTGATACCCAATACAATTGTATGGATAAACTGTTGATATAACAAAATAGTAAGAAGAACATGCTTGTCATAAATACGAGTACATGCTTCTGAAAAATGTGTTAAATGAAACAAAAATCGTAGTCGGATAAAGACTTAATCGCATTCTGAGACATGTAAATAATTCGTTAGTGAGCTTGCCCTGATTACAAGTGGAGTAATAACACGGACTGAAAGAGATGATTTTTCTTTGTTTATAAGGTATTTTAAACTTTATCAACAAGTCATTAAGTTCAGTGTCTGACACATGGAAATGAACCTAAATGAATTGATTGCGTTAGTAATTAGGAGCTTGTATTTATCTTGTCCTGGTTGGATGGAGGAGGATGGAGAGCTGGACGACACTCTGAATGGTTGGCTGAAGACAGACGACACGAGAGACGTTCTTTTGACACTTACATCGCCTAAAGCTGCGTCCACTTACTTTGGTATCTTATCGATGTAATGGCTTTCTATTAACAAACTTTTGTACACTAAAATAACATCCGCAGATAAATTTCAAATTACTTACCCACTAATTGAAAACAAGGAAATTCTTCGCCTTTTCTTACATTGATATTCCTGCTATCTTATACCTACTTATTAGGTAGGTACTATGTAAACTTATTACATAAAGAATTTTGTACTAAGTTTCCGAGCTAAAAGAAAATGAAGTCCCGGTGGCATATTCGTCCACGCAACAACTACCCACCTACAAATAAACGCACACCTTTACAATTACACAGATAAAATATATTCGAATCGGAATCTTTTTTAAACATCACTCATTCCAGCCGGATTAACTGTGATGCGACGAAAAAGGTTACATATCTATTTTCCACTACGCTGAGTCAACATTGACTTCGTTCATTCATCGCAATGAAAATATTGGCAGTTTATCTTTTTGCTCCCGCCTCACGGATGAGCGCGGCCCGTGTGTGCACACCCCGAATTCATTTATTGCAACAACTAAAAGGATTCAGACCCGCTGATATGTGAAATCACTATTTGGTCTGATGTCGCTGTGCGCTTTTTGTATTACAGTTAGTCGGCGAACAAAATGAATTCTCGGATGCTCGTTTTGCATGGGACGGTGTGTTTAGAGTTTTGATGTTGGCTTTTATTTGGTAATGGTAAGCCATACACGGTGGTAGTGGGTTCTAGTCATAGTGTACGATATTCTCTCTTAATTTTTATTTGCATTACAAAAGATTTGATCATACGCAGTAATGAATGAAGGGGAGGTAACTATCCCATAACAGAAATTATAAGGCCTGACGAACGAAGTGGCCCATGACGGACAAAAAATCCTACTACTATTATAAAGGCGAAAGTTTGTATGTGTGGATGTATGGATGTATGGATGTATGGATGTATGGATGTATGGATGTATGGATGTTTAATACTCTTTCACGTAAAAACTACTGAATGGATTTGAATGAAACTTTA